>CM033461.1:20147446-20356825 GCA_019425755.1 Amaranthus cruentus
AAATGTTTATTTATATATATATATATATAATATATATAGCCTAAAAACCGCAACAATTCAAGTTTTTTCCACTAGTGATAACGAAGATACCAGTCTATTTCCGGAATAAAGGGTTCGATTTCTTCGCTCCTCCTACGGTTTATGCTTATGCAACCACCACTAAAAAGAGATTTTTAGCACTGATTATCACAAATTAAAATACAAGTATTCACAATATTTAACAATTGTCATAAAAACCAATTTTGACACTCATGTTCCTCGGCAACGACGCCAAATTGATAGAGGTTCGGAGTCGTAGGTCGTTGAATGTTTACTAAGTCCGCTCTATGCAATAAATTTATATACCTTAATCAACTCTAATAACTAGTATTAGTGGTAAGTAAGAGGTCGGTCCACAGGGAAATGTTTGCATGACAAAAAGCGTTTTATGTCAAAAGAAGTTTTTTATTTTAAGTTTATAAAAGCGATTCACGATTTAAATATCAAACAGTAAATATGAATACTAGAGCTTGGGGAATTTAACTTGTTAATTTGCTAAAGGGATGCGTTAAAAACATGTTTTTAATCAATTTTATGATGAGAAAGGCCTTGCTATTTTAGCTTCACAACTTCCGGGCATAGGAACTATATAGTTACTAATACTCCCTCCTATTCAGCTCAAATGTCCCATTTCCTTTTTGGGTCAAGTCACCCCAAATGTCCCATTTCCTTTTTTGGCATGAATTTTTTACCCTTATACCCTTATTTACTTTACCTATTTACTTTTTAACCTTATTAAATCTATCTAATTTTTTCCCAAACATTTAATTAATCTAACTTAATTATACCCTACCCCTTCCCATATCCCTCCATTCTACTTACCCATTCCAATCCCATTTCCAGAAACTTCATCCTCCCTCCTAACCTCTCATCTTCATCTCCCTCATAAACTTTCTTCTTCATTCTTTGTCTAATTCATCTTGAAATTAAACCTAGATCTGGGTTTCTCTTCGTCACTGTTCACCATTCATCTTCATCTTCTCTCTTCTCTCTCAAGAACACTCTCCCTCAAGAACACTCAAGAACACTCTCCCTCAAGAACACTCAAGCATCTTCAAACCCAAAAATGGCGTTTTTTTTGTGGAAAAAGGCGTCCCTCAAGAACACTCAAGAACACACATTCATCCTCTCCCTCAAAAATGGCGTCTTTTTTTCTGGAAAAATGGCGTCCCTCCAGATCTGGGTAATTTAGATGGGTAATTTTTGATCTGGGTTTGATTTTGTATTTTATTTTTCAATTTGTGTAAACTAGATGGGTATTTTATTTTTCAATTTGTGTAAACTAGATGGGTAATTTGTGTAAACTGGAAAAATGGCGTCTCTCCCTCAAAAATGGCGTCTTTTTTTCAATTTGTGTAAATGATCTGGGTTTGATTTCTTTGTATTGCGAATGGGTTTGATTTTGTATTTAGATGGGTTTGATTTCTGGGTAATAGTGGGGAAATTTAGATGGGTAATTTAACCAGATCAAAAAAACGATTTTTCTGGGTTTGATTTTGTGTAAACGATTTTGTATTTGATTTTCTGGTAAATTTACATGGGTAATTTCTGGGTTTGATTTTGTGTAAACCAGAAAACTATTTTAGTTTCAATTTTTGATTTGTGGGGAAATTTAACCAGATCAAAAAAAAAATTTTTCAATGGTTTGATTTCTTTGTATTTAGATGGGTAATTGTTTTAATTTTTGTTCAGATGTTGGTGTTCAATTTTCTGGTTTGATTTTGTTTTCTTTGATTTGGTAGTTAAGCTTGTTCTTCTAATTTTATTAGGGAATTATTAATTCACTAATCTTTTCATTAAACACTCATAATATCACACTCTCTCCTACCCAATGGGTCCCATTTTGACTCACCTTAAAAACCGTGAAAAGTCAAATGGGACAATTGGGCTGCATAGGAGGGAGTATAATTTAGGAGATTCGGGTTCTGGACGTAGAACTCGACCATACTACTAACTTTCTAATACATGTTCATGACCTTCATTTTATGTTTAAACAAGAAAGAATCATAAAAGATGGGCATGGTTTAGCATCCTAAGGACTGATTAGGTCTCGAAGGAATCCTTATTGTAACACCCCGAGATTTATTGACGTGATTAATTAATATTTTAATAACTTTTAAAGATTTTGCAAATATATTTAATTATTTTGAATCAGTTTAATAAATTTCTTTCTTATACGAATTTAAATGTTAAACGTATGTGAGTATTTATGACTATAATCGTACTAAAAATATATAAACAAAACGAATGTGAGTTTTTCTTAGTTGGACAGTGTGATAAAATTATCGACAAGAATAAATAAATAAATAAAATAATTATATACCTTCAAAAAAAATAAATAACAAAATAACAATAAAATAAAATAAAACAATTAAATGAATTAGGGTTTTTATTCTTAAGTGAGACTAAACCCTTATTTTTGCAAAAACCTAGCCGTCACCCTCCACTCTCTCTTCCCTCCTCTACTTTCTACCCTCCCTCTCACGCACAACCCACCTTTAGCCCACAGAACCGCCACAGCAGGCGCCTAGCAGCAGCACCGGGGCTGCGTGTCTTCTCCCCCGCGTCAGCCACCAGCAGTCGGCCCAAAACTCTCCCTCCAAGGGCGGCAGCTGCTGTGTTTGCTCCTCCTGACAGCAGCAGCGGCTGTTTGGGCTTCCTCGCCATCACCGAGCTTCATCTACGCCACCCTCACTACTACAAGTAACTATAGTTCACCCCTTTTTCTAGTCCCGCCATTGTAAGCCACCTCTTCTTCCATTGTTTTGATTCTTACTTATTTCTAATTGAAACTTTATTAAGTTTATGAGTTTGGTGTTGATTTTTGTATGATTGTCATTGAGTCTTATTATAGATAAGAATTTGATTGATGTTTTGAATGTACTCATGAATTGGATTTTTGATATATGAATGAAAAGTAGTGAACTTGTATTATTTTCATTGAATCCTTTTGTGGGTAAGAGTGTGTTTGATGAATGAAACATATTTATGACTAGAGTTTGAAGTATGAATGAAAATAAAGGGTTGTGTGTTATTTTGATGGTGTCTTAGTACATGAACAACCTTAATTGTGATTGAATGTGGGAGTTTAGTTAGACATGAAAATTTTAATTGACCGAGGTGTCACCATGCGAGCCTTGAAAACCCCAATATGGTTGCCTCTTCACTGGATTGGTACCCCAGTGTGTTATTTTCCTGAAGGTAGGACCCGAGAGGGTCAGCTGGAGGGGTATGAGCTCGTACTTTGCCATGGACGCCGGGTGGCCGATAACATCCTTGGCCATGTCACTATGCCACGAATAGAGAAGACCCACTATCTTTGAATATACTTCGAGAGATTAGTAGTTTGAAAGAGAAATCATGAGTAAATAGAAGTGTTTAGACATAGGAGTAGATTCGTTATTATTGTACTATGTCGTCGCCTATCCCTGTTCTATGATTATGATGATTGTTATAAGTTCATTGATTACTGACCTGTATGCGTTGTTGTTTCTTCGTGACTTTCTATGATGTTTCTGCTATGATACATGTGGCTATGGTCATTATGTTGAGCAGCGGGAGGATCATAGTTTGACATAACAGGTATAGGAGCTTCTTTGCATTACATTGGGGGGAAAGAGCGGAGTACGATGATAGCAATCTTTTTCTTAGCAGCCAATGCTTTGTAGCTTTTACATTACTTGTAAACTTCCTTTTGGGTTGTATATGTCTTTTGTATAGATCCACGTGACTCCTTGCATGATTCATAGTTCCGCTGCGTAGTTTTGTATGTATGTCTACAAATTTACTTCGTTTGTAGCCGTTACAACCGATGCATCAACATTGGAACCACGGTCCGTAATGGAGTTGATTTGATGAGCCGACGATGATTCATTCCGTCGTAACATATTTTGAGATGACCTCGAGGCCTTGGATTGTTTTAGTTGTGTTGTCTTATTATTCACCTTGGTAACACCCTCAATTTTTAGAGGGGGTGCTGCCAAAATTTTTACTCATCTCTTCAACATTAATATTGATCGATTATTTAAATTCCTTTCTTCTTTTCCTTTTTATGTAACACCCGAATTTCCTCTCGTCCTTTACGATTTTGGTTTCGTTAAGGGGTCGGAAATTCAGGGGTGTTACAGGTGGTTACCAGAGCCAGTGGTTCCCACTTTGACGCTTGTGTTTTAAAGTCTTTAAGTACGATTTGAAGCTAATGTTGCGTGTGAGAGTTGGGGTAGATCTGGGATAGATATACGACTTATTTTTGCATTGTAGTGATTATTGCATGTGCATAAGCAGAATGAGTTAAGTAACCTGATATTAGATTCATACGTGTAAGTTGCTCATACTTATAAATTTCCGATGTACAATGGTTTGTTCAATAGATGTTAGTTATGATCTTTGCAATGTCGATTATTACTAGTATATTGCTGCTTTTGGTATAACTTTGTAGATTTGTATAATAATTAATAATCCTTATATATGATGTCAATTTGAACCTTATGGGTATGAGAAGGTTAATGCATTACGTGATTAGGTGCTCAAAATACATGTATGACAATTTTCAGTTCTTATACGTGAATTCCGTTTTTCAACTGTCCATTTGGAAATCTTGTGAGCCAAGCTTATATAACTCGTATTTTCAACTGAGAATGAAGATAAGTGTAATATATTATAAGGTTGATCATCATGGAGGTGGGAGTATGCATGTAGTTAATATTAGATCATGAGTTTATATCCTCGATGCCACTCTTCCTCGACATTTTGGCATATATGAAAAAGTAAACTTATATTCGTGTTGGATGTGATGTTAACAGGAAATGCCTCCTCTATCTAGCAAGTGCTTGAGACGTCGCTCCTCCAACAAGGCATTACGTGAGCTAGTTATGGAACTGGCTGAGGAGCGGAAGTCAAAGTCCAAGTCGACCGTAGAGACAGCTTCCTCTATGAGCAAGAGGATCTCTCAGAACAAACCTCCAACGTACTTAGGAGCTGGGGAACCTGCAGCCTTGGAAAGTTGGTTGCGAGAATTTGATAAGTTGTTCAACGTGGTGCAATGCCCTGAGAACTTGAGGGTAGACCAGGCTATATTCTACCTTCAAGATGAGGCAGACTATTGGTGGTCAAACGCAAGGGATAGTGTGATGAGTGATCCCGATAATCCGCTGAGTTGGAAGGACTTCAAGACGCTGATTCGAGAAAATTTTTACCTACCACACATCAGGAAGCAAAAGTCCAATGAATTTGCTAGACTTGAGAGGGGAAAGATGTTAGTGGATGAATACTACAAGAAATTCATGGAATATGTCAAGTATTGCCCGAATGACGTCCCCACCGAAGAAAAGAAGATGCAAAGATTCGAGTTGGGATTGGTGAATGAGGTGCAAGTTCACATCGATAGTGACAGATACACCACTTTGAACGCTATGTACCAAAGAGCTGCACAAGTTGGGAGCTTGATTAAGATGGGCAAAGGAAAAAGGCCTGAGATGAGTAATGTGGCAGCCACCAGTGGGGAGAAAAGGAAGGAGAGCTTTCCTCAGCAAAACAACTTTCATAACAACAAGAGGCATCGCAACTTCAATGACCCACACAACGGGAATGAGAGACATGGAAAGCCTCAGCTGGGGGGTGCCAATGATCGAAACGTGACCAAGGATCGTCATGGCAAGGAAAGAGTTTTCTTCTGCACCAGGTGTCCCAACAATCATCCGGGGAAAGACTGCAATGGAAATCCGGTGGAGTGCAAATACTGTGGCAAGCTGGGACACCGAGAGTATGAGTGCTTTGCGAAGCATAGACATCCAGCTCAACAACATAGTGGCCAACAAAGTTCCAGACCGGGAAATTTCGGGAATAGCAAGAATGGAAACGATCACAGTGGTAGGAAGTTGAACCATCAGAGGGATTGGAAAGGAAACCGCACTCCTCAAAGTAGCCTCAAGACTGGAGGTTTTAGTGGGAACAGCACCAAGAATGGCAATGGAGGAGCCAGTACGGCTGTAGCACATACAACGAATGGAAGGTTGACCGCCATCTATAGCAGGGAAGTAGAGTCGGCGAAAGATGTGATGACAGGTACGTTCCATGTGAACTCCGTGCCTTTTAAAGTATTATTTGATACTGGAGCATCTGATTCTTTTGTATGCACATCAAAGATTGAGGAGTTAGGATTAAAAGACCCTGAACCCACCTCTAATGTTGTAGCGATTCCATCAGGAGAGTTGTTTCAGTGTACTAGGCTATATAGAGGAGTTCCTTTGACCATAGGGGGAGTCGTTTTTCCTAGTGATTGTTATGAGCTTGATATGGATGACTTAGGCATCATTCTCGGGATGGATTGGTTATGCCATTTCAAGGAAGAGATTGAATGCGACAAACAAGAAGTTAGGCTTGTAGGGCCTAAAGGAAAGAGAGTGAAGTATAGTAAGGGCACTACGGGGTTTCGAGCTAAAGTGGTATCGTCTTTGAGGATGAAAGGATTGCTGAGGCAGAGTTTACCATGTTACTTATGTCATGTTCGAAGGATAGAGGACGAGGTTGTGAACCCTAAGTCTGTTCCTATCGTAAACGAGTTTATAGATGTTTTTCCTGACGAAATACCGGGAATGCCACCTACTCGGGACTTTGAATTTACCATAGACCTAGTACCAGGGGCGAGACCCATATCCAAAGCGCCTTATAGGATGGCAACAACGGAGATGGAAGAATTGAGAAAGCAAGTAGAAGAGTTGTTGGAGAAAGGGTACATACGACCGAGTGTTTCACCTTGGGGGGCACCTGTGTTGTTTGTTCGCAAGAAGGACGAGGAGTATGAGACTGTGCATAGATTACCGTGAGTTGAACAAGGTTACGGTGAAGAACTATGGTTGCTGTTGAACCTTTGAAATTTCTATTGAACCTACGTTCTGTTTACAATCTATGAAATATTGTTGAACCTAAGTTCTTTTGTTAGTATATATACATCATAATGCTCTTCGTTATGGAAAAGATTGCAAGAAGTTGTTCTTAACAACCTTTCACAAGTGGAGGTCAGAGACTTTTATAAGTCAGACCCCCATATAGTTCCTTTAGAAAACCTAAGTTCTTTAGAGACTAAGTTGTTAACATCAAAGTGGAGGTCAAAGAGTTCTATAAGTCAGACCCCCATATAGGTCCTTTAGAGAACCTAAGTTTTAGAGACTAAGTTGTTAACATCCAAGTGAAGGTTAGAGACTTCTATAAGTCAGACCCCCATATAGGTCCTTTAGAGAACCTAAGTTCTCTGGACACTAAGTTATTTAGCATCAAAGTGGACGTTAGAGACTTCTAAAAGTCTAAACCCCTATATAAGCCTTTTAGAAAACATAAGTTGATCGATGTCAAAAAGGAGGTCAGAGACTTCTACAAGTCTAACCCCCCTGTGAGTTTTCTAGAGAACTTAAACTCTCCAGACTAAGTTACTTATATTTTAGGCGGTCCGAGACTTCTATAAGTAGGACCCCCCTTTTTTCTCTGCCCTACAAAGTGTTGGGGCCAAAATTTGCCTAAGTATACCTAGGTATACTCCAAATGGTCCGAGACTTCTAAGAGTCCGGAACTTCTAAGAGTAAGAATGTTCGTCAAGAAAATTCTACACAGATCATCAAAAATGCATAATATTTACATGCATAATAATAGAAGAGATACAAAATCTCCAAAATAATGTTTACAAAAACGGCACGCTGGCCAATATTCATCAGTAACAACTAAAAAATATACAAGGGAGGGGAAGATCAGGATCATTCGGCTTGTTGATTGGCGGCAGAGACTGGAGAAGGAGACCTCGGCTGCGGCTAGGGAGATGGAGGCGCGGTGCGTAGCATTTCTTCAATATCTAGAGTCAGGGGTTCTTTAGCACCCAGCTCACGTGCAAGTTCTTGAAAGATCTCTTTCTCGGCTGAAAGGTTCCCGGAAAGGTCCGTGCATTTATGTTCAAGAGCCGTAAAAGCAGACCTCGTCGGGATATCATCCACGACCAGAACCTCGAAAGAAAATGCTTCCCAATTCGTGTTGTTTACCCGCTGTTCAAGCTCGGGCTCAACCACCTGACTCCACTGCCTTTGCTCTTTGGCATCCCACTCTGGATCATTCAAGGCAGCAGACTCTTTATCAAAGATAGCAGTAAGATTAGATAGAGCATGCCTCCTCTTCGTTTGCGCTAAAGATGCCAATTTGATTGGGTCTACACCGAGCTCTAGGGCCGCTAGTCTATGTGCCTCAGCCTCTAGTTGCATGCTGTTGTTGATCATCTCCCCAGAAAGTTTCGCCATAAAGGCTCCACACTTCTCGAAAGATAACCAATCTTTGGCAATCCGACCATGCCTTTCAGATTTAAGCTTGTAATACTTGGCGGCTTCGGTCGCGGGCTCTAATTTCTTCAAAGTTTCCCCCACAAAATTTATCATTCTTGAACTCTGGGTAGAAGCCTTGTCGTAAGCACTGAGGAGATCCGCTACATTAGCAGATATCTCCATCGATAGACTAGCCGATTTCTCTAGTTTGCCTCCGGTCTCCTCTAGAATCTCCTTAAGCCGTGCCCTCCACTGCTCGGCCAAGTCAAGACGTTCAGTCAACGTCTTACACTTGTCCAATTTGGCCTTAAGCTTAGCCAACAGCGCCGCCTTCTCTACCACCTTATCATTTTGTTCATCAATCTGAGAAGTCAAAGTCCGGATTGTTTCCTGATCCACCTCATTCTGCTGAATCTTCGAGGTCTTAAAGATCATTCTTATCAACCCCTGTGAAGAAATATTGTTAAAAAGGTATTCCACTTAAATAAAAACAGAAAACGTGGTTCTACATACCTCAGCCATCGCAGATTGAGCTTTCTGCAGCCTTTCAGCCGGGCTCATGGAATCTAAAAAATCCATGTCGTCCTGATTGATCAGGCAACGACTCGCCCTGTTGAACCTTCCGGCTAGTTCGGAAGAACTCAAGTTTACAAAAGGAATACCTGGCTTATGTGCCTTGATGTTCCTAGAATAAACCTGTTCTTCCTCCCCCAAAACTTGCTTCCCCTTGCCCGTGGAAGCCCTCTTCAAAGAAGAACCCGATGCAGTAGCAACGGGCTCTCTTATGGTTATGCCCGGGAAGCTGGTTCTTAGGGGAACAGTCTCAACAACCTGCTCCGTAGATTCAGAAGAGGCGTCATCTTCATCTTCTACCACAACCGGATTATCCGGTGTGGGCTCAGCAGCCTTCGCCTTAGCCTTTAAAGAAGACCTCCTCCTCTTCTTCTTCGCCGATGCCTCCCTTTTAGCCAGCTTTTTCGGAGGAGGGATCTCCATCCATAACAGTGGCCGCATTCTGAAAGACAAAGACTAGTTAGCCAAACTAAGGGTGAATAAGATAAATTTGAGTCAGCAACTCACGTTAGGAGGACGAGGGACTGGCGGTTGGGGATCAGCCGTTCTCAGAGCTTCGGCGAAGGCACTCATAGTGTTGAATTTCGCCATTAATGCTTTGTATTTTACTCTTACTTCAGTTCTGGCAACTCCTGCATAAAGGGATAAAGATAAGTATTTACACAAAGACCAATAAAAAGGCGGAGATCCGAGATACATACTCTTATTTATCTTTAGACTAATATCGTATGCGTACAAGAGTAGTTCTTTTTTCAAATCCCCTAACTTGGGTATCCAATTCCTCTATACAAAAATGGGTTTTCGATCTAACTCCACGGACATGGTGGCATATCGAACAATGATCGCCTCCTCATGGTTGCAGATGGGAACATTATTATTGAAATCCCCTAGCTTAGGGTCTATGTCAAAACTGGTCTTGATGTCCCAACCGTGCCTATTATACAAGTATCTGAATCTTGTCCTAAAGTATTTATTACTACCAGGTAATTCACCTACAAGTTTAAGACCTCTACGATGCGACAGAGTCACCCATTCGGCACCATTCGTCTTAGAGCTGCACAATCTAGCTCGAAAGATATGGCGAAAAGCCGTCATATTGGGCTCTACTCTTAACCCCTTGCTCACTTAAATGAAAGCCGTAATGCACCCCCAAGCATTAGTGTAGAATTCAGCAACTGTAATGTTCAGCAACTCCAAAACCGCTTTGGCGAAAGGGTGTAGCGAAAACCTCAAACCCAACTCAAACAATTTATCATACACTGCTATACACCCACCAGGAGGGTAATGGGCAGTGTCATATGACGCGGGCTTTACTACATCATAACCGTCAATCAAGCCCCATCGTCTAGCCATACTGTGCCTATCAGAATCCAAAAGGTCCATTGTCTTCTTATCGACAAAGTAGTTAAGTGGCCCTCCTTGTGGAATGTAGAATGGATGAGGAACTTTCTGTGCAGGATCCCGGCTAGGCGAACATTCTTTTTCCGCCGTCTTCTCCATATCTACATGAACCATCTCCAAATGTTTAGGTTCAATACTCAAGTATCCGGGAGCAAATGCTAAAGACACTTCCCAGGGGTAAGGCAATATGGTCTTCGGTGGGTAAAAAGGAGAAGTATTAGACTCGTCATCACTCGGAATAGGTTCATAATGCGGAGTCACTTGGCAACTGGGACTACCATCATCCGATTCATCTGAACCAACTGTTGTCCTTGTACTTTGGAATTCCGAGTCCTTATTTAAGTTAAGTTGGGGCAGTTCTCTACACAAATCTTCTAAGTATAGGGTCTTCATTTTACAAACAACAAATTATGAACAAAAATGCAAATACAAGATCAAATGCAATATACTCAAGAACAGGTTGAATATCTTCAAGAACACTTTGAAGATTTATGATTATTATTTGAATTTTAATGGATTATTCAATGAAAAATCAAGAAATTTATGAGAAAAAAGCAAATTAGGGCATACCTGGTTTAAAAATAAATATCCAAGTATGATGTCAGAAAATCGCCAATTGTCAGAGCTTCTCTCACTAGAATTTGGTTTGAATGCTTTGAAAATTTTCTCTCTAGAAGAAGTTTTGGAATAGTGCTCAAATGATTGGGTAGCTGAGTATTTATTACCTAATTTAATGCGTTTTTTGAAATTGCTATTCACGCACTGGTAAGAACACAACTCCAAACAATGCCAAAAGGTCTGAGACTTCTTAAAGTCGAACCCCCCTTTTAGCCTAAAGAGTTATGGCCAAATTTATCTAAGTATACCTATGTCTACCCTAAATGGTCCGAGGCATCTATAAGTCGGACCCCCCTTTGGCCTTACAGAGTGTTGGGGCCAAATTTGTCTAAGTATACCTATGTATACTCTAGAAGGTCCGAGACTTCTATAAGTCAAAACCCCTATTGGCCCTACAGAGTGTTGGGGTATCAAGCTAAGTATACCTATGTATACTCTAAAAGGTCCGAGACTTCTATAAGTCGGACCCCCTATTGACCCTACAGAGTGTTGGGGCCAAATCAAGCTAAGTATACCTATGTATACTCTAGAAGGTCCGAGACTTCTATAAGTCGGACCCCCTATGGGCCCTACAGAGTGTTGGGGTCAAATCAAGCCCGGTATACCTAAGTATACCACTTGAGATCCGAGACTTCTATAAGTTGGACCCCATTTTGGACCCTGCCCAATGTTGAGACCAAACTTGGCCAAATATGCGTATACACGTTCAGGAACATCCGAGACATTAGGAAAATCCGAGACCTCAAAAAGATCCGAGACATGAGAAAGACTAATTTATTAACATCATTAACATCGTTTGTTCAGCATATAAACCAAGATCGATTTCCTTGGTGAGGATTATTCTCTTACTCTATATGCGTGGGGCCAATGTTGAGGATCATAAATCCCCTCTATCTGAAATACCTAAAAGATCCTTAGTCAACGGGTCAAAGGTCAAACATACGAGTCAACGTCTACATTGTCAAGCTGTTATTCTGGTAGAATAACTAGATAGCAATTAATCAGTTTTCTCCCATCAGAAGATACTTCCATCGATAATCGCCCACTCTCCCGGAAAACTGCCTCTACTATGTCACTTCCATCTTTTCAGTTTCCAAGGAGGGATGATCAAGGGGTAACCATCTTGCAGTTACAACTTCCCAAGAGACTTTTCTCATAAATACCACACTATGCCACCGAAATCAGGTTACGCAAATCTACTCTGAAACTCACATATAAACACTACTTCCTTTCTGATCTGACTTAAGCATCGGAGGGCTTTTCCGGGACATCAGCCCCCGGTTTAGACTTTCCTTGTGGTTGCAGGTCCACCATTCGCGGCGATCAGATCATCTTACTTCCCTTAATTCAAAGGTACTTCCTTCTTAAAGTCTCCTTTACAAATTTGACAGTTTCTTAGTAGAAACAATCATACACTATATTAATTTTAATGTATAGTGAAGAAAAATGTGAGTGAAGGATATAGTGAAATTTGTAATTATTCTATTGGCCAATATTTATAGCAAGAGTGTTTATGGCAGGAATTTATGGGCGGGAGTGTAGTATAGTAATTCTTTTAATATATGACAATAATAACAATGATATCAGGGATTTTGACTAGTAATTATTTTATTTATGGCAATAATAGTATAGTGATTATTTTATTTATATTTATGACCAGGGATTTTGACAACAGAGATAAAATTTCTACAATTTTAAAACGGTAGGATTACTTAAAACGGCATGATTATTATATGGCATAAAATCAGCAAGATTGTTTAAAACAACATGATTATTATGGCAGGGATTTTCCATGATTTTCGTGAATACTAAATAATATACTAAATATAATATATAATATACTAAATAATAAGGTTCTAAAATAACATGATTATTATATGACATAAAATCGGCGGGATTATTCAAAACGGTAGGATTTTGACCTGGGATCTTTTGATCAAATTTTATTATTTACAAAAATAAAAATCGGCTTTTATTACAATGGCATGAACAGTATAAATGCATCTTTTGATCAACTTAATTAGTTGCTCATACCATTTCTTTTTTCTCAAAATTCAGTAATATTTTCAATAATAACAATGAGTTTAAATTACATTAATGAAATACAGAGTGATAGGGAAACATGGAAAATCAATGCAAAGGTCATACATATGTGGGAGTATAAAGAGAAAGATGTGACTACATCGATCCACTTAATACTGGTGGACGAAAAGGGAACATCTATAATGGCTTCAATGGGAAAATTTACAATGTCATATCATTCTAATTCCTGTGTATTAGGAAAATCATACTTTTTTTGCAAAATTTGGTGTTAATCCAACAGTTGGTGAGTATAGATCAACCAAGCATGAATGGAAGATGTTCTTCTATAAAACATCAGTTATAGAAGAAATTCCAAACTTGCAAATTAGCAAATCTATTTTCAACTTTGTTTCATTCTCTGACATTATTGACAATGTTCTGAACGACAAGTTTCTTTTAGGTAATAAGTTGAATTTATTTTCTTGCCATTACTAGAAAATTGTTTATTTTATCAACATAATTACTTACATACACCTTAATTCCAGATGTGATCGGTGAAGTTGTGGAATATCACGATTACAATGAAAATTCTCTCAAAAGACTCTTAATATAGAGTTAAAAGATGAAAGGTGCGTAACTGACTCTTGCAAAATTATATATATTCAACACATTTAGGAATTGACGTAGTTTTTATTGTTTTTAAAAAATTAGAGGAATTAAGTTGGGAGTTAGACTCTGGGATCAATTTGCTGAAAGGGCTTATGAACACATCAAACACAGAGATATTGAGAATGAAAGAGTAATTATGATTTTGCAGTATGCCAAAATGAAGAATTGGAATGGTATGCAATGACAATATCTTAACACATATTTCAAAGACTAATTACACGGAAATAATAATTAATAAAATAACAATAACATTGCAGGATGTAACTATATTGCGAACTGCTTGGGAAACAGTTTGATGTATCTAAATCCTATCGACATACAAGAAGCTGTTGATTTTAAGAAACGATAATTTTTGGTTCAATTTAAGCTAATTTTTTAAATTAATTAACAAATGCATTGACTCATTTTACTATTTATTTTAGATTGGATGAAGATTTATCTAGGCCTACAGAACTTATTGAGTCATCAAGTTCAATGGTTTCTACTGAGACAAAATTTCTAGAATGTCAAATTTTACATTTTCGAGACCTACCAAATGTTACAGTGGAAGGGGAATATGCAGTTGTTGGCACCATAAGAGCATTAGATCCTGCAAATGATTGGTGGTACAAATCGTGCTCTAAATGTTTTAGCTAAGTATCTAAGGATCTTAGTGTGCTGCGGTGTTTCAAATTTCAAGAAGATGTCGCCTTAGCTTTGCCAATGTATTATAATTCTATCAATGGTTTCTACTTATAAACTCTTTATTAACAACCTATTTTGTGTTTTTTATATTTAATTCTTTATTTAATTACAATGTATGTATGTAAATAATTTATTACGCACCTTCATATAATATTTTTGTTCGTATAAAATTTCACTAAAATATCAACGTATTAAAAAATCTGTGCATTGCACGGGTTTCTATCCTAGTTCTTATATAATGCAAAGCTTATTCAAAGAAATAAAAAGAAATAACAAAAAATTAATGATGTGTACGATTTCTAACAAATTAGACTTAAAAAACTTTTGTTCTACATAAAAGATTTAGTTAGGTAGATTATATATGTTTTTTTAAATTCATTCGCCTAAATGCTTTCATTTCTTTGCCAATTTGTATCTTTGAAGCATTAGAAGGCTGGCTACGGGAGTCTTGGGGAAGCCTAGAAATACGTGCTAAAGCTCTCATAAGCTTGACTAACCCTTGATAAGAGTGTCTAAGCCTCAAACACATCACAATTAATTTTGAAATCTTCGAAAACACCTAAAATGACCTTAAAACAGCTCGAAGACAAGATCAAGATAAAATCACGCACAAAGTGCATAATATCGATCCAAAACCGCGAGACTTGACTACAACGGGGTCGTAAATGTGCTCTAAAACGAGCACATTGTTGGTGCATCCAAACTTTTTAAGAATAAGGATTTGATGATTAAAGCAAAGTACATTAGGTGCCTTTTTATACTACTATAATTCAAAGCTTATTCAAAGAAATAAAAAAAAATAACAAAAAATTAATGATGTGTACGATTTCTAACAAATTAGACTTAAAAAACTTTTGTTCTACATAAAAGATTTAGTTATGTAGACTATATATGTTTTTTAAATAACAAAAACTTTGGTATCGAATGGTTTAATATGTTTTTTTTGAATTCAATCGATTTATGTTGGGGTAGTATCTTATGTACGTAAAAGATTTAGTTATGTAGATTATATATGTTTTTTTAGAAAATTATCGAAAACAACCAAGAAAAACTGGGTAAAACATTTTTTTCTTCAAAACTACCTACAATATATAATTCTTCACGAATTCTCATATGAGACGGCCTTACGGTGAGACTATTTTGATTGGGTTGGCGCAGTGTACATTTATTTTTAAAGTGATGACTTTTTATAGAATTAAAGTTATCACTCATAACTTTAAAGTGATCACTTAAAATTTTAAAGTGATTACTTAGAGAAATAGGCTTAGTTGTATAGACTTATCTTATGGTGAGACAATTTCATATATAAGATTGGCTGTTAGGGGTTGTTTGGCACATGAAAGTTGGAGGAGGGAATGAGACTTTATTCTACAAAAAAATCCAAATCCTTGTTTGTTCAACGGGGCGGGTCGGGTCAAAATTTAAATGGGCCGGGTTGGGGCGGGTCGTGTCAAATGTTAAACAGGGCGGGGCGGGTCAAACCCGTTTAAATCCGACCCACTTTGACCCATATTTTAAAAGTTAATAAAAACAATTTTTTTATTATATTTTATGACCCGTTGGGTCGATCCACTTATGTTTATAATAATATCATTTAAAAATAAAAAAAAAGTGGCACATTTTTTTTCGCAATTAATTTTTATAATTATCCGACCCGGCCCGACCCGACCCTTTACACCAAGACCCGCTAATGACTCGCCCCATTATTGACCCGACCCGCTAATAACCCGTTAAAATGTGATCCGACCCTTAACCCGTTGGATCGACCCGCCCGTTGAACACCTCTAAATCCAAACAGCCCTTGATTCTTTGTTTCCTTCCAATTTTTCCGTTATATCTAATTCGATATTTCATTTACCGACTTTGGTGAAGAACCCTAATTTTTGATTGAAGCATGTTCCTTCTTTAAAAATCATGGTCCTTCTTCCCCATTAAAATCTTTTGTGATTAAGCTTTGAAAATACGGTTCTTCTTCATCTATGATGTAAAATTGTTAATCTACTTACCAAAAACCGCCTCTCTTAAAAGTACTATGATGAAGTAAGGTATTGTTCACCTTATCCCAATTTTTTTCTGTAGTATTGGCAAATATCAAGTGTTCCTTTTGTAGGGTTCCTCAAAGTTTTTATGTAATGCTGAATTACTAATAATTTTATTCTGCGTTTCATTTATATCATCGTGTTAAAATTTCCCTAGAGATTGATATTGGATTATAGCACAGAATCTTACAAAGAATATGGTCTTATCAACTATCAGAGGATCAGGATGATGACACCATATTACCACAAGAAAGAATCCAGGTTTTGCGCATCATATCATTCATAACAAAAGCAGCTGACAGATTATATGCATTCAACGATGAGAGACATGAGTAGGGTCATTAATGGTCTATCACTAGTAGCCAGGGAATTTGTGAGACATTCAGGACCAAGGGAGGGTCCGTTAGATGCACTACAATCTCTTGCGAAGATAACTGCAAATGTTTTGGGTCTTACAAAAGGTAAAGCGCAGGTTTATCATCATGAAGGGCAATTTGCTAAATCTGGTTTAGCAAGTAAGCATAAGACTTCCAGTGCCACAGAAGACTCTGTTGTTTACTTCAATGATAGTGATAAATCTGGTTCTGGTAGTAGTTCTGCCTCCAGGGAAGAGGTCTTGTCAACCTCAGAGACAACTGCTATTGATGGCCCAATCACAGCCTTTTCTTCTGATGAGTCATTCTCACAGCCTGCATCAGGGTTTCTGGATCAACCTCACTCGTCTGAACATGTAAGAAGCAACGTGGTAGCTGATGAAGTGATGGATGTGGGCGAAGCACAAAATGCTAATACCGTAACATCTGTCTCTGTAACTGCCACCCCTTCGAAGAGACGGAAGCCTAGAGAAAGGAAAGTTCCTGCGACACCCTTTACTAGGGCTCTTGGGTCAGTTTCCCCCCCTTTTTTTTATCTTTGTCACTTGATTATGATAATTCTGATACTGTCTCTATTCATTATATTGGAATGTTTTTGCACATTATTTTAGCTTGAGTGTTATAAAAAGTAGTTGTCCTTTGAATAATTGATGATAATATCTCTGTTTTCTGCTCTTCATACGTTTTACTTTTGGCAGGTTTGCAAGTCTAGGAGCTGGTCTTGCTTGGGGAACTGTCCAAGAGTCTGCCAAGCGGATCTTTTTAGGCAGACCTAATTCACAGGACAAGCAGTCTAGCCTTTCTCCCTTTTTGTCTGAAGAAAATGCTGAACGCTTGGCACTAGCTCTATGTAGAATGCGTGGAGCAGCGTTGAAGATAGGGCAGATGTTGAGTATACAAGATGAAGCACTTGTACCTGCTCCGGTATAGATTTTCAATTTTGTTTAAAACTTCTCAATTCTTGGATGCTTCATTAATCTTGTATTTTTACTTTGTTTACCTAGAGTTTATATCCACGTTGTACACAATGAGCTTTGAATCTTGAAGTTTGTCTTTGTTTCCTTCTTGGATGTTGCGTTGTACATTTTTGATAGCTCTTCTAATATTGTTTAATTTAAGTTAAATCTATGTAACTCTTACTCTGTATCTTTATTTTCAATTTATCAGGTATTCTCTATACTCGTGCGTAGATAAAGAAATTTGCACCACAAAATGACGATAAAACACGAACACCTTGAAATTGTAATTACGAAATGAAACATAAAATTGTAATTACGAAATAAACATATAGGAATATCATCCTATCACTCGGGTCAGACCTCCATACTATGTTATGACATTTTTTTTGAAAATTTTCTATGTTGTGACATTGTTAACACTATTGCATATATAGCTTCTTTTGCTCTTGATTGTTTTATGATTATGAATATTTAGATTCTCATGTCCCCTTTTCCTGTCATTTTTAATTATCTGAAACTCATACAGAAAATTATATTTTCAACTGTCTACAACATGATTAATGTGAAATTTGGTTTATATAAGTTGGTTTTTTGTTTATTGATCACTCTTTCTTTTATATGAAGATCTATTAGTAATAAAATGTTTCACATATTAGAATTATTTTTGAATATTGATCTCTTTTTATATTAGAAAAGTATTTATATGTTCGTGACTAATGTTGTGATTAACCGCCAACAGATTACCCTTATTTTTTTTCTAGATCTTGGCTGCTCTAGAGATTGTACGTCAAGGTGCTGATATGATGCCTAGGAGCCAAATTAATCAAGTCTTGGATGCTGAATTAGGACCTGATTGGTCTTCAAAGTTAAGGAGTTTCAACTATGAACCAATGGCAGCTGCAAGTATAGGACAGGTATTTTGTGTAGTTATGATCCATATCTTTTGCTATGTGCACTTCCATGAATTCATTGTTTCACTTTCAGATGCATTATGTTTGTCTGAAAATCAAATCGGTCTAACATTACACTCTTTAACCTTCGTAATAATGAAAATCTTTGGAAATATCACTTAGAATAATCCAATCTTTTATTGATTTTCCTACAAAACCCCCAACTTTTGATTAGTCATGACTAGCCACCTTGCCCATCTTTTCGGTTGACCATTCACAAAGCAACGAAGATAAGCCTCGACCATTTTATTTACGATCTCTGTTTGTTCGTCAGTTTGTGGATGGTATGCCATACTCCGTAGAAGATGAGTTTGTTGTAACCGAAACATCTCCCTCCAAAAGACACTCATAAAAACCTTATCTAGATCGGAAACAATAGATGTAAGGAAACCATGTAGTCTCACCACCTTTTTCACAAATTTAGCCGCTACATTGACAGTCTTAAGTGGGAACTCGAGAGCCCAAACTTGGTCAATTGATCAACGACCACCAATATAGTGTCAACCCCCTCAGATTTGGGTAACCCTTCAATGAAATCCATAATAACATGCTCCCAAACTTGTGTAGGAATTGGAAGATTTTGTAACAATCTCACGAGGCTTTGATTCGAAGTCTTAGGTTGTTGACAAACTTGGCATTCCCTGACATACCTCGTGACTTGTCTTCGCATTCCCTCCCGGTTGCCCTCTCCTGCCAATCGTAGATGTCTTCAATTGCCCTGCATGATACTCTCTCAACTTGGCATTCCCTGACATACCTCCCTTTGTAAAGTAACACCTTATTGGTGATTGCAAACCCGGTGGGAACTTGCTCCCCTTTTTCAACTGCCTCCCTGGTTCGAACCAAAATCGTATCTTTGTTACCCTGTTCTTGCAACATATTTCAATCTATTCCAGTCAGTCTTCGTTCTTTTTTATTTTGTTTTGTTCAAATTTTCAGTTAGACTTACTCTCAAATACTGAAATTTAAATTTCTTAGTTACTAAGTAGATGGGTGTGTTTTTATTTTTATTTTTATTTTTATTTTGAATATAGATGGGTGTGTTTTTGATAGTTTAACTTAGTGATTTTTTTGCTGTCTTGATTAATTTGGATGCTAATTAGTAGATTATGATTTTGTGAAACGGTTAATATCATTCTTGCTTAGAAATGAGTGTCAAAATCTGATATTGGCGTGTTACTACATTTTCAAGCTTTTTTTAGATGAATAGGTTTTTATAATCCTTTTTTGGGGGGCATAGGTTGTGATTATTTAGAAAGTGTTGGTGTTTTTAGTGCTTTTTTGTATGGAAAATGATCAAAAAATAAAAATAGTGATAATACAACTTGTTATGTCTACAAATTTGTAGAATCGTCCGACCAATGATCCGATCTAACGATTCGATCCCACCAGATAATTTCGATCCTACGTAGAATCCCGATCTTGACAACCTTGTTTCAGGCTCAACACAACTCTTGAATGTGGGGTGTTGAGTATGGTACTTCCTTTCCTGTTGGGCCATGAATCCCCTCTGAATTAAGTCCACTCTGTCCGCTTAGTTCCATGCATTGTTGTAAAGTGGTCGGCCCTAACACACTCAATTCATTTTTAATCTCCTTTTTTAAACCTCTCAAGAAAACCCCCATAATGAATGGCTCAAGTGCGTTCTCCAAGTGGTTGATGTTGTCTATACAAAGCTCCGCCGGTATTCCGCTATGGCTTCCTTTTGTTCCGCAGATAACTACTGCTCATAAAGATCCGCTTCATCCCCGACTCTGAAATATCTGATTATCAAATTCTTTAAGAGTGGGAGGCAACGTAGGTGTTACAACTTCGTACCGCATTAACCACGATTTGGATTAATACTCTGTTATAGCTGTTTTCCGCGAAACCATAGTTTTTTCCATGGGACTGATCATAATTCATTTTCCGGAGTGATTTTGGATTTTTCTCGTTTTGGTTCTTTGTTGTGTTATATGTTCTGTTATGCGTTTTGTGAAGAATGGGAATTTCGTTTCATCAGATCTTATATTGTGTTGGCCATTTTGCACTTGCTTCCATGGCTTTTAGGTGTTTCTTTGAAGCAATAGTTCATATCTTTTTCCTTTCATTTTTTTATCATTTACTCTTGTTTGTTTTAAAGCTATAAATTTATATAGAAACTCAAATGCTTATTTATCTTCAGGTTCACCAAGCTGTCACACTTGATGGTATGCAAGTTGCAATGAAAATTCAGTATCCAGGAGTAGCGGATAGCATTGAAAGCGACATAAAGAACGTGAAATTATTGTTGGATTATACAAACCTCATTCCCAAAGGACTTTATCTCGATCGAGCTATGAAGGTGAATAAAAAATGTTAAGCTTTTGTTCTTGGAACCTCTAATGAATTATAAAGATAATCAAGTATAAGGATAATAAGGAATTTGGTTTTCATCTATGTTGATTGGTTTTTTAAAGGCTTAATAAAATTTTCTTATATACAAAAAAGGCTTAGATGCTTTACTTACTAGGAAATGCAAGCATAATTTATCGTAAAGGAAAAGGTAGGATAATTGTCTGTTTGAAAGTGAAGATGGAGAAAGAGTAGTGGAGACAAGATAGAGTAACAATATTTCAAATACGTATGAATAACTAAGTTTGTATTACTCCATCCTAGAGGTTAGTTCATCTTACCTTCTTAGATATTCTGATATGGTCTCTGTTCAATTATAATCCAATTTAAAGACTAAGTTCTAATTTTTTTCTCTACAAGGGACTGAAATGAAAAGATGAATTAATTTTTGTTTTGCTAAAGGGATTAAAATCTAGATGTGGCATGTTTTTCCTGATCGATCTTAATAAGTTTGTGATGGGATAAAGAAAAATGCTTCAACTCAAAGTAAATGATTGTATTGTGGACCTTTCAAACTTTGAATAATTTTATTTTATTTTTTTAATTTTTTTTATCTGCTTTTCTTATGTACGCAAAGGAGATTTCATGTGCAAACATCAATATCAATATCTATAAAACATGTAAACGATGAGGCTTAGGATGTTGTTATTTTACGCAAGCCTCATGCTCATTACAATTTTTTTAAGGATAATATGTGCATCTTTGCTTACCAATTCTTAATCTGTCGTAGGTTGCAAGGGAAGAGTTATCTCGTGAGTGTGACTATGAGTTGGAATCAAATAACCAAAAACTATTTTCGAGTTACCTCTCTGACAAGCAAGGGTTTTATGTGCCGTTGGTTGTGGACGAGTTATCAAGTAAAAGAGTTCTGACAACCGAACTTATTTCGGGTAATTATCTCATTTTAATGCTAAAACATCCTTTTTAAATACAAAATCAAAAGTATTTCATACTTCTATATGCATTAGTAGCTTCAGAATTCTTGGAGATCAATTGTTAAATATCTCCATTGAACTTGAACAAATGCTAGAACTGACTATTCCGAATTTTACAATGCTTCCTCATTTTGTTACTTTTGTGAGAAATGCCCGTAGAGGTGTCAATTGTTGAATTGTAGATTTTATGAACATTACAATGTTTTTTTTTTCCCTGGAGGGGAATACAAATGTGATGTGCAATGGAAGGGGATACGATCTAGTGTTTAGGAGCTTAGGTAATTGGAACACTTTTTGGTATTTTTGGTTTACTTTTTGCTTAAATCGGATTATTGTCTCTTCAAACACATATTAAGTAATATCTTTGGACCACCAAACTCAACACATGAAAATGGTCTCCAAATCAACTCCCAAGTTATCGCACAAAACCCTTGGTTAAAGGTCGAGATACACACAGACATAGTTGGCTAAGATAATTATTCACAGAGAAAATCATGATTTATTTTATCAACTCGCTTATTTTCCAAAAAGGCTTATGGGAACTATTTTTTGCGATGGATGACTAACACAAAGAAATAACACTTGAAACCAAAATTCACTCAAGATAAATGACTTGAAACAAAAAGATTCCTATTAATCTTTCTCTTAGATTCATCACTTGTTAGATTCATCGTTTACTAATTCATCCTCGATGCACTTTGCGCCTTGTGTACCTAGTGCGCCTTCTCATTGTGTTGTGTAATTAAGATAGGCTTTTTTGATTCATAAAGAAATAACACTCGAAAACAAAATTTACTTGAATATGAAGTTCGTAAAATAGTTGCTTCCATAAAAAATAGAGTAGTATAGCAAGTGAGGAAAAAGAAAATAACTTTGGGTATTCTTCATATTCTCATTATGCAACATCTATTTTTGAATAGCTACACCTCTCCAAATCGCATCATTCTTCCCCTCTACAAAAAATGTGCATTCTCAAACTTTTTGTTGAATCAAAAGGAAAAATTAGATCATCATCCGTTGAGGAACACGACTCAGTTTCCTCCCATTTCTTGGACATTTATTTAAGACCTCTTTTATGCTTTTTCATCGCCATGTATCTTTGGATATGAACATCATCTTGGTAAAGGAATAATCATGATTTAAACAATGCTTCACATATCATTTTGTATCTTTCATCTATGGACATAGAAATCTCGAATGTAATTGATTTTGCCTCTTTGCCTTCTTTGAGATCTCGACAACTTTCATGATGCATGTAAATGAAAAGCCACCATTATACATACTTTGCATAGTTTTTCTTTTGACTCTTCGAATTTGGAATTTGTTGTAACTTCACGAATAAAAATGATCTTTTTGACATCAATGGAACTTCTTATCTCAAAAAAAAGAACTCTTACAACGTTAATTCCCGCGAGCATCCAAGTCAAATCTCCGAATTGAGGATTTTGCATGCATTTGAAAATGCTTGCTCCTAAAAAAGAAGTCAAATCTGAATTATTGATCTTAAAATAGCTTCATTACACAACTCTATCTGAAAGATGCATTAAATCACAAGAAACAAGAGCTGGAGTGACTTTGAACGAGTGATTTATGGTGGGTGAGATTATTCAGGAGTAAGACTGCTTACAGCTAGATGTCCCTCAATTCCTTCCATTGCACAACTCATATTAGGTTGTGATTATTTTAAGATTATTGTTTTTATGTTTGCAACAATAGAGTTCTAGCATATCTAATTGAGGCTTACTAATCCATTACATCTGTTAGCTGGTGAGGCCTTGTGCAATAGTGCAAAGAGAGAAAATATGGAATAGGAAAAGCATTTTGCTATGATTTTGTATATCAAACTCTGAGATCACATGGATTTATATAATGAATTCTAAATTGAAATATAATTTAAGAGTTAATAGCTAAATATGGACTTTCCTAAATACATGTACCAAGATAATGATTGCTTCTGATTCATGAATCTGACTAATGCATGAACTATGATTTTATACCAATGATGAAGTTAGACACATTCATTGTAAAGGTTCATAATCTAACAATATCATTGTTTACAGGAATTCCTATAGATAAAGTGGCATCAATGGATCAACAAACTCGAAATTATGTGGGAAAGAAGTTTTTGGAGCTGACTTTGATGGAGTTGTTCGTTTTTCGCTTCATGCAGGCAATTTTTTCTTTCATTTTCAGTTTCTGTTCTTTATCATGCAACTATAGTATTTTTTGATCTTATGTTAATTCCTTTGATGGACGTATAGTGTTTATACCCCACCTTTTTGCTGCAAATGATATTATGATAATACTCCAAGTATGTTATGAAAACGATGTAATGTTCGCGAAAACCTTTGCTTCATATCCAATTTCGGAACCATGGAGGATTGTATGTGTTGTGCATATATGAAGTTAAGACCCACAAGTTGCTGAAGGCACAAGATAAACTGCAAATTGCAAGCTGCTGTCACTATATAGTTTCCAACAACTCAGTTATAGGTGAGGCTCATAATTGATGATTTATACAGAAAATCTGACAGGAAGAAGGAAAAAAAAGAGGTAAGAAAGGTAAAATAGGAGATAAAAGAGATTTAAAAGAGAGGATTGAGTTTTGTGTAACTACATGGATAGTTGGATGATCAAATCAGAACACATAAAGGGTATGTATAGCCCTCTCAACTAGTTAAGGAAGGGAAATATATTTTTAACTAAAAATCATGCCAAAACGAAGTTGTTACATTTGTAATACTTTTAATAACTTTATGCAAGGGACAAGCCTCAAGTGATATTAACAGCTATGACGGTAACGTTCCACCCCCCTTAAAAATGCTCGACTCGAGAGTAATACATAAATTTAACACCGAGACAATTGTTCAAAAAGTGCAACTTATTCCCATGTGGCTTCTTTTGCTGGAAAAGGCTGGGATGTGAGCAATCCTTTGTAAACTACCCCTGAAAGCATGGAGAAACACTAGGTGGATTTGTGCTGTACATGGTAACTTTAGCTTATAAGCAACTTGCCCAATAATAGCTTCTATTTGAAGTGGGCAAATATCTAGGGGATATTTTTCATTACTTTGCATTTTTTTTTATAGTCATTTGTTCTTAAGTTTGGGTTTTCAGCCATACCCACTCTCCCTCTACGAAATGTCTATCACTCCTATGCTTATCCACCGAAATCTTTCTTTTTTGTTGTGCTCAAGACAAATTAAACTTTAAAACTCCGATCATTTCTTCTCTATTCTGGAGGAATCTATCAATTGATGTTACATTACTTTCCTCAGGAAGGTAAGCCATACTTATCCACCGAGACATTTGCTCACCGCTTCAGTCTGCTCATCAGTTTGTGGATGGCGTGCGAATGAAATTAGGATGTTAGTGCCTTGGATTGTGAATAAGGCTTTCCAAAGTTGCTAAAGAAGATGGGGTTCCTATAGAACTTGGCTACCCATGTAGTTTGTATACATTATTAAGGAATACCCGCACTACCTCTAAGGCGAAGTATGGGTGAGTGAGTGCCATGAAATGATTATAATTACCCAATCTATCCACAACTACCAAATATAAGAAAAACCCATCAACTTTGATAGCCAGAATTGCTACATGGTGCTGAAATCTTTGATTACAGTAACCATTTGAGGCTTTTTTGATTTGCCTTTATAATGAGATTTTTTCATAAATTGAGAGGTTTTGCCAGCCAGCTCCTATTTTTCAACAATAATCGTAACAAGGAGCTCTTTCTCATAAATTGAGAGTTTTTGCCACCTAGGCCCCAAGGTGTTACTAATTTATGCTAATGGATGACCCTCATGCATAAGAATGCATCTTTTCCCCATTGGATGCATCAGCTTCAACTAAAATCACCTTTTGAAAGTTTGATAAAGTAGAAACTGGGGTTGTGCGAGAGCAGTCTTATGTTGTTTAAAAGCTACTTTTGATGCATCATCCCATACAAATGATCCCTTCGTAAGTGGAAAGTCAAAAGGTTTGTTGATCAAAGCATAGCGTCGAATAAATCTTCTGTAGTACCTAGTTAACCAAGGTTTGTTCTAATAGTGACTTGTATAGGGGAATGTGATCAAACAAATACCAATACCCCTCTTCTCACTAAGGGTCTGAAAATATGATGCATTTAAGCTTGGAATGAAGTTGGTGCATTAGTTAGCTCAAAGGGCATAACAAAAGTCTCACAAATACCAATACCAATACACCATCTTTGCATACCCTCAACAGATGATAACCCTCAAATCAATCTTGCTAAACACCTTACGTCCAACCAACTCATCAATAAACTCTTCTACAACTTGAATTGAAAACCTATTTTTGATTGTCTTATAATTAAGAACTCTATAATACACACACAATCTCCATGAATCATCCTTCTTCTCCACGAAAACAACTAGTTAAGCAAAAGGTCTATCTTTAATGATGCTCTGTTCAAGCATTTCTTGGACTATTTCTGTATGAGATCCCTTATAAGGGGTACAGTAAAAAGGTTTGTTCCATGTTCTAAACAAATTTTGTGATCATAAACTCCCCTTATAGGGGGTAAAGATTTAGGTTCCTTGAAGATACTATGATAATCCAGTCACATAGTAGGATACTTCACCCTCTACTCCACCCAATCTTAGTGTGTTCAGCTCAAGTTTATGTACCCCAAACATACTGTTATGAATATTGGGACTTGAGTGCACATTTGATGTGTGTATTCATGGGTGACTTATGGGATGGAATCCTATGGAGGTCATGAATGGGTTTTAAGTTGATAACTTAATGTATGTGCTGAATGTGGAGATTAAGGTTTTTATGATGAGTTATGAAGAAATGTAAAAGATGCTCTACTATGCAAGTCGAACAAAAACCGTCTAGGAGGGACCTGATGGTCGCTCGACCTTCGCTCGATCCCCGCTCGACCCTCGCGGATTGTTCTGTTTGGTCGAGCAAGTCAGAATGTATCCAGTAGTTTCTATTTCTCCGCTCGACCCACCTGCTTCGCTCGATCTGGTCGAGCGGATCCTCTGACAGCATAGGATGCTGTTTTTCAACGGTTCAAGTGCATGGGGGAGTTATAACTCATTGAATACCAGCTGATTAAGCCTCTTAATGCTGTTTATTATGCAATTTACTATCTATATTGAATCTTATGTAATTCCTAGTGTATCTAGCATTATAAATTGTGAGCAAGAGTCATCATCTAAACGCATCAAACGCAAACCCCTTAGCCTAAACACATAGCCTTTTGTTTGTCTCTTACTCAATTGTAATACTTCATTGTAAGAGTGTTTTCTCATTGAAATAATACAAGCAAGCAACTACCCACCACAGAGGACGTAGCCTAAATTGGGTGAACCTCCTTAAATCATTGTCACTTCTGCAATTTTATTTTTCGCTCTTACATTTGTTAGTTTATTGCATTTCCTTTCGTTCATCTAAGTTCTTAGCATCGTGTCGATTCTAACAACTATTTCACATACTATGGTATTTTTTTAAAACGTGTATACACATCGATTACCAAATCTTTTCAATCCACATTTTTTCGAACAAGCTTGTAAGAGTTAAACCAAGATTTGGCTGTTTCCCAAAATTAGTAGAGGCAAAATGTAATATCTGATCATCAGGTATTTTAAACAATTTAGTACACTTTTTAGCCTTTTTATTTTAATCCACATTAGGTTGGCTATCACCAAATTGGGGAAATTCTAGTTTAGGAGTATACAGAAATTGTCTTCGAAGCCATTAAACCCTGTGAACCTAGGTGGTGTGCCAAACTTGTTGGTTTCCATGCTTCCTCAATCCATTTTGAACTGATGCATTGGCTCCATTTTTAACCCCAAAGAAACATTTTGTTCTTTAATATGATGCATCATTTTTGACTAGGATGAGAGATTTGGATAATCAAATCGGAAACATAAAGGGTATATATAACCCTCTAAACTCAGTTAAAGAGGGGAAAGATATGTGTAGTTGGTTGTAAGTGGGTATTAGTGATAGTCTTAGTAGTTAGTACTATAAAAGGGAATATAAGGGTGTATTAGATTTTATGAAATATAATGAAATAAAACAATCTTCTTCTCCGCTTCTAAATTTCTTCTCTTCTCCTTCTCTTCTCTATTCACATGGTTGCTTGAGATTTAACAACCATAACATTGGTATCAAGAGCCAATCTTTCCTTGGTACCAATATTTCTCTTCCATTCTTTTTCTTTCTTTATCTTATTGAAACATTTATTTCTTGACACTAAATACTACAATCAAATTGCACACAACCTATTTGTGAAAAGGCATTGCCATGGTCATTTGAGTTCTTGGAGTTTTTTCCCAAACTAGAGATTTCTTATTGTGGTTGCAAAGATGAGGAGTAAAGAGTTTACAAAACCATACAATTTGAAGAACCAATTATCCCACAACTTGAAGAAGTCAAAACAAAAGAAGTTATAAAATCTTTTAAAAAACTTTTGAAAGATGAATGTTTTGATAGTTGGAATAAAGGATTGTGTGAATGGTGTAATGAACAAATTCTTGATCATAATTGCCAACATAATAATGATAATTGGGGATTTATTGTAGTATATGACAAAGCAAATGATTATGTGATTGCATTAGAGATGTTCGATAGCATTATTGAAGTAAATACCATTTTAAGAATTAGTAACGTGTGATTTAAAAATTGATACTCAAGAATCTTTAAATGTTGATCATATGAATCCATGTGCAAAATGTAAGTTGGGTTCTAAAGGCGTTGTTCATATGGATGATGATTTAGTTAATTGTGTGATTGGTGACATGAGTGAACATGATTTAGATAAAAATCATGAATGTTTTGTGGCAATTGAACCTGAAAATTTATTTTCAACATATGGGGAATTCTTGAAGTTCATTCAATTGAAAGTTCTATTCTCCAAATTAAGAATCTACGAAGAGAAACTCATCAATGGGGTACTTTGTCAAGTGTGCAATCAAGCTCCAAGAAGGTTAAAAGAAGATATGACATGAACAAGAAAAGACAAAAGTTCGGGCAGAATATACTAAAGTAGTGCTTGACCCATCTTGGTTGTTAAAAATCAAGAAACGGAAGATTTCTATGCATGTTTTTAGTTTTATTCATGAACTGATGAATAAGTACAATAAAGATGCCTTTTACATGATCATTATCAACAATCTGAGTCTCAAAATCACAATATTACTCTTAAAATTAAAGCAAGTGTTGGGGAAAATGGAAGTATTGTAGCACAATTTTCAATGCAAATGATGTTGCTTGCTCATTTATCGGCAAAGAAGATTCGACTAATAATGTGTTTCAAATCTGGTGCTCGAACTCATTTGGCATGGAATCAAAAATAACTGATATTGATTGTACTTTTTCTCACTATTTTGGGCATTTTTTGTAGTGTTTAATTTTAGTTAAAAGTCGTTTTGTATGTTTGTTTAGATTTCTTAACATAGATATATTTGGTAGTATGTTATAGGTACATTTGGTCTAGAGCTGTTCATGGGCGGGTTTGGGCGGGTAGCGGACCGGGTTGCACCTAAAAATTCAACCCGCGGGCTCAAATATTCAAAAGTCCTCCCGCATTCGCGGGCGTATTTTTTTGTTGCTACCCGCCCATTTTTAAAGCGGGCGGGACCCGCGGGTAGGCGGGTATTTTTATATAAAAATTAAAAAGATAAATCATATTATAAAGTTAAGTTTTTATAAGAACAAACAAAATATAATACATTATCTAAAATACTCTAAATATATATAATGTCTCAAAATACTCAAATTACATGAATATTTGAATATAGACGGTGGAGTCGGCTACTTGATCGAACTTTGATAGTCGACAGCTTGAGTGCTTTGAGGGTTAAAAATATCGAATGTAGATAGTAGAATTAGAAACTTTATTAAAGTCTAAAAGAAGTAAACCTTAAGGCTAGCAGAAGAGTAACAAACTAAAGTTGGGTATGGGTCATGTAGTAGTATAGTTTAATAATTAATAGAATTAACTATTTAATAAATAATATATTAAACTAAGCGGGCAGGTATACCCGCGGGTATTTTTTTTGTGTCGCTACCCGCCTGTTTATCTTGGCGGGCGGGTATTACCCGTCCAAACTTAAAATTTTTTTGAAAAACGTTGTCCATGCCCGCCGTTTTTCGAGCCGGATGGGTCAGGCCTGGCGGGTAGCCCGCCCATGAAAAGCTCTAATTTGGTCGTAGGATTGTAATTAGTTATAAGTGGGTATTAGTCAAAGTCTTAGTAGGTAGTACTATAAAAGGGGATATAAGGTTGTATTAGATTTTATGATATAAAAGTGATATAAAAAAGGATATTATGTTGTAAATTAAGAACATTCTAAACATTTAAGTCATAGTTACTTTTCTGTGTAACATAGTTACTTTTACAATTATATGTTTTTGGCTCAATCGTGACTATAGATTTTTTTATTTTAGTGAAATCAAGGGTGTACAGTCCTTACTCTTCTCATTTTCAACGTACTTCTCATTGGATCCCTCCCCTATATATATATAGGGGTAGGATCAGGTGAAAACCACTAAAGTGGTGAAAACTGAAAACCAAATTGAGATATGCATATTGTGGCAAAAGGTGTACATACTGTATTATAGGGTGTATATATTTTTGTAAAGAAAAAAGTTCATACTATTTACAAAACTGTCATTCGAATATGTGCACCTTTTAAGAATGTATGTACACCTTGTAGCAAATGTCGAATTATTTACAAAATTGCCACCAGAATATGTATACCATTTAAGCTTTTATGTACACCTGTTTTCAGTTTTCACCACTTTAATTGGTTTTCGCATGATCCAAATCCTATATATATATATATATAATATATATATATATATATAATCAAATAAGAAGAATTTTAAAATGAGAAGGATAAGAAGAATTTTTTATTAGTTACTATATATAGAAAAAGGAATATTATGTTATAAATTAAGAATATTCTTCAGATTTGTGACATAATATGTTTTGTGTAAGTCAGTGACTTTTACAATTATGTGTTTTTTGTTCAATCGTGACCTTAGATGTTTTTTGTTTTATTTAAATCAAGGGTGTAGATAGCTTCTTATCCTTCTCATTTTGAACACTCTCCTCATTTTATTCAAATAAGAAGAATTTTAAAATAATTAGGATGAGAAAGATTTTTGTTTCATTTTGTTTTATTATTATATATACAAAAGTATACTATGTTATAAAGTAAGAACATTCGAAAAATTTATGTCATAGTTACTTTTCAGTTTAACATAGGTGTTTTACAATTATGTATTTTTTGGCTCAATCGTAACCATAAATTTTTTTATTTTAGTTAAATCAAGGGTGTAGAGTTTTTTTTACCCTTCTCATTTTCAACACCCTTCCCATTGGATATATATATATATGATTTGGATCATGTGAAAACCAATTAAAATGGTAAAAACTGAAAACAGGGCTACATAAAAGCTCAAATGGAGTACATATTTGGATGGCAATTCTGTAAATAATTAGACATTTGTTAAGAAGGTACATATACGCTTAAAAGGATACATAATCAGATGGCATTTTTGTAAATAATATGAACTTTTTTCTTCACAAAATATATGTACACGTTATAAGATAATATGTACCTTTTGGTACAATATGTATACCTCTGTCTGGTTTTCAGTTTTCACCACTTTAAGTGTTTTCACTAGATCCTATATATATATATATATATATATATATATATATATATATATATAGGAGTAGGATCAAGTGAAAACACTTAAAGTGGTGAAAACTGAAAACCAGACAAAGGTACAAATATTTTAGCAAAAGGGGTACACATTATCTTATAGTGGTACATATTTTTTGTGAAGAGAAAAGTTCATATTATTTACAAAAAATGTCATCTGAATATGTACCCCTTTTAATCTTATATGTAGACTATTTAGCAAATGTCTAATTATACAAAACTGCTACCCAAATATGTACTCTATTTGAGCTTTTATGTACCCCTATTGTTAGTTTTCACCATTTTAATTAATTTTCGCATTATCCAAATCCTCTCTCTATATATATCTAGAGAGAAAGAGAGAGTTAACTAACTCAATGACATCTAGGTTAGTCACTAGTGAGTAGGCAGTAATTAGCTATTTGATGGGTTGGTATAGTCTTTGTTAGGGTTCACCATTAATATTCTTTAGTAAGGATTCAGATGGGGTTAATAGGCTGAGCTACTCTCTACTCTCTAGTGGCTTCTTGGAGCATTTCTTACTCGCTCCATCTCACGCGTGTCCTTATTTTAATTGGTGGAATGGAACTAAAGGTGGGAAATCTTGTAGGGTTCAATCAAATGTGAACCATAAATGGTTTTTTTAATTGGGAAATGAAACACTTACGGTGAGCTAACTCAATAAGGAAATGAAAGGCGTGTCAAAATTTTTAAAAATAAGCCAACAGTGAATATTTTTTATTAATATTGAATTGATTTATTAACTGCAAATTATTTTCTGTTATCGTGATATAATCTTGGATGCTCTCCATCAAGTTACAACTGTGAAGAAAAGAATACAGATTGCTATATTCCTCACCAGTTATTATTTGGGCTATGACAAATGATTTCCGCTGGAAATATTCTCACTCCCTTGCTACACTGCAGACTGACCCAAACTGGAGCAACTTTTTGTATGATGACACAACAAAAAAGATCAATTTAATTGACTTTGGCGCAGCGCGAGAATATCCTAAAGATTTTGTTGATAACTATCTAAGAATGGTAAATCTTACTTCTTTCTTCTATCCCTGCCCCACTATTGATTGTAACTTGTGATTTTGTTATTTATCCATGTCTATTGTTTAAGATTTCAAAATTTTTCTTTTTCACAAGTCAATTGGTCTGGCAGGACATTCAATAGGACCCATTTTAGCATTTTGGTCGTCTAAAATGAGTCCCACGATAGTGCAGTTATAATACTTCTTCTGATTTCACGAATTGCATCTCAATCAGGTGATTGCTTGTGCGAATTGCGATAGAGATGCTGTGATAGAGATGTCTCAGAGACTTGGCTTTCTGACAGGCTCAGAATCAGATATAATGCTGGACGCTCATGTTCAGGCTGGTTTTGTTGTTGGCCTGCCTTTCTCGAGACCTGGTGGATATGATTTTCGTTCCACCAATGTTACTCACAGCCTCTCAAATCTAGGCGCAACAATGCTAAAACACAGATTGTCACCGCCACCTGATGAGGCATACAGTCTTCATCGTAAACTTTCAGGAGCTTTTTTGGCTTGCATTAAGCTAGGTGCTGTTGTGCCTTGCAGAGAAATGCTTTTGGATATATATGAGCATTATAGATTTGGAGAAGAGAGTGCTCATATTTAGTCAAGTTACTCCACTTAGTGATGCATTTTTCTTATAAATGCATCCTACAAAAGTACAGATCATTTTCCTGTTTCCTTTAGTTGATGCCATTTTTGCATAATTATACGGGATTATTTTCCTTGCCTATTTATCGGTGAACAAGGTTTCCAACTCTCTGAAGTTTTTTCTCCCATACTATTCGTTATGCGTTGGGAAATGCTCCCTTACATATATAAGAAGGTCCAAGGTAATTTTGTAAGGGAGCATTTTGATGATTGAAAATAATAAGATTTGTAGAGGGAGGTGTTCTCTTTCAAGGGTAATTGCAGGTTGTTTTTTCTAATCTATGATTAAAGTGAGCGGAGTTTTGATTGAGAGTGATTAATGGCTTGAATGGATAGTGAAGCCGAGATCAGTTTGATATGATCGTATCTATTCATTTCATGTATAAATCAAGTAAAGGTCTAGTAAGTTTTTGCATAGATCTTCATTGATGGATTCTTGGATTCAACTTGCAACGTTCTAAGTCCTTTCTCCTTACATGGTGCACTTTTAGTTCTCAAGACTCAACTCTTCTCTAAGATGATGAAAGTCAACTTGTCATAGATCCAATTGAAGTTGATATATTCTTTATTCATTTTTTCTCATTTGATTTATTTACTCATTTATTTTCTAAAATAATTAAATAAATTGAATTAGCTATTATCATGTGATATTGGTTCTTAGCTGTATATTTAAATTATTGTTCATCAAGACCTGGTGGTTAATTTTAGAATTTGAATTATGAATTGGTATTTTTAGATACAGCCATTGTTCTGATGACTTTGTAATTGAAATGGTTCTTTTTGGTTTTATATCTTTATATAAGGAGTTACTCTTGTGAGAAATCGTCTTTTGATAAAATAATCTTAACACAAGGAATTTATATGGTAATAATTAGTATTAAAAAACCTATATATAAAGCATATCTCATGGTGAGATTGTTTCATACAAGATTGTTTCATAATGAGATTAGTTCATACAAGAGTTTATATGGTAATAACTAGTATTAAAAAAGCCTTCAATTCAAAAAGAAGACACAATTCAAGCAACCAATGAGGGAAAAAGCCAAAAAAAAAAATCTTTACAAAGTCTCCTTGCAATTTTCAATAAAATTTTCAATCAATAAAGCATGAAATTTTCAATCTCATAAAATAAAATTAGAAAAATTATATATTTGAAAATAAGCGGGCGAATGAATTCGCCCGCAGGTATTTTTTTTGTCTCGCTATCTGCTTGTTTAACTTAGCGAGCGAGCATAACCCGCCTAAGTATTAAATTTTTTTCCAAAATTGTTGTCTAAGCTCGCCGGTTTTTCGAGTCGAGTGGGTCAAGTTTGGCGGGTAGCCTGCCCATTAACAGCTCTAGTGGAATATGTATAAAACCAATGTAAAACTGAGAGACTCGACTCCATAATGGGGATATAAATGTACTCTAAGACGAGCACTTCAGTCACTCCCTGACATCTCTTGATGATCAACTCATGTATAAGTTTTATGATGACATGCAATCCTGGCATGAGTATCCATTTGTTATACCCTTGCATCATGATGCTCCCGTCCATATTTTTGATGCACCACTCACTAGTGTGGATCTTATTGCGATACCTAGTGTGCCTTATATTGATGAGCCTCTCACATATGTGCATGATCATTCATCTAGTGAAACCTTTAACATAGAGGTTGATGTGTCCTTAATTAAGGAGTCTCGAGTACATGCCCTTAGCGTGTTTTATGTTGAGTCGCATTCTATACCTCTTAGTCTTTATGAGTTGCTTCCCACCACTCTCCCTCATGTTCAAATTGATGCTTGTAATGATTCGCCAATTGATTCCTTCCGCCTTTTTTGTTTGCTTCTTCGACTTTTCATCTTGTAATGAAAAGTCGTCCTTCCTTGTGTTTCTTTCTCTTCTTTCTTCTCTCCCTCTTCCACCCCCAACCTCTACTGTTGTGGGGAGTGAGTTTGATAAACTCAAGTGGATTTTGACTAGCTATTTAGTGAATCAGGTCTAGCTAAAAACCATAAACAAGTGCTTGTTGGGAGACAACCTAACTATTGGGGAAAACAATGAGAACACAACTGTCTTTACCGTCTCCGGATAGACTTAGGTGGAAGAGGTGTAATCACACATAATCAGGGTTAATGGGCACAAAGGAATGAGACCATAGATGTCCTAGAATACCTCGAAATGTTGTAGAGGACATTTATTCTTTACGCTGCAGATATGACTCTCTTTCACCATCCGGGTGAATTAGGGGTGTATGTGGTATGGAGTTGCAGCTATGGGTAGCACGACACCCCCTTGAAATTCATGGGAGTCAAGGGTCCTAAACTGATCGAATAACTGTTAATTTCAGCCATTAGTTGTATTGAAGCTTGCCTTTGAACACGATGGATCTTAGGATTGAATGACTGTAGCTGTTGATTGGATCTGTGTGTGTTATAGTGCATGCAAACAATACTAGAAACCAATCGTAAGAACTGACAAGTAAGAGTATAAAACAATAAACAAAATAAAGCAAAAGAGAACTACATCAAGAACAGAAACCTGAACATAATGCCTTGTCCTTAGCAACTGCGTCATTTTGATAACAAGCTTTTAGTACTGTTTGCTATATGAATACTTAAACATACAATATTTATAAACACTCTAATACGACTACAACTAGTGTAATGATAAGTCGGGGATCGAACAACAAGGACAAAGGATGCAAGATTCTAAACTTGATGTAGAAAGGTTATATGGTTGGAAGGTTGTTAAGCTAAACTAATGACAAGAAAGCAAACTATGTCCTTGGAGTCTTTTAGGGGGTTATTCTGTCTTACAACATTATCCTTCTGAACAGGATTAGGTGTCTCTCTTTTTGGGGCACTAGTGACATTATTAGTCCTAGGTGTATAGGTTCTAGGGGCTTTGGTGTAGGCAGTGTTAGAATGACTCTTTTTCCTATTCTTTTCTATTTCAATGGCAAGGTTGCCAGCAGAGTGTATGGTAAGGTTGGGTGTAAAGATCAACTGTCTTCTGATTTCCTCTCTCAACCCAGTATTGAACTTACCTACCCTCATCTCTTCTGCCTCATTCACATCACACAAGACAATAAGCCTTTCCCATTTTTGAATATACTCCTGTACAGTTTTTGTTCCTTGTACTAGGGTACTTAATTGTACATAAAGTTGTTGTTTGTAAGTAGGGGGTACATAATTCCTTCTTAGATGTTTCTTAAGCTTATCCCAGGTGCTTATTCTAGGTCTCCCCTCCCATAACCTTTGCCTCTGCAGTCCCTCTAACCAATTAGAAGTAATCTTGATCATCTTAACCTTGGCTACCTTGAATTGTCTGTCTGGGGGGGGGTTTCTTGAAATTCAAAGTATTGGTCCATCCTTCCCTCCTAGTCTAAATAATTTCCAGGATCATGTGAGTAGCCATCAAAGTCAGGGACATCAATTCTAAGGGTTTTGTCTTCCTGGTACCTAGGATTAGGGTTTTGCATAGGTCTGTCATTCTGATTGTTAGGAAACAATCCCACATTGGCTAACCCTTGCACAAGTCTCTGCACAGTTTCTTCTGGGGCCTCAAATCTCTCATTTATGTCCCTCATTAAGCCACAAAGGTACTTTAAGCAATAAACCACAAGAAAAAATAAAGATTTCATAAGCAACACAAGGGTATATGCAAGAACAGAACACAATGCATTGTTTGTGTGTGTTGTGTTAATACTGAATGTGATTAGATAAGAAATGACTAAAACAAAGAAGGTTTTAGGAGAAATCACTCCCTGAAGTGGTTGTCAAACTTCTTTCTGGTTTGAACGTCTGCACTCCTTGGTGTGTCCAAATGCCCCCCCTTCTGTAGATGCAGGACACAGAACAATCCTGTTAATGTTCTTGATTTTATTGCTGATGTACTTTGCCCTCTCGTGTATAGGGCTCTGATACCACTTTGATACAAAACCAGGGCCTGATTATGATCTTTTGCAACCCAAGGCTAATGTTTTATACCTTGGTTAGCCTAGGGAAGCCCCACAAAAGTCTTGGAACTGCCTTAACAACCCAAAACACCCCACAACAGATCAAGAAAGGGTTTCTTGATTTGCTGGTTGATATGACTGAGGCTCTTGGTTCCTGCTCCCAATCCTCTCAGCCTCCTTTAACACTTCAAGGTTCCTTCTCCCTTGAATGTAAGACACCTTGAAGGTGTCAAAATTGCTCCACAAATCTGACTCTCCAAGGTCTGGTGAAGGTTGCACACACAAACATCAAAACAGAAAAATTTCTGAAAAAATACCTCTTAAAGAAAGCCCCACGTGCCTCTCATGTGCAAGTTTAATACACAAATGAGCCTCTTATATAGAGTTCTATAACTAACATAACGGTCATAAGGCTTCTATAACCATCTATGCCTCTACAAGTGTGTTCAAGAGAATTAATTTTTTTGATGGTCCATGTTATGCCATCTGGTAGTCTACTACCATGGAGTCTCCAACTACAATTAATGTCCAAACACTTTACAGTGTAGTATCTATTGCTTGCCCTGTCAACAATATATTCAAACCCATTCTGAATGGCATAGTCTCTCACAACATCCCTCAAGTGTTTTTTATCCACAAAAAGCTGCCAAAGAACCAATTTTATGTTTCCCCATCCCTGATCAACATACATTTGCCCATTTTTAAACACCCTTTGAATTAATTAACATCATCTATATTTTCACCCAAAGGGTTAGCACATATTGGGTCTTCGTATGGGTGATAATCATCGTCCACATAGCCTACATCATCACCATCCATAGCTGAGATATCATCATCAATGCAACCATCATCATCATTAGAAGAGTCAATGGATGATGGCTGGTAATCATCATCATCAGAATCATCATCTTCAAAATCATCAACTATATCCTCCATACATTGTTCACTAACCCCTCTCTTCCTTTTGCCCTTATCTTTAACTTGCTCTTGTACTTCCTTTAACATAAACACCCTTCCTTTTGGCTGTAAAGCGTGGGACTTTTTTTGTGGGACAATTAATGTCCACTGGCTTAATAGGGGATTTTGACTTCAAATGTGATTTTGTCTTCACAGGGGATTTTGTCTTCAAAGGTGATTTTTTCTTCAAAGGTGACTGTTTCTTCTTGCCCTTACTCTCTTTATTTGCCTTCACAGGTGAAGACACACGTTCCACGTCATTCCATTTGTACTCTGTTGCATTCATAACTCCAACATCATGTTGCTCCTCATTATATTTTACTACACCAGGTTGCTGTGTTGTAGGGACATCAAACATAGGACTCCTCCTAATGGGTAACTTGCTACGGAATGAAATGGATTTGCTTTGTTGTGTCTGAGGATAGTTCTGGGACTATTGAGATTGTGGGGGGTTTACTTGGTGGTGATCAGGCTCCACCTCTTGCTACATAGGGTTTGGATCAGTAATGGATAATTCAATGGGTTCTTCAGGGAGTTTAACATTCAAGGGTTGTGGTTGATTTCCCTCTTGTAACTTCTTCAGACTCCTAACAGAGTTCATCAATTTGGTCTCTACTTCAACCTCTATAACAAAAACAACTATCATCTCTTCCACAAGGAATTATGCAAACATCTTAAGCAAATCATCATCCCAATCAAGCCATTGCACCTCATTGTTATACATGTAATAGAACCTAGGTTTTTAAGGCGTTTTCTTTCCAGCTTTTACACACTCTGCTTCCCAATCCAAAATGAGATCTAAAAGTGTCTCCCAATCTTTATCATAAACAGTTAAATCTTGTTGAACTTCCTTCCATTGGAATCTAAACACCACACGTTCATCCAATCTAAAAGAAAAATCAAATCACACTAAATTAAATGAAACCCTAACTCTGGAATCAAAAAGAACTAATCAAACCCCAGCATCACGCAGAAAAAGATTAAAAACCCTAATTTCTTCACAAATTTATTCAACAAACGAATTATGTAGAAAAATAAAATAAAATAAAAATTAACCCAAAAAAACTCAAAACAGAGGAATGAAAAGAGGAGAGAAACCATACCTGAAAATTGCCACCAAACTATAGCACTAAGAAGATGAAAACTCAAAAAAAAAGGAGGAAGCTTTAAGGTTGAAAATCGCCACAAAACTAAGAAGAAGAAGAAGAAGAAGAAGAAGAAGAAGAAGAAGAAGAAGAAGATGATGATGAAGGAATTATGATGATGATGGGATGTAACCTGACAGGGGAGACAAAAGCATTCAAAATGAAGAGTGGGATTTCAATAAATACGATATAAAAAGGAGGAAAGTTAAGAAATTAAACGAGGGCAATTTGGTAATTTCACACTTTAACGGAAAGTTAACTTTTGTTGGCCATTATAGTTACTCTAGATGTTTTTGCAAAAGTTGAGTGCTATTTGGTAGACTGGAAAATAAGAATAGTTATAATAGGCGTTTCGCTTAACCTGTTGCTTACCATGTAGAATTTCCCTTAAAAGTATTTAGACGTTGAATTCGCGATTAAAATGAGATTAATTTATGCGACTGTTTCAATTAGGCGATGAACATTCCGCCGTGATATTGTGTTACAAGGTCGAAGTTGCATCTTCTTGATTTTATTATAGTGTGCCTTTATTTTCTTTTGGTACGTCCAATTTCAAGGCAGATGTTGCCGAAATTTCCGCAATATTTTGTTTGGAAGTATTTTCTATAATCCCTTTAATTACACCAATCAAACTTTATTTTTTTCCTCTTTATTTTTATTTTTATTTTATTCTAAATGTAACACCCGAATTTTCTCCGTTTCCTTGCGATTTTGGTTGCGTTTGATTAGAGGTTCGGAAATTCAGGGGTGTTAGAAAAATACTTGTACCAAAATCAAAGAAATATAACGAAAGTCTTAACTGTCTAAAAAAAGAAATATTACAACTCAATCGAACTAAAGTTCATAAGTCCAAACTCACAACTTTAAATAATTTAAATTCTTTCTAAGATGTCTTATAATATCTCTCTAATTCATAAAAACCAACAAAAGAACATAATAAAAATAATGGAGTTGTGTTACTACGCAAGTCTAATCCTAACTTCTCCATTAACACTTTTTGAGGTGAAATGTGATTTACTCTAAAAAAACAAAATCATTAAAAAACACACAAAAACATAGTATCTCAAAAGGCTGAATATAAGTACACTAGTGTTTGTCAAACAAATCAACAAAATATTAAATTGCCTATACTCATTTTTTGAAAATTTAAAGCATTCCAAAGAGACTTTTAAACTTTTTTGTCAAAAGTCATACTTGACTTAAATCAATGGTTGTAAAACCTTTAAACAATTCATAAAATCATACATTATTCATAAAGTCACACTTGACTTAAGGCTGAGATGGTTTGGGCACGCCCCAGTAAGAAGGATCGAATGCAACATAATGGAGGGCAAGAGAAGTCGAGGATGATCTAGGAGAAACAGATTAAAAGTGACATGCACGAACTCCACCTCTCTAAGGACCTGACCAGGGATAGGGCCAGTTAGCGGCGCCTTATCCACGTCTTAGATTACTAGACATGCCCCACTCGACCAACGTGTGTTACTGTTCTTTGCCTCTTCTTATCGCTCCTTACCATCTCTCTTACCATTATCGTTTGTTTAGTTAGTAGTACGTATTCTATTTGTTGGGTATCTTTATTTAGTTGATCACTATGCATGGTTAACGTGGGCGTGTGTTGCAGGCTTTCGAATAGTTGCATGTATCTCTCTCTTTGAAGACCTTTTTGAGCCGAGTGACTCTGTCACCATACTCTCCTGTATAGTATGAGATGTCGTCTATCTTCCCTCTCCAGACCCTGACCAGACACTAGGTACGATGATGATGATGCTACTCAAACTTATGAGCTCATAATATTTTTCATGGGGCTAGTCATCTTGTGACTAGTGGTAGCATTCTATCGTTCGCAACATATCCAAAAATATACTACCTCCGTTCCATTTTACTTGCAACACTTACCAATTTTGGAAGTTTCATATTAGTTGCAACAATACTATTTTTGGCAAAATAATCTACTTATTTTATTCTCACTTTATTCCTACCCCACTATTACCATCAATCATACATCATCCCATTAATTATTTAATATACCCACAAGTCACAACCATTATCTACTTATAATAAAAAAAATTTATTTTTACCCCACATATCACCATCAATCACACATCATCCCTACTTTTACCATACTGATTTGACGACCCTTAAAAAACGTACTAAACCCAATGGTGCAACTAAAATGGAAAACGAAGGAAGTATAATTAGGTACACTATGTGGTGCTCTCTACACACGTATAACAATTGTTACGCGGTAGTATGCGCACAACTTTTGTTGTACTTTAAAGGTACACACAATTTTTGTCCTGACACTAGTTCTTAAAACATTTTAATATTCAACATATGTGTTCATTTAAATACATAATTCCATCTTGGAATTTCATAAATCATTTGAAAAATATAATTATAATTGTTTTCTTACGGGACATACATGTATACTTGTATAATTTATGTTTGTAATAATTTTTTTATTCTCATGGGGTATATGCTTATATTTGTAATATAAATCACAATTTCAACTTTTCCCTCATGGGGTAAACATACTTTTACTTGAAAATTCATACATATACAATTTGTGTAAAATATTTGTGCTATATTGGAGCATCAATACAAGATATGAAATTTCGATTCCTTAAAATCCAACATAATTTTCCAAGAAAGTTACTAAAAGTCTTTTCATGGTTAAGTTATATTTATTTAAGTAAAATTAATATAAATTTAAATAGTTATAAAATTTATTTTGGAACAACCAGAATATAGTTCACATGTTTTATTGGTTAATGATAATTAAAACAATAATTTAAAATAATAAAATAATAAATTTCCAACAAGGAAAATATTCTTAGTCATATTTTCGTTACTCTAAGGTTTTTTTTATTAATTTCTATAATTTATTTTATCACTAACAAATTTATAATTTCTAATTACTAGAATAAGTAATCATCTTTTATTGGTTAATGATAATTATTTAATTCATTGATCTAATACAAAAGCTTCTAAATTTTATTCTCCAAATTAGTCCTTTTTCTATAATCAACAATTTTCAATTAACTTAATAAATTAATAATTAATTATGAATAATTATATAGAAAAATTTCCCTTGTTCTAAAAGTCATATAATATGATATTTAAGTCATTTCATATTATTAAATACGTATATCATATTTTAAATAACTATTATAGCCACTTTTACCAATAAAGCGATAAAAGTCATTGAATTCCATAAATGTCCAAGAAAATTAATTTAAGGATTCTAATATATACCTTTTATCCATTTAAGTGTCCCATAAAAATTTCAAGTCAAAATATGTCGCTTAGTATTTATTTCACATTTGTCGATTATATAATTTACCAATAAATAATAAACTAATTAAATAGAAATTCATGAAAAAATCTTAAAATAATACCTACTGGCTGAAACTTGTTGGGTAATTAAAACTACTTTTTCATAATTATTTTAATTAATAATAATTTATTTAACATATTTTACTATATAATTTAACTTAAATTTATTAACAATACCATAATAATAATTAAATAAAGTAAAATCAAATAATCATATATATAATATATATATATATATATATATATATATAAATATATATATATATATATATATATATATATATATATATATATATATATATATAAATATATATATATAGGGTTGAGTTCAGGTGAGAACCAACCCTATATGAGAACCATGAGAACCATATTTTGAGCCGTAGGATGAGATTCAATGGCTGAGATTGACGCGGCCTCATTAAGGGCATTTTCGTCATTTTACAATCCCTGCTGTTTCTTCGACATTTTCGACATTCCAGCATTTTTCAAACCATTCCCTGCTGCTTCGACATTTTTGACATTCCCTGCTGCTTCTCTTCTTCCTTCAACTGCTTCTCTTCTTCCTTCTTACAATATTTAAGCATTACAGCATTTTCATCATCTTAAAATCAACTGCAACTGCAACTGCAACTTCCTTCTTCCTTCTTAAAATCAAAGCTGCGATTAGGGTTGCGATTAGGGGTTGCGATTAAAATCACTAATGGTTAGTATGAATTTTCAACTTTGATTTTCAATTTCTTTGATTTTGAATTTTCGATTTCTTTAAGTTGATTTTAATTTCGATTTATTCGGATTGATTTTCAGTTTTAATTTTCGATTTCTTCAACACTTAAGCAATTGTGATGCGTTTAGACTTATTGTAGGAATAGTGTTACTTTAGACTTATTGTTGCTGGGAATTCAGTTTTTATGGTATAATTACCTTTTGTGTTGCTGGTCTCCTGTGAATTCACTGTTTTTGGGAATCTTATGACGCCTGGATTTTGTGGGTAAGAACTAAGAATTGGACTGGTTCTAGTACTAGGGTTTTGCATGATGAACTGTAGAGTATGTTGCTATGTGTTTTCATGGGTTTATCATAATTTATAAAGTTCTCCCTATTTGATGCTAGTAGATGTGTTGAAAAATTGAATAATAATTGTATGTTTTATTGATAATTAGGCCAAACATGTCTTTTCTATATCATATTGTCTTATTGTAGGAATAATGTTACCTTTACCAAAGAATGTGTTGTTTTTAGGTTAAATGTGTGTTACGATTTATGTTTTAGGATGACATTGAAGAAATTAGCGGTTCAACTGAGCATATAGAGCCCTTACTAACCGTGACTTTTACAACCACTACTAACCTTGGTGATAACAATGTCAATTCTACAAGTCAACTCATGGTAAGCATCTATTTAATAACAATACACTTTAAGTATATGCATAGTGTTACTTTTGGCTAGGTTATGTGATGATTTTTTTCACATAATAATGATAAGGCTGGAACATCTTTAACTGAGCATATTGAACCCGTACAAACTGTTACTTTTACAACCACTACTAACCTTGGTGATAACATTGCCAATTCTTCAACTGAACTAATGGTAAGCCTCTATTTATCAAAAATACACTTTAAAGTATATGCACAGTGTTACTTTTGGCTAAGAATTGTGATGATTTGTACACAAAATATCTTACTTTTTGTTTTAGGTTGCATTGCAAGATAATAATGATCAGGCTGGCACATCTTTAACTAAGCATATAGAACCCTTACAAATTGTGACATTTACAACCACTACTAACCTTGATGATAACAATGATAATTCTTCAAGTCAACTCACGGTAAGCCTCTATTTATCAATAATACACTTTAATGTATATGCACAGTGTTACTTTTAGCTAAGAAATGTGATGATTTTTACACAAAATATCTTACTTTGTTTTTTAGGTTGCATTACAAGATAATATTGATCCACCTTCTTCAACGAATCCCTTTGAACCTTTGGCCTCTTCCTCACCTATTAATGATTGTAATATTGTACCTTCTTTAAGTGAGCACTTATATGTAAGTTAATTTATGATGATAGTAATACATTTTGTGTTATTTTGTGTTGGAAATGTGTTACTTTGTCTTAAGAATGTGTTACTTTCTGTTGAAAACAATGTTACTGGTGTTGTGTTTCAGGGTACACCTATTCATATTCTTGATCGTAAGCAGTTCATCCCTCATTGTGATAAACGTTTGATACCAGTATTGCATATGACCTTTGATTCATTGGAGGGGGGGGGGGGGAATTCTATGATATATATGCTAAGGCTTGTGGTTTTGATATTAGATCGGGGACTAAGAAAATCTATAAAGGCGTTGTTACGTCTAAATATTATTTATGTAATAAACAAGGGATGAGGGAAGAGAAATTAGGTGCATCAAGAAGACGGCTTGTAACTCGTGAAGGTTGTGATGCTAAAATTGTTTTTCAAAGGACTAAAGAGGGTAAATATTGGGTTTTTAAGTTTATTGAAGCACATAGCCACATTCTTGCCTCACCTATCTCTAGGCAACATTTAAAAGGTTCATCTAGTTTAAACAGTGGACATAAAAGATACATTATGAACAATTTGAACTTGAATAGAGGTCCAACAAGTTCATATAGGATGTGGAAAGAACAAGTAGGAAGTTATTTGAAAGTATGTGCTTCACTTGATAACTTTAAAAACTTTTATAGGGATTTAAAGTGTTTTATTAATGAAGCTGATGGGCAAATGTTTGTTAAGAAGAAAGAAATTTCACCTAGTTTTTTTTTCGATTTTGAGGTTGATGATACTAAATCTCTATCCAAGGCAATTTGGGCAGATGGTATTAGTAGGAGAAACTATTCATTATTTGGTGATTCGATATCTGTGGATGCTACTTATGGTACAAATAAGTATAATCTAATTTTTGTTCCTTTCACGGGTGTTGACCATCACAAAAAATGTGTTACTTTTGCTGTAGGTCTGATTAGTAGGGAAGATGTATCGTCTTATACTTGGCTATTTGAATCTTTTTTGAGGGCAATGGGTGGAAAACAATCAAATTCCATTATAACAGACCAAGATCCAGCCATAAAAATTGCTCTACCCAATATTTTTGACAAGTCTATTCATAAATTTTGTTTTTGGCATATAATGAAGAAACTAACTGATAAAGTTTCTATTGAGTTACGTAATGATGAAGTGTTTCTAAAAAGAATTAATAGATTGTATATAATAGGGATAATGAGCCCAAAGAATTTGAAGATCATTGGTCAAAAATGATGTTAGATTATGAGCATGCTAATCTAAGTAATAATGTTTGGTTGAATAGTATGTATGATATTAGAGAAATGTGGGTGCCCGCTTATTTTAGAGATCTTTATATGGGTGGTTTACTTAGAACAACATCTAGATCGGAAAGTGAGAATAATTTTTTCAATTACTTTGTGAACAAATTTCTTACATTAGTTGAACTCCAAATGAGGTTTCAAAGTGCGATGGATGTTCAACGTTATATGATGGAGACACTAGATGGTAAATGCAAGTTATATTCTGCACCTTTGAAGACTCGTATCCCTCTTGAAAAACATGCTTCTACTGTCTACACAAATGTTGTTTTTAAAGATTCTCAAGAAGAAATTCTTAGTGCACGAGATGAATGTGGTTTTGAAAAGAATTTCGTTAGAGATGACAAGGATGTGTATTGTGTAGTACATTTCAACAGTAGCACAATTTTTGAAGTTGTGTATGATGCAGAAAAATTGTATGTTGATTGCTCTTGTAAGTTGTTCAAAAGAGTAGGAGTTTTGTGTAAGCATGCATTATGGGTTTTACATGCAAAAGGCGTTAAATATCTGCCAGAGCCTTACATATTGAAAAGGTGGACAATAAATGCTACCAAAACACCCGTCTATGATAGTGATGGCACATTATTGGACGGTAATAATGCAATGGAACCTAGAAAAAAGGTTTTAGGAGATGTTTGGAATAAGGTACATCGATGCATTAGTTTGGCAGAAGATGATGAGGATGATTTGGTTGAACTTTTGGAGAAAATGAAGTTATATTCAGCTGAGCTTTTATCAAAAAAGAATCGTGGTGTTGAGAAGACAAAACGTCAAGAGTTAGAAAAGTTTGTGGGTTGTGAAGCTCCTAAAACAATTTCAATTGAAAACCCGAAACAATCTTCAAACAAAGGCAAGAGAAAAGAAAAGGATATTGAAGATGAAGAGGAGCAAAGGGTGACCAAGCAAAGACAATGTAAAACTTGTGGCAAAGTTGCAGGTCACAATAGTCGTACGTGTCCACATAAGAAAAAAAAGTAAGTGTTACATCTTGAATTTTATATTGTTACTTTATGTAATCAAAAGCGTTACTTTCTGTAACACTACACTTTCTTTATTAAACATTTCTGTTTTCCACATTTTAGACATTTAACATAAATATTTTTTTCACTGGCTCTTGCAGGTGACTTGCTTTCTGAAATACAGTGGTAACTGTTTAAATCCCTGCTTCAGAAGAACAACTAGGTTTAGAGTTGTGTAACAGCTGCAAAGTGTAGACAAATTTCTAATTAATTCTCTAGAGAAATAGTCTAATCATTAGTATTAGTAGGTTGTATTCCTTGAAGAGGATAATTGCCTTTAGACTAACTTCTATTTATTTTAACTTTGTAATTGTTAGAATTAGTTATATGTAGACTAATTTATTCTAACAGTTTAACAATATTGTGTTGAAATCATAACAGTTTTTTGTTGAAAGCATCACGACTTTGCGTTGAAATAAAAATTTTGAGTTTTTGTTTAACATTAGTAGGTGTTGTTAACTAAGGTTACGATGCCATCAACTATGCGACGACCTGTATCTTAGTTGTCATCGTTGTAGTGCCCACACTCTTTTGATGTAATTTTTGAGTTTTGACTGTATCTTGTATTTTGTGTTGAATAAATGCAACAGTTTTGATTTAGAAAGCATCACAGTTTGATTTATAAAGCATCAAAGTTTTTTGTAAAAAGCAGCACGATTTGATTTAGAAAACATCTACAACAAAACATCACACTTTAATATGGTTGAGATTTTTAATATCATTATCATTCATCACAATATTGTGTTTTAATCATCGTAGTTGTTTTGTGTACTGTGTTTATAAACAAAGAGTTTATAAAACAAAACATCACAAAGTTTGATTCATAAAATATATTATTGTATACTGTGTTTTATAAACAAAGGGTTTATAAAACAAAGCATACCAGTTTGATTTAGATAGGCTTTCAGTTTTATAAACAAAAAATCAAAGTTTTTTGTAAAAAGCAGCACAATTTGATTCAGAAAGCATCATTCAACACAACATCACAATTCATATGAAAAAGCATCACACGTTTATGTAAAACGCATCACAATTGTTTCAGTGTTGAAATGTTAACTAGAATGTTGTTGAGAATTTCTTGTCTAAGACATTCATGCTAATTAGCCAAAAACCATACATGCTAATTAGCCCAAAAACGTACGCATAATTACAACATGAAATCAAAACAAAATCAAATCTTCTTTTTTCCTCTCTTCTTGGCAGCCAACTTTGGTGCTGGTGAAGGAGTTTTCTCAAGATCTGATATTCCCAAGTCAAAGCTTGGTAAGTCAATGTCGGCAGTTCGTTTTTTAACCACTCTTATCCTGTCCATAATCTCATCGATCTCCTCCATCACTTTCGGGTCTGAATACCATTGTGATAGCGTTGGCGAGTTTGATGATTGCCCGACATCATGAACTTGATTGCCTTTTGCCTTCAACTTCAACAGTTTTGATAGATGATGTTGAGTAACAATTTCAATGTTCCTCTTCATCTTGCTAACTTCCTCCGTAAGTTCCTTAATAAAAAGAACATAATAAAAAACTGTTAATAAAAAGAACATAATAAAAAGTTATATGAAATGTGTTACTTTATGAACAAAAAATTGTTACTTTATATTTAAAATGTGCTACTGGTGGTATTCATTAAAAACTAAATGTAAGAATAATACAACTTACATCAGCAGCAGTATCGTGAATTTTTTGATCAGAAGAAGCCAACAGACCATCAGGAATAGGGATTTTCAGATACATTCCATTATCTTCTAGCTCCACCCCATCATCATTATTGTGCCCTTTCTTTCCTAATTTCTTTGAAATGGGGTATGTTTCTCCGTCAAAATCACCAAGCCCAAAAGATCTAGCCTTTAACTCAAGTTGTGCCCTTGTTTTCAAAGTCTCATAATTCCAATGTTGAATTAAAGGCAATCTCCACGATCGAAAAACACCTAAAGAGCTAACTCGATGGTAGAAGCAAATTTCTAATATGGCTAGACATGAAGGAATATTTTTCAAATTTTTGGTTTGGCATCTCTCTAAACCACTTTTAAACCTCTCAAACACTAAGCCACACCAGTTTAGGTTTTTTATCTCATTAACATCAACCAATGGTTTTAGCAAACTAAGATCAACAGTTCGGTGTGATGTGGGAGCCAAATATGTAATCAAAGCATACATTACAAAGAACCTTTTGAAATCATCACCTCCATCAATTAAATCCAACATGATTTTGGAAAGAAGTTGATCAGCAGATATATCTTTATTCCCAACACAATCAAGCTTTCGTTGCCATTCCTCAAATAAATCATACTCATACATATCTTCACTTGAATTACTTTGTTTGATTACATCATTATCAGTTAATGGCAAACCAAAGATATCGCACACATCATACTCGGTAATAGTGTACTTGCAATAACGATTGACTATAAAAACTGAAGTACTGACATCATAATTGTCGATAAAGTACTTTGCCAAACCATGATATGACATCTTAATATTCAATAAAAGCAATCCTCCAAAACCAATTTGTTTCACGTCACTACTTTGTTTTTCATTTAATTTACTACACAAACAAAACACTGAGAAGGAGATGATGACACCATATTGAGTTGACCTTCTCTCCTGTAACCCATGAAAAGCATCACAATTGTATGAACAACACATCACAGTTGTAAAAACAAAGCATCACAAGTAATATTCTGAAAACAATTGTATGAACAACATATCACACAAAAGCTAAACAATTGGATCTGCAGCCATCAACAGCCACCAGCAAACTAGCAGTAGCAGAAGGCAAAAGGCGCAAAGTAGCAAGCAGACACCACTCCACACTAAAACAAACCACACAAAAGCTAATAGAATTCCATACAGAAAAACCAAACACACCCCTAAATCACCCAAAACAAACAGTAGCACACAACCCAGCTGGTGGCCAGAAGCCAACAAAAGCATCAATGTTTAACAAATAAAGCATCACAAATTTGATAAAAGATCAGCTATTGGAAGCTAAGAACAAAATGGTTCAACAGGCCAATACACACAAAACTGATGGGCAATTCAACATCAGAGACAACTTAAATGACCAGCCTTATAAACAAAAACACATGACCAAATTGTGATGTCTATAACTTACTTCTTTTTTGGAATTGTTGAAACAATTTGTACTGTTTCTCGTTTAGTTATCGGTAATGGAGCTTCTTCTTCCATTTCCTCATTTACGTTCACTTCTGGCACATTCTCTTCTTGGTCATCATTAAATTCTTCTCTTGCAGCAGCAACTACTTGAACTCTGAAAAAACAAATAAACTATCATGGTTCTCATAGACATCACAATTTTTTTTAAAAAAGCATCACATTTTAATAAATGAAGCATCACATTTTAATAAGTATTGAACAACTTACTTTCCCTTTTTTGAAGCAATAGTCTTCTTCACTCTTTTCCCTTTCATTTTCGACAAAAGTTGTTCATCTTCCACTTCATGATTTTCTTCTCCATTATCTTGATCATTAGCTTCTTCTCTTGAAGTAGTAGCTACTTCTACACTGTAGCATCACAATTTTATGCAAAAAGAATCACGTTTTATTAAGAAAGCATCACATATTAAACAAGACTTACTTTCTCTTTTTTGAAGCAATAGTCTTCTTCACTTTTTTCCCTTTCATTTTCGACAAAGCTTGTTCATCTTCCACTTCATGATTTTCTTCTCCATTATGAAAAAAGAATCACATATTATTAAGAAAGCATCACATATTAAACAAGACTTACTTTCTCTTTTTTGAAGCAATAGTCTTTTTCACTCTTTTCCCTTTCATTTTCGACAAAGGTTGTTCATCTTCAAATTCATGATCTTGATTATTATCTTCTCTTGCAGTAGCAGCTACTTCTACACTGAAGCATCACAATTTTATAAATAAAGCATCACATTTTATTCAGAAAGCATCAAATATTAAACAAAACTTACGTTCTCTTTTTTGAAGCAATAGTCTTCATTCTTTTCCCTTTCGTTTTCAGCACAGGTTGTTCCTCTTCAACTTCATGATTTTCTTCTCCTTTATCTTGATCATTATCTTCTTCTCTTGCAGTAGCAGCTACATCAACACTGAAGCATCACAATTTAATGAATAACACATCCGATTTTTTTAAGAAAGCATCACATATTAAACAACATACTTTTTTTTTTGAAACAACAATCTTTATTCACTTGTTCAACAATAGTAGCTCATTGAACTTTAAAAGCATAAAATGTACATTACCCAAACCATCACATATTCAACAATTAAGAATAACATTTTCCTTCAGTTAGCAGCTAGTTCTACACTGAAGCATCACAATTGTATGAATGAAGCATCACATTTTATTCAGAAAGCATCACATATTAAACAAGACTTACTTTTTCTTTTTTGAAGCAATAGTCTTCATTCTTTTTCCTTTCCTTTTAGGCACAGGTTGTTCCTCTTCAACTACATGATTTTCTTCTCCTTTATCTAGCAAAGGATTTGCAGTTATTGGTTCTTCTTCAACTTGTGCAGAATGTCGAGTAACAACCATATTTCTGAGGATTTAAAACAGTAACAGCATGTAAAAAGAGGATTCAGAACAGTAACAATCGCATTGTTACTAGCTTGTAACAGTAATAAGAAAACATCACATATTTCTAGCTTGTAAAAAGAGGATTAAAAACAGTAACAATTGCATTGGTTTTCGTCCAGAATTCAAAACAGTAACAACATGTAAAAATAGTAATCATGAACAAAGCAAGAACAAAGCAAGAGATAAATTCAAAACCGTAAATCATGAATAAAAACAGTAATTCGCGAATCGTAAAAGCACAAAGTACAAAAATCATGAATGTGCAAGAAATGTTAAAGAAATCTCAAATCAAGAAATGTTCATGAAATCCCAAAAATGTTCAAGAAATGTTCAAGAAAGCGCAAAAATGTTCAAGAAATCGTGAATAATTCATAAATAATTCATGACTAAAACAAGAAGAACGCGCATGCAAATATACAAAAGCACAAAAATCGCAACAAAAAGTGTAAGAAAATCGCAAATCACAAAGCATGAGTCAGAATTCGAAGGAAATCATGAATAAAGCGCAAAAATCGCAACAAAAATCGAAAATCACAACAAAAATCGAAAAAAAATCAAAAAAACGCATAAACAAATGAATAATTCATACAAAAAGCCTAAGAAATCGAAAGAAATCACAATAAATCAAAAGAAATGAGAACCGTCAACTCACCAAAAAAATCGAAGCCCTAATCGAATCCTTAATCGCAATGAACAATGCTCGAACAATCGAATCCCTAATGAACAACACAGCAGATGAAGAAAGAACAAGAACAATCGAATCCCTAATAGCAGTGAGCAATGCTCGTGAATTTTGAAATCGCAAGAAATTTGAAAGAAATCGCAAACAGAAATCGCAAGAAGGATTCCGGGAAGTGCCCTAAGTTCAAGTAAACAAATCAAAAAATTTGAAAAATAATGGGAATATCCTATCATAAACCGCGCGCGATTCTGGATCGTTGGATCAAAATACCCTGTTACCTACGGTGGAGATTGTGGTTTACAAGGTTCTCATATACACATGGTTCTCACCTGAACTTTTGCATATATATATATATATATATATATATATATATATATATATATATATATATATATATATTATGTATATATATATATATATATATATGTATTATATATATATATATATATATATGTATGTATATATATATATATATATATATGTATATATATATATATATATATATTTACCAACACAAATAAATATATAACAATTTTCATACTTTTACACTAAAATAATTCTTAAAAAACATTAATATTATACCCACAATAATAGCACACATAATAGCTCATCATAAAATATATATTTACCAACACAAATAAATATATAACAATTTTCATATCCCAAATACTTAAAAATCAGTCCATGTAACTACACCTCGATCCTTAGCTCAGAAAGTACTCCATAACCTTGAATCCAACTTCTTAAGAACTAAGATCCAACTTCTTTGCTAAAATATTTTTATGTAATCCAAAAATAGTATTATTTTGGGATCATTATATATAACTTAATGACTCTCTATTTCTAACTAAGATTGTTAGATTTACTTATCCTTTGAAGTTTTGTCACTTTGGAGATGTTTTAATGTTAAGCAACACCTGTTAACAAGTCCCACAACTTGAGTTTTTTTTTTTTGGTGAGGAAACAGAAGACATGAGATTGTGATACTCGCAATGAATACTTTGAAAAATAAAGCCCAAAATCACTCATTTTGGGGCTTAATTTAAGTCCGAGCTATCAAACTAGGTGACACTCGCAAGAATCCCACTTTCAAACAAGGTGAAAATTCAAAAACAAAGATAAATAATGTCGCCCAAAATCAATCATCTTGGGACTTCAATAACAATATGACTTTCAAACTAGATGAAAACTTAGATGATTCAATAATATGACAAATAACGACCATGTGTTAGGACATCAATAATAATATGGCCTTCAAACCACCTGAATGCTCAGATGACTTTATACGTTCACACTTGAAAATCACAAATAAGTAAGATCCAATATGTTAAAAATAATAATGGTGACGTATTGAATTTCCATGCAGAAATAATAAATGATTCTTTTAATATGTGTCAATATCATACTTGATCAAATACATATACGTTGATGAATAAAAGCAAGAATAACCGTATGATCACCATCAGATTAATACAATATATTCTTCACTTGGCAATAACACTTGATTAATGATAATGAATAATACAACACTTGACATATAATAAACTCGAATATCCTTGGCTGATAATGCCGATAAACTATCTGAATGATCATCATTACTAATCTTATCTCCCGGTATGGTGACTCATTAGCCCCAATAATGATGATTACTTCGCAATGGCTGATATTAAAGATAAGGGAAATTCCACATGGTAGCATCCAGTTTTAATGAAATGCTAGTGGTAACACTTTTATAAGAAAATTACACATGGTAGCATCCAGTTTATGCACTATCTAATTGCCGTAGCATTTTCCGTTAAGTTTTTGTTAAATTCCGTTAATTTCATCATTTTGTAAGTATTTTTCCACATGTAGCATCCAGTTTTTGTTTAATTTACCATTTTAACGTTTAATTCACCATTTTAATGTTTAATTCATCGTTTAATTCATTAACGCTCATAAAATGTTTAATAATTATAAGAAACTATCTAATATGGTCGAAATAAGTACTTATTCGCCTATTTTTCGATATGTAAACCGAAAAAGATATTTGGCGTCATTTTTACCTATTATAACGATTTTTTTTTTCAAAACACGGACTTTGCAATTACCCTGATGGGGTAACTCTAAAAGAAAACCCGGTCGAAACAGGTACTTATTCGCCTATTTTCCGAAACGTAAACCGAAAAAGATATTTGACGTCATTTTTACTCATCATAACGATTGTTTTTTTAAAAAAAACGAACGTCGCTACTATCCTTATGGGATAAATCTTTCAGAAATTCGATCGAAATAAGTACTTATTCGAAAGAGTACTTGTTGCGACCAATGAATTAAATGTTAAAATTAGTTTTCCGTAAAATTATTTAACATTTATAATTTCTCCATATTATTAACTTTTATGGACGTTAATGAATTAATCGGTGAATTGAACAATAAAATGGTGAATTAAACGGAGTTTAATAAGAACTTAACGGAAAATGCAACGGCAATTTGATAGTGCATAAACTAGATGTTACCATGTGGAATTTTCTTAAACAAGTGCTATCATTGATATTTCATTAAAACTGAATGCTACCATGTGGAATTTCCCTAAAGATAAAGAAATCATAGGCAATATGTGGATTGATTTTTTAGAGTAAAACCACTTAATTGAAGCTAGTTTGGAAACGTTATACAGGTCAATCAATAACCATTTAGTAGGTGCATCAAACCAACCTTCAACATCGAAACTGATTTTTTAAACCGAAACGACTTAGTTGAAGCTACTTTGAAAACGTTCTACGGGTCATCTAATCATTTAGAATTTCTCATCATTTTGCATTTCAAAATGTAATATTAGGTAAAAAATTTGAAAGAAAAATACATGAAATTAAGTGATTCTTAACTATGAAAATAACCAAATAGGCCTTATGTTGACACCTACTAAAATAATGTCTCCAATGGAGTTTCAAGTTTGAAACCGTTCATACGATACTATGCAAGTAAGAGTATAAAGCCTCAACAAATTCAGATTATTTATTACGAACCCTCAGTAACAAGCAACATCTGCAGCCATTTTTATCAAAAATACCAAAATCTACTGAACCCAAAACTGCAAAATGTCTTGGCAAACATTAATTTCACCTGTACTTATCGAAAATGTAAAAACATTTTTTTAAGTACTTCTAATCCGCTTCAAAATTCTAGCATAGTAACCTCCTAATAAGACACTTATGAAAACTGGAACGCAGTTGCACCAATAACTTTAGATGATCATACCAAACGGAATATTTCACATCAATTAGAGAATCTTTTGCACGCTGTTAGAGCTCGATGACATAAGAGTCAGAATATCTGTTACAGAAGCCATGGCACTGAGCGCTGCTTTTAAGACGTCTTGTGGACATCCTGGTTTTACAATGGCTCGTACCTGAAAATAAAGTTTGACGTTTAAACAACCATAAGAAAGCCATCTGAAACATTGGCAGACCACTTAACATCTATTCTATCTTTCAACAGTCCCCAAATTAAGGGTAACTGATTGCAATCACAATAGGACGTCTCAACAGTTAAACATTAGTGTATAAAGGGTAATTTCATCATCATCATCATCATACCCAGTCAATCATGTTATTCAGATTGCTATGACCTACAATGCTACAACACAGTACACGGGTACTCTATCCCAATTTTTGCCCATTTTCCCACTTAACATCATCAAGATCCTCAAGATGGAACAAGATGTTGAGAGGGGGGGGGGGGGGGGGGTGGGGGGGTGGAGTAGGAGTGAGATAAAGAGATAAGGAGTATTGATAAAGTAATAGGTAAGGGTGGGGACATCCAAATATGGTAAATGGGGGCAAACAATCAGGGACGAGCATATGAAAAGGCAAGGTCATTGACTCATTCACTAGTATAAAATCTGAAATTGACACGATGGATCCCAAACCAATGATAAAGCAAGAGACTTAATAGTAAAGCAAGCAAGTACCTTGTCTAAATATTCTTGCAGCTGCTTGATGCGACCCATATAATCCTGGTCCTCCACACACAAGCTAACAGCCTTAGCATCAGCACCAGGACCATCAAATTGAAGTGGACCTGGATTTCTGTAGATATCCTCCATTAAAAACCTTGCAGCATTCTGTCTCAAAAGCCTGAAAAAAAATCACAAAACTAATCAAGACCAGGTTGATAACATGTGCATAGAATGTAAGAACTGTTGACTATCCTTGTAGCAAGTACAATAAAATCTAAGAAAACCATTAAGAGACGGTAACAAGATAAGAAAATCAGCAAGTTAAAATATATCATTCCATTTCTATGCTACTTTTCTTTGAAACAAGGAAAATAGTAAGGGTAAGTACAAAAGGCTACTTACTCGTATGCTTTGCCTTTCACATCTACTGTTGCAGGGTGAATAGCAGGCTTTCCAATAGACAATGTGCCAGGACCTCGAGAATAGCGTTTAACAGTCATCATAGCCTAGATTTATCATAAAGCAACAAACAAGTTCATACTTCTGCAAAGGTCATGAAGTCACTTTCTGTAGAAAAAAAGTTGAATGGTCAAGCCTTACTGTCAATGGAGCAGCTCCACATTTCCACTTATTCACGGGATTTTTCAGGTTTGTTAGAGTTGCCATGTAACCGTTAAGTCCAGCTGCAAGGATATGGTAGCATATATGTCCAAGAACCTGCATAGAAACATTAAATTGTAAACAAATCATTGTTATCAGGAAAAGAAAAATATGAACCTAAAAGAAGTCAGGAGCATACATATGCATAGTCACAATCAAATTTGGAGGGTAGAGATCCACGCGCTTGATAGCCAAAGAAGTGACAGATGGCATTAAATTTCTTTCCCTTATATGTTCCTTCTTTCTGCCAAAAAAAAGTAGGGGAGACATTAGTACCATTTACAGCAATATGTGGACAAAAGAAAAATTATGCCATGAAGACAAGAAACCTGAAAAGCTGACGCATCAGCAAAATTGTGGCTACAGATAAAGTTACAGCTTGCGACCCACAGACTAAAACAAAATAATGCAAATTACTATAAAATATGCAAATTAATTGAGCCTTCACTATAGATTACTTGAGTCATCCGTAAGTATATTAAAGAAAATCAATAGACTGAAACAAGTTGTACATAATTAAGTCAATGTTGAGAATTCAAGATATATGCTTAGTTTTTAAAAGCGCGAGGCGCACCGAGGTGCTAAAGGCACTTCGAGCCTAGGCGCAAAGCGCAAGGCGAAGGCGCGAGCTTTTTGTATGCGAGGCGCACTTTTTCGTTAAAGCTTAAAATTCAATTTTAAAACATAGTATATAATACTTCAAATAACATGATATTCATACTTTAGTATCAACAAACTTGAAAACATTTATTATTTTTGCGTCAAACACCACTTTAGCACAAAACTATTATAATGAGAATACGAAGAATTCACAAAGTTATGTTCTTCTTTGCATGCCTTTTGTTTTTCATAAAGAAGGAACGATTTTTCGAACTTCATATTCAGTGAATTAGAATATTTAGTTTTATTTCTTTTCCGAACAAATAAGGATAAGTTAATTACCCAACCCAACAAGGAGGCGCACGAGGCGTGAAGCGCATCGAGGCGCCCAAGGCGCACGCCTCTTGAAGTGGGCTTCGCCTCACCCAACCGAGGCGTTTTCAGCTGAGCCTGAGCTCGAGGCGCAGAAGGCGCAAAGCGAGGCGCGCTTTTTAAAACTTAGGATATATGTATGCATTAAACCTCAACTAAGAGATATACAAAAATATGACAACTACTACATCCATGTGAATTTCTTCACTAAGATATGTCTTCAATAAGTTTGCTTATACGTCTACCTGCATGAAAAGTAGCCACCTATATTATCATCATGTTGCTCAATCCATTTCTCAAATACGACAAAATTTCACAGTTCACAATTTTTTAAAACCACCTTCATTTCCAATTCAATATATCAGGCACTAACTAGAAGCAAAACAATAAACTTGCGCATGTTTTCATCAGAAATGGATGGTGCCAATATAAAGAAGAGGCCCAGCCTACAAAAACAGCATTAGAATAACAGTTATATTTTAATTTACATACCAAACGTTTGTTCATTTCTGTCTCAACAAGATGTGCTAGAAGTTTTTCTGTCTCAATCTGCATAAAAAATCATAATGTATTATTTAAGTTGAAGCAATTAGTTGTACACTAAGAAGACAAAAAGCTTCATGCAGGCACCTGCGACAGCTGAGCAGAATCATCTGATTCTGGATGAAGAAGCAGCTGCAACACATAATAATACCGTGTATTAACAGCTATAGATAGAAATCTCGAAATCACTTGATAAAGGTTCAAACCTAAAAGTAAAATAAGTATTATGAATTTCAAACCTGTTTCCTAATAAAAGGTGGCAAAAATTGAAACAAGGCAGATGCCCAGGGTGAAAGCTGGGAAGAAATTTTCTCGGCTGATACACCTTCTCGATGAAGAACATGAATTTCCTGTGCAGTTTCATAAAAAAAAATTAAAAAAAGATCAAAAAAAAAACTTCCATAAAACACAAGATCAGTAAGCAAGAAGAATGATAAACTTAACATATAAACGTTCACTAAAAGATCTCTACATTAGATATAATATCTATCCACAAGAACAAAGAAAGGCAGTTGGAGAAGATTAGATATGAAAAGTGCATCGTCTGATTAATTACCTGAAGGAGAGCATAAACTTCAGGAATGCTTTCAATAAGCCCTTCTGGAAGTAGAACAACTCCGTGGTACTTGTCTGGAAAAAAAAACGAGGCGAAAAAATAAGGAAATAAAACTCAAAAACCAGCAGTGTAAGCCTATTAGGAAGCAAATGGGTAATCCAACTTGGGTATAATTCAGGTCAAAATTTGTTAAGTTCAGAGTTAATTTTAGGTCAGACTTAGCAGTTTCAGTTGCAATCAGATTAACTTCAGATCAAATTCTTTTTTTCCCGTGTTCGAGAGTTATCAACATAATCAAGATCAAGTAAGCATTGGACCTTGCTCCGCCCTGGCTTGGACTGCATCACAAACTTGCTTTGTCAAATCAAATAAAGTTAGTTTTGATGCAGCAACCTCCTCCCCAAGAATCACCTAGATAACACACAAAAATAGACTGTCATGGGTGATCTTTTTTGCCACATTAATGATAGAAAAAGATACAAGATTGTATTATTAACCAATGCAGTAAAGGTAGCTCACCATGTTCGGATGTGACTGGAGAGCACATTCCAAAGCAACATGTGATGCCTTTCTGCCCATGAGTCGAATAAAATAGTAATACTGAAATAGAAAACACATTAATGAGCCTTTAAGACAATAGTAAAGATCCAAGAGAGTGAATCATATGATTTTGGGGAAAGAAAGAGCACAAACACTAGTGAATCTTTTGTGCCTCTCTTTTTGCGTGTGTATGTACTATGTCGAAGTGAGTTAAAGTAAACCTATATTACTTGGACTTGGGTATTGATGTCGTACTGGTACGTGTCCAAGTGTCGAATACGTCTAAATATTCAATTTTAGACCTTAAATGAAGTGTCTAAGTTCCATACTAATGTCCAAGCATCAAGGATCGGACATGGGTACGTGAACTAAAATGAAAAGTCCGAGTAATGTAGAAGTAAACCATAGAGTGAACAAGAAAATAATTGTCAACAAATATCTAACTCAAAATCAATTCATTAGAGTAAACTTATAAGAATTACATTACATTAGAATTTGCACCCAGATAATATTATCCTCGCCAAATCACAAAAATCCAAATTTTCACAGCCCAAAACGAGTTTTAAAGTAGCTGGCTTCGGCAATATGCCATCAGTGTACGAATGCTACAGAAAAACCAATGTTCACCCCTTTTTCATCAAAAGTTGGAGAATTATCAAACTTTCTATCATCAAAGTGAACATTTAAATTTACCTTCTCAGCAGATAACGCATCTGTGCAGACGTTGCTAATGAGCTGAGAGTTAACCTACAAAGAAGCAAGAATAAATTAGATATAGAGGAAGAGTCTCTCTTACTCTGCACAAACTCTAAAGCAAGAAAGAGTGAAACTGCCAAAGGAGTACTTGAGTATCAACTTATATTACTATATTTTGGCATTTAGATGTCACTTTTTTGCAGTAACACAACAATAAAAAGAAAAAAGACTAAAAATTTGGTATCCCTATCACACCCTGACAGCTTCTCTTCTCTAAACTGATATTTTCATGTATCAATATATCATGCAGACCTACTTCAGCTGCATATCTATCTTTCTTCCATGTAATTAGTGGAAGCAAAAAACAAATGTGGATAATCAATATCAAATCAATAATATTTTACAGAAACTATATATAGCACAAGTCATGAAAATCAAGGTTGTAGAATGTCGATTCACACCTTGCATATGGTGTCAAATCCAACATCGGTTTCAACAAATTGATTTTTCAGATCTCCATTCAAGGTAACAGGAACCCCAACAACCTGCAGAAATAGAGGTGTAAATATTTGGATGAGGGGTGTGAAGCAAGGGAGTGATGAAGGTAAATCCTCCAAACATAGAAGCTTACTCTTGTAGACAAGAGTGGTCTACAATAAAACATTGACAAGGGAAAAAAAAACACAAATGAAGAACATAAAAGTTCAGGGTACCTTAGTTGGGCAGTTAGCCTCAGCAAATGTTTCAGCAAGCTGAGCAGCATCAGTGTTTGATGTTACACCTTTAGAAATAAAGAATTTGAAATTTAGTAACTAATAGGCAATAACTTCAGGAAGAAAAATATGTGTACGATCAAACTTTTAATTGTTATATTTGGCAAACCTCCAATAATTACAAGGCCATCCAGTTTCAAAGCCTTGCACGAAGCCAGTGCAGCATTAACTTGCTCATTTGTTCTTATTTGATCTTTGGTCCTTCCCAGCAAATCATAACCACCTTAAAAATTCAAAGATTAGTAAATACTAAATTAAGTACAAGCATCCGGTGAAAAAAGCTTTCTTATGGCCATATTATGTCTTACCTTGGTTTTTATAGGTGGACAGAATATCATCAGTTATTTCAAGAGTCTTTTGTGCAAATAATCCTTCAGTACCACCTGGAAGAGGCAAGAGTACAATGTCTCACGTAAACAATATTCTTTGATAAGGCCAACAAAAAACTAAACATGACAACATGACACGCCATCAAGATCCTACTTCAGAACTGTTTGACTATTATCCAGTTTGTATGACTTATGATACCTTACAAAAAGAGTACAAACAAGCCACAATAGATGACATTTAAACTTGGTAATAATATGCATCAACAAAAATGTACTTTATGCCCTATGCTTATAAATGTTAGAATACAGAAGAGAACAGTGAGGATCAGAGTCATGGTTAAGGTTGCAAAATAATTTTTCCCATTTTTTTCAAAAGGACACCACCATAGTGCAAAAATACGATTTCATTCATGGTCATGGTATTAGTCAAAAAATTGATTTCGAGGTTAATGCGACCAATACTTAGGTGACGGTAAACTCAAAAATCTTTACGATACGGTCGCAATATGGTGATGTGGCCTTATTTTTGCACTAGAAATACCACGTAAGTTGCAATGCCCTTTATGCAAGACTACAAGCTATTAAAATTCATGTTGAAATAGTACAATAATATGTGTTTTTCTTTTCTAGTGTATAGCTCTTAATTACTAGTATAGAATCTAAGCATCATCACTAACATCATTTAGTATAAGAAAGAGTTGTGGTCATCTTCCAACCCTAAACCTCTTTCTTTCCATTTTCACTCCCTTTAACTTAACTAATTTCTTCAACATATGTCTTCTATTCAAAAAGATTTATGAACATGTTGTACAAGGTTGATGAAGTTCCAACTCACTAAACTACGCTAAAAGCAAAATCCAAATAGGTGGTACGAAAGTAGTGGTGAAGAATTGCAATTGTGTAAATCACTAAATCATCACTTCAGAGAAGTGAGGGAAAGTAAATTCAAGTCAATAGAAGTGAGTAGTTAGTGCTTTTAAAATAACAATCATAACTTTCAAAAACTCATAGCTAACAATTCCTCTTACCTAGAAATCCAAGCAAAACATTGTGCGGGTTGTGTATCTTGAGAGCATTATACAGACCCCATATAACATTGTGTCCTCCTGGAGATTGTCGTCCACTAAAGACAATTCCCACCCTGCTCAGAAATATTGGTTCAAAGGGACATGAATTACGGCATCCATAGGTATATCACTCTTTAATATGCATTTACAAGAAAAACTAATTGCCACTATTATTGGTAAAATGTCACATATATTAGAGGTTCACAAACACAGTAAAATCAAAAAAAAAAATCAATAATAGACACAGAGGGATTATGGCTCTTTAACAAAAAAAATGTAACAAATTACTATTTTAGACAGTTGACCAAAGCAATAGATTCCTAGTTAAATGCTCAAAATTATAAAAATATGGTTACTTTTGTGCAACTAGACACTTAAACAGTGAAAAATTGTAGTGAGCATTACCCATTTGGTACCACAAGATAGACTTAAACTAACAACATCATTAAATTTGAAAGAAAAAACTACTTATAGCGGACACCGGAAACAAATGCATGGAAGAGGCAAGACTCTGATATTCAGCAAAAATTATGAATAACACAAACGAAATACATAATCACACCTGATAGTAGGGTGCTCAGTTATGATATGCGCGTCTGGGACATTAGCAGTTGCTCTAAGAAAATGAGCCAATGGTTGACCAAATGTGTGGGGAAAGTACCGACTAATGGCATGAGCATCAGCAGAATCTATAGCAGTGGTTCGGTCACCATATTCTACCCTTACTGTAGTTCCCTGCAAACCCATAATGAATTATATCAGTCCGCTGAAACACAGTGCTTCAAAAATAACTCATTGGAAAATTGACATAGTGCCGTTGGGTTTATTTTAATTAGTTTTCTGGTAAAGTCACACTCAAATCTTATTTCTTTTGAGTATTATATTATTCAAGGAAAATATTCAGTCACCATATTTAATATTCATGGAACATACAAAAGCAGTGCAAACCAAAGCACATAAAACTTTAAGAAAATAACATTCTTATTAATGCGACACATATTGTATATTGTTTTATTTTACAACTGTATAATGCTAAAATGATAATTTTAACTTTTTGCAAACACAAAAATGTATGTTTCACATTTAATTAAATGCATGTTATCAATTCATAAAAACACATTTACTATATAGAGTATATTACAAAATTAAATTATAAAGTTGATCATCATCATCACTTTTCAAAACTACTAATTGAAGTTCATTTTCATTCAACCAATTAAGTTAGGTTGTTTTTCCAAAAAACTATGTTCTTTGAACATGCAAATGAAACTAATACATCAAAAAAAATAAAGGGTATATTGAAATTTCATTTTACTTTTTAACCATAAACTCCCTCCTTATCTTTTTATTAAAAAATAGTTGACTAAAGTAATCAACCATTTTCATCCAATAAAGCTAAACTGAAGGTACGTTCGATATATGAATTTGTAATTTACCCAAAGTCCCCGAACTGCCGAAGGTAAAAACAGTGATATATTATTCTTCGTTTCTTTCATATAGTTTCACTTGTCTCATTTATGTGAGAGTTTTATAAGGGAAGCGTAGCAATCAAAAAACGAAGGATGGCACAAGCCTGGTTAAGACTCGCATTTTAGGGGATGTAATCCTCTGTAACAATGGCACTCACTTCCAAGGGCAAAAAAAAGATCGTATGGCATCGTAAAGGTGTTTAAAATCGCATTTTATGTTGTATCGAATGTGTCTCATTCTTTAGGCCGATATATGGCATTCACATCCCTCTCACTATCATATTACCGTTTCGTTACTATGATCCAGGGCCGGCTCTTTACAAGAGCAATATGAGTGACAGCTCAGGGCCTCGGGGCTTAAATTTCTTTGATATATTTAATTTTTATTTATATATTAAAAAAGAGTTAGAATATTTTTACATAGATGAAAAAGTACAATATAATAAATGACAATGATTTTCTATAATTAATGGTCATTCGTAAACTTGTTAATGACTAGTTATTTGTTTTTAGGTTATTCGTTGATGGATATAATTTGGCATACATTCACTTATATTCATTGTGTTACTAATTAATGATGTTTTTAATTTTGATATTTTTAGTTTATTATATTTTCTAGGGTAATCGATAAAATTAGTATATTATCAATTGTCACATAAAAAAACATAATATTCTTATTTAAAGAACTCATTGTTTCATTTTCGCTCAAAGTCCTAAAAAAGTCCAAGACAGCCCTGCTATGTTCGTGAATGTTTATGCATTTTTGCACTATACTTCCAAGGGGTTAGGCTCAATACAAATGAATTATTACCTTTCCAAAAACAAATAATAATTGATAAAAAAAATTAAAAAAAAAACTCATCAACAAGCTGTAGCAAAATATTACACCTATAAGTTACTGGAGTACAAAGCAATCAAAAGGAGATTTACATACATCACATTTGGTTATGAATACTTGAATAGACAAAGCAATCGCTATAGAAACATATTGAAATCAGCTAAGAAACTCAAATCAAGCAAATAATCGACTTTCCTGCATTAAGAGTTAATATAATATTCTTGATGCATGAGCTAGGAACCTGGACTTGACTTGTTTCCACTGCATTCACTTCATCCTCAAAAGACTATAATAATCATTTTTTGTGTCTCAAAATAATACAAACTTGATTAAGTTATGACATAACATAATGGCTCATGTTCTTAACGCAGAAAATTAGTGAAAAAGTTTAAAAAATTTCACATTCAATTATCATATATTTGTAGGTTATATCATCAATTTGGACAGAGAAAGTTGATTTGCCAAGTGTTACCTATATTTTTTTTGTGTGACCATAATTACTAGGAGTATATGGAGTATTGACAATACATTGATTTACTTGAAAATCATGCAGAATAAGCCTAAAAAGACTCAAGTTACAGCGAAAAGATAATCACTGATCTTGAAGTCATATTAAGTCTATCATTTAATAGTCTACCCCCACAAACAAATTAGAAAGATAATTATGTTTACATCCTTTAAAGTTTAGTTTAATATTAATTAATCAAGTTTAAATTAGATTTAATATAGGTGAAACTAAGATCAGTGATAAAAATCGCTGCTGTATAGATCAAATTGAACAAATTTTGAGGGTATAATTTGCATAAGTTCTATTTTAAAAAAACAAAAATCATTATAAATGTATAAAGATCTAAAAGTATGCAATCAATCTATTTAATATAGCACCATAAAGATGATGATCGAGTAATTAAGCAGCGTTCTAACACACTGTTGCGTCGAAAATCAGGCAACTCTGTATAAACAAACTCATTCCACAAAAAATAAAAGGTCTCAAAGATTGATTAGATTTAAATTAGGTTAAGTTAAAAAATAATCAAATTTAAATTAGAATCAGTAAAGGTTAAATCAGGATTAATATCCTAATCCAGAGTAAATAAGAAAAATCGCGGCTGTAAAAAACAAATTGAACAATAGCTGAGACTACAATCCACAAGTATATGTAAGATGCAAACATGAAATCACAATAAACGCATACGATCCAAAGCTGCGGGATCAATCTATACTATTTGACGTCATAAAGTTGATGAATAAGTGATTAGGTAGCGATCTAATACTGTTGGATCGTTTAATCAAAAATGTTGGATCGTAAATCAGGCAACTTCAGACGTAAAAATGAATGCCAAAAAGAAAAGGAAAAGGTCTCACAAAATTGAAAATCTAAAGAAATCAGAAAGATTTATTTCAAGTTGAAGAAAAAAAAGGAGTGGATTGAAGAGAGAAAGAAGAGGAGAGAAAACCTGAAGACAAGGAGGAAGTAGAGGCTGGTAAAGAGAACGTTGTTTCTGAAGGTCAGAGAGTTCTCTGGGGATTCCGAAATCTGAATCCATGGAATTTGCACTTGTTTTTCGGAGCTTCTGTTGGTGTGAGACTGAAAAGTGTTAGTGAGTGTGATATCAAGTTTAACCTACTACTCCTACTACTGTCTACTACAACTACCGTGCTATGCAATGTATTTATATATGGGCGATAATACCAATTGAAAATTGAAAACCATGTGTGAGTTGTGCGTGACCAACCACTATAGCCTATTCCTCTACCTGCTCCCAATTGCCCTAGGTACACTGATTTGTTTTCTTTGGGGATGGTCACGGGTCCAGGACTCTTTTGAATCCGTCTTTTTTTTAAGGGTTTGGTTTTTATTTTTTGAGAGCCATTAGATTTGGGTCGGATTTGGATTCAAAAATAATTAGCAGGTTCGGGTTCGGGTCGGGGATCCGGACCCTGGACCCGCCCCTCGGACCCTTATAATTACTCCCTCCTATGCAACTCAAAATGGGACCCTTTGAGTAGGAGAGAGAATGATATTATGGGTTTTTAAATGAGTTGATTAGGGATTTAATGATTCCCTCCATTTTTGAATATATTTGTTGGAATAATTAAATGTTGAATATTTTTGACCTTCAAAAGTGAATAAACATTTTTATAATAGTCGGAAATTACATAGTTCGAGTTAATTAGTTAAATTATTGTACATTACATAAGCCGGAAAAAAAAATACATAGAACAAACTACTTAATCTCGTCAAGCCTCCTCAAATCTTCAATGGCCTCGGTGCAGTTCAAATCTTTCTTGATCATGAGGGTGAGGATTTTTTTCCGATCGTCGACTTCAGATTGTCCACGTTATAAAAATAACGATTTTTAAAACTTTTAAAAAATTGCCACCGTATGTTAAACAAACAAAATTTCATCTTTGTTAAAAAAACATCATCATTGTACAATCCCATTTAAAACCCAAAAACCAAAATAATTGTCCAAATAAACAAAACATATCAGGCGCCACAAAAGAATTCAGAAACTTCAACACAATCTCAAATGTAAAAATGAGGCGCCAATATGAAAGACTGAAAACAACAGAAGGGAGCCAAAATGGATAGCGCCAATAATGAACAAATTTCACAAACAAACAGCAATAAATAGACCAACAAGAAGGGAACTAAAAATTCACAAACAAACAGCATTTAATACACCAACAAAAAACAAAACATGATCGGAACTAAAAATTTATCCACTCAACAGACACAGATCATGCAAAAGTTGTTGAGCAAATTAAACAAGGGAAAACCGATGTTAGGTTAAGCTTTGCAGTATCTAAGTTGCAATATGATGAAAACAATTAATCATTTCAATTTAAACCACATACTAACATTGTTCACATTGATGAAAAGCACTTTTACTTAACACGAGAATCACAGACGTACTACCTAGCACCAGGTGAGGTTGAACCACATCGTGAATGTCAATCCAAAAGATTCATCCCAAAGATTATGTTCATGTGTGCAGTTGCAAACCCAATTTATTTATCTAATGCTGATGTAGTTTTTGATGGTAAGATAGGAATTTGGCCATTTATTACTCAAGAATCTACCAAAAGAAGTTCAAAGAACAGAAAGGGGGGGAATTGGAGACCAAACCAGTGCAATCAATCACTAAGAGCACATGAGAGCTATGCTTATCACTAATGTCCTACCCACAATAAGAGCAAAGTGGCCACACGAAATGTTAAAGCACATTTTTATTCAACAAGATAATACAAAGCCACACATAGCACACGATGACAGTGAATTCATGGAGGAAGCAAAGAAAGATGATTTGTTATACAACTTGTACAACAACCACCAAATTCACCTGACATGAATGTACTAGACCTAGGTTTTTTTAGGTCAATCCAGGCTTTGCAATATCAAAAAGCAGCCTATAATGTACCACAATTACAAAGTGTTGTGAACAATGCATTTGAAAATTTAAGTCACAAATGTTTGAGATTTGTCTTCATTACACTACAAGCTTGCATGATTGAAACAATGAAAAGGCAAGGGGGTATTGATTATCATATCCCACACATGAACAAGACAAAGGCTGCTAGGGAAGGCACATTGCCAGACAACCTTAGTGTAGGCAAACAATTAGTCTTGGACTCTTTGCATCATTTGTTCACAAGAATAAGTCCACAAACCATGAACCAATTAGTTGACATGATAGTGTACCAAGGGGGTCTTGATGAAACCCAAAACAGTGAACAAAACATGTTAGACGAAACAAATGTGACAAGCTCAGCCCAGCAGCAAGAACAACAGCAAGAATACAGAGCCTCAACAAGCCAACATACTGATGCAAGTATCCAACAGCAAGACCAAGTACAACAATGACGGTGAAAACAGAACAACAAACAACAAGAATACAGAGCCTCAAAGAACACTGAACATAATTTTTGGGAAACGAAGGAACACAACAAGCACAGAAAATACACATCAACAATCCACTTACCAGTTCAACACAAGAAGTCATGCATTTTTGGGACAAATTTTTGGAGATCTTAAAATGGGATGTTTCACAGCTAAACAACAAGTGTAAAAAAAATTTTTGTTGTTTAAATTGAAACGTTTGTACTCATGGTTAAAGTAATGAAAAAAGTGGTTGTTTATTTTGTAAACTCTCAGAGTAGTAAACGCATACAAATCATTAAGCACAAAACGAACTTCTTTGCGCTTTAATTTTGGGAAAACAATCCAAACCCTAATTTTCAGTTCATCTTTTATGGGTGGCAATTTAAAATGCTCTCAAAAAACTCATTGAGCATCAGGAAAAAAAAGGCATTCGAAAAAACCCTAAATCAAGCAAACATCATCATCAGCTAGAACACACCCACAAGAATTGAAACATACTCAAAAATGACCCAAGTTTATCAAGCCAGTCTTCCTCCTCGCAGTCAGTATTAGAGAAAATAGCATCAGTAGAGGTGCACTCACGATCTGGGTACATTTCAGGCTCAGGGGTGTAGATAGGTTCACTTTCAGAGTATAGTTCTCTACCCTATTTTGGATCTGTCTCAACTGAAGAGTAGCCATCCTCATATGAGTCAAAAAAATCATCATCGTAATACTTAGGCTTTGAGAGAGGAGATTTAGGGATTTTGAGAGGAGAAACATCAGGTGAAGAAAGGTTAAGGACAGGTGAAGTAATGGCGGTTTTAGGGTTCTTGAGGGGTGAGGCTTTGGGAGTTTTAGGGTTTTCGTCCATGGTGGAGAAGGAAGGTCAGATATGGTGGAGGAGGTTCAAGAACAATGGAGGATGTTCTAGAGAGATGGAAGCAAAAGAGAGGAGAATGTGAATTACCCAAAAATACGAAGAAGAAGAAGAAGAGAAGGCAAACTCAGATCTAGGGTTACATGAACAATGGGGGATGTTCTAGAAATAAGGTGGGATGGGATTTTAAATCAGGGGTGGGTAAGGGTGGGTTTTAATTTGGAGGGAGTAATTAAAATGATGTTAGATTAGGATAGTTATGAAACAGTTATAAAAACGTCTTCGTTAAATATTATTATTTTAATAAGTAAAATGAGTTTGTCATTTTAAAAGTAAAATTTTACTACGAATTTTAAATATCAGTTTTATTATTTTTGGGGACAAAATAAATTATACGATGAAAATTATAAATATATTATCCACCTCATACTGTGATAAGTATGAGTAGGAATTAAATTACCCACGTATGATCATATGACTTATGACTCACACCTCTCAATCTTACTCACCAAAACTCTACCTAAGCTATATATCTATAAGAGTATTTTTACTACTCTTTCCTTCACACCATTATCATCTTCTTCATAGTATCTCAAAGAATCACAAAGTTGAACTCTACCTTCACCTAAGAACAAAAATCTGAAATTTTACCAACCTTCATCTTCTCAAAGTATTGGTGTAAGTATATGTTATAAAGTATTGGTGTAAGTATATGTTATATGTAAGTAAAAGTTTTTAATTGAAAAACCCTAATCTCAATTTCAGAAAATTTACACTCAAATTTGTGAAGCTAAAATCTAATTTAAGTGTTTTGATGATTGTAGCTTTTGTAGAAGAAGGAGGACCCATCTAACTATCACCATCTCCATCTCTTTTTGAGCTTAGAAGTAAGTCTTTTCTATGTGTTCTTGAGTTTACTTGCAAGTTTCTTTAATGGTCAATAGGACCTTAAATTGACTTTTAAATTGTTGTGTGCTAGGTTTTTAGAAGGTCTTTTGATGGAATAATTGTAGTATCAAGAAGGTGACATTTTGTGGTAGTCATTGAAGGATTTCTAGCTAGAGTGGATCTTGATTTATGATTTCTGAAATTTTGTGTAGATTAATCTTGCTCAAAGGTAACTCACAAACTAATCTATTTAAGCATAATTGAATGTTCTAGGTGTCAAATTGTTGTTGGTTTGTGTTCATAGTTGAAAGAAAAGTGTTGGTTATTAAGCAAGTTTCTGTACATTTATGTTTGACTGTTTTGGATAGTTAGAGTCGTTTCTTGATTCTAGTGTCTTCATGAGATTTTTATAGCTTCGAGTCGCGGTCGCATAGACACTTGAATCGCCTCTATACGAGTTCGTATGAGAGAGTTACGTTCAAAATAGTGAAATGGTAACAGGCTATCACGAAAATCAATCATCAGTTTTCTGTTTTGCCATTTTCGGGGTAGCTCTTATTGTTTCTGGGTTTTAGTGTCTTCATAAGAATTGTAGATCTTTGAGTCAGGGTCGCGTATCCATTTGAATCGCCTCTATACGAGTTTGTATGAGGAAGCTATGACCAAATTACTAACAGGTGTCCTAATATGGTACTAAAATGGAATTTATAAAGTGGGATTAGAAACTATGAAATAAATTGGATGTTTAAGGTTAATTAATGAGATTTAATAGTTGTGTAAAAGTAATTAAACTCCATCGATAGTAAATCAAGTTCTTACATGTTGATGGTTGATGATGAATTGATTGGTATTTTAAATGATGATTGTTGATTTCAAAGAAAATTTAATTGAATTGTTTTATTTTATAATAAAACGTTCAACATTGAAAAATGTCCGTTTTTGGGAATTGGTAACGGATATTTATATCCGGATTATTGTGAAATCCTATAGCTTGATAATAGGTAATGGTTATTCGGATCGATCTCGAGCCCCCGATCCCGTTTTGTTCTTGCAAGAACCGTATTTCGGTGATGACGATCACCCGTATTCTCAGGATTTAGATCAAGCCTACTTCCTGACGGTCCATATATTTCCACGTTTTAATTTGCTGTTATATTATTGTTTTAACATGAGTTTTGAATAAATACGTTTGGTATACAAAGTTTTGTTTGTTTCACAAACGAAATCACATTGTTTCATTTACCGTATTATTTCGCTATTTACTTGTTAAGTAATAGCCGTATTTTGTTTTTCACTATTAACTTGTAAAGTTATAGTCGTGTTTTGATTCGCTTTGAACTAAAGGTTCTTAGCCGTATTTATGTCGATATCAAATGGTCTTTTAAAAGAGTTTGGGTTTTGATAAATTAATGTACTATAAGAAGTTACCAAATGAGCAAAAGATTAAATTGGAGATGTTTGTTAATGACCTATATCTAAATGTAATAGTTTGTTGGATTAATCAACAATTCAATTGTTGACAGTCTTTGATAGGGCCTATCCCTTACGGGGGATAGATCCACTTTCAGGTTGCCAATTTTAGTGCGGATGGATGTGTTGCTCCTTTATATGTCATGTGCTGCTCCTTTATGTGTCATGTACTGCGATAGCGAAAACACCGTTTTGGAAAGTAAACTTATAATGATATTTTGACAAATCATGTGTTGTAAAATTAAAAGAATTTAGACATTTTGTAATGTATAACTTAGCCTATAAATAGTCTGTAATTATTTGTATCGCAGTTATGTAAAGTTTTCAATTACTCTGATGTTGGATTGCTGTGGCTATCGAGCCACAGACCTGATTCAGCCCAAGCTTCTATAAGTCTTCCGCTATGCTTTGTAGATAGTAATATTATACTATTTACGTTGGTTTGGGCTGTTTCAAGTTAATTTGATTGTTTATGGAGAAAATAGAATAAATTAAATGAGTTTATTAAGGTTAAAAAAGTAAATAGGTAAGGTGAATAAGGGTATAAGGGTAAAAACGATGTCAATGGAAATGGGACATTTAGGGTGACTTGACCCAAAATAGAAATGGGACATTTAGGTTGAATAGGAGGGAGTATTAAATTGTCCATTTCTATTTGTCATCTACGTATGAATTCTGCCCCCAACACTAGTTTTCTTTTCGTATAATTATAATACATATAAATAATATATATATATATATATATATATATATATATATATATATATATATATATATATATATATATATATATATATATATATGTGTGTGTGTGTGTGTGTGTGTGTGTTTTGGTACTGCTAAGTGCTAACCCAATTACTCTTATTTCATGGACTCAAATTAGTGTTTATAATAGAATTTAAGCGTATATAGATGACGCTATACAACTTTAGATGTTAAATTAGTACTCCCTCCAATTCACCCTAAGTGTCTCATTTCCTTATTGGGTCAAGTCACCTTAAATGTCTCATTTCTATTTTGGGTATGTTAACTTTACCAATTTATCCCTACTAAACTTAACTTTTTTACACCTTTACACCTACTAACTCCACTTTACACCTATAAAAATTAAAATACTCTACATTTTTCTCTTACATATGTGGTCCCATTTGACCACCTAAAAAATGGTGAAAAGTCAAATGGGACACTTAGGAAAAATAGAAGGGAGTATTAAATATTTGTAAAATACGATAATAACTCTCTTACAAATACACGAAAAATATAATGACTTACAAATGGTTCAAATTTGATTAATCAAAGAGACTTTTTTTAGACCCATTAAGGACCCTAGACCCATCAGATTCGGAAGCTCTTGGTCTGGGTCAGAGAAGTTCGGATCCTTAGGGTTCGGATCTGAGTCTGGATCTCAAAAAATTAAAAGGGTCCGGGTCTGGTTGGACCCGCTCCAGATCCGCCCCATGACCATCCCTAATTTTCTTACGTGATGTTCAAAAGTGACCCGACTGTCGACTCCCATATCCGAACGAGAATCGAAAGTTATCTAACCTGAAACTATGTTTTTTAAGTTTATTGAATCGACATTACTCAAATCGAAGTTGCACCTGAATTGGTTGATAACTGAAAAATTAGAAAAATGAATCCCAACTGCGATTGATTTTATAACCGACATATAACTGCTATGCACGAAAAATGAACCTAATACTGATTGAATTGAGTCATGTTTGGCTCGAAATATGCACGAAATTGAACCTAATCTGGTTATAATAGACTTAACATGAATCAATATTTAGTCGAATTTTTGTAAACCCAAACCGATTTTAAACCAAACCGTCGTAAATCCGAATGATTTTTTTTATTAAAAGCAAGTCAAGATTCTCAAAAAGAATTTTATGATTAGTTTTAATTCAGCAAATTATAGTATTAATTTATCGAATAATATCAGCTAATTTATAACTAATTTAATTTATCAAATTATGAATTATGAATGTTTGAAAACAAATTTCTATAATTGAAACATTGTAGAGAAATTTATCAATAAATTAATAAGATTTCTCATGAAATGAACATCACTTATAAATCAATTAATACTTACAAAAACTCTTCTTTCTTAGTAATAGTAATAGTAGATAGAATTTGCTCTTTATAACGGAGCATGGAGCATTTAACTTTTACATTGTTTCTTAAACAATGTGGAACATCCCCAAGTAATTTGTTCTCTAAGTAATGTGGATCAGAAGTCAACAACAAAAGAGCTACAAAATAATTATCCCAATTAGCTCTAAGTACTAGAGGAAAATTGTGTGATAAGTTGGTTGAAGATCATTGTAACACCCCATTTTGGGAATATAACTAATTATATTAAATTAAATTTTAATTTATATATAATATTATAAAAATAATATTAATATTAGTAATAATAATTTAAAGTAATATTAATAACTATAAAGAAATATTAGAAAAATACTCTATTAAGACCGTCTCACCGTGAGACGACTCAAAATAACTAGTAGAGGTGATACAAGTCATCACAATGTATATAAAATTATCCGAAAAATTAAGGGTCACCAACATTTCCTTAATAAACTTTCAATCCATTGTATTATAAGCTTTATGCTAATCAATCTTAATTAGACAACTTGGAGCACAATGTTGCCTAGTATACTGCTTAACTGAGTCTTGACACAACAAAATGTTATGTATAATAATCCTACCAGGGACAAAGGCCCCTTGAGTTTAATCAATTAAGCTACTAAGAACTAGTTGGCGCCTAGAACAAATCAACTTAGTGATACATTTATAAAGAACATGACAACAAGAGATGGGGCCATTCATGTTACAAGCCTTCTCCGGTTTACCATACCAACTTTATTAATTACTTGGCCGTTCCGTATCCTCCTCACAAAACCCTCAGCTACTTGAAGAGGTGGATTAGCACTATTGACATAACAAAGTTTAACATTTGCCCAATATTTGACTTCATCCTTAATATCAGCTTTCAAAATACGACCAATAGTACGAGAAGGTGACGAAGAAATCTTACCAAATACCTCATGATGAGGCGAAACGGTAGCAGAACCCATTGAAACATAGGCTGCATCAGTAGCATCCTTCGAAACCTTTGGAATAGGTTGGACAACAGGCGTCCCAGTAACCGGAGCAGATTTCTTACCCGACTTCAACACATAAACCCAACTTAAGCCCACTGCCGCCTAAGAGGTTCATTAACGTTCTCACGGAATCGCATATTGAGGATCGAAATAAGCATCTCTGCGTGCAAGACGACGAGCCATCTCTAGAAGCGGAACTACGAGATTACTTCATCGGCACCGCTTTCACCTTTGCCGACCGGAATCCAGGAGGATTCAAAGAGTAGAAATCGCACAGTGAATCGCAAGTGAGAGAGGGACTCGTTAGTGAGAGAAAAGCTATAACGCACCCGCATTAATACAGTATTACCATTACAACTTAATACCAGGTTGTTTGATGGTAACAAAATGTAACTTTTTGGTAATTTCATTACCTTATTTTATTACCATCCATTACCATTAAAAGCATCAAAACAACCAAATTTTGTTATTATTCCAGGATAAAAACTTCCAGAATTTTTCACAAATAAAGAGTGAACACATAATAATAATATAAAAGGAGTGGCGGGAAATTGGAAAATACAACCAAAGGATGTTAATGTTATCAAACTCTAAGCTGGGTTCCCTGACTATCTGCCAAATCAATTCTAGACTGAGGCAGAGGCTGAGGCTGGGGCTGCAAATTGGAATTTGAAACCATCTGCAGGGACTTTAGACTAAAGAGATTAATTACACAACAGCTGTATCAAGTTTAAAGTTGTATTTCATTTTTATCCTTGAACCTCTGCATCTCTTACTCCTCGTGAAACAAAGGATCACCGAAACATCAGTGACCGTTGCCCCCCTTCTGTTTTGTGCTGCGTTTTCCTGTTTTTGTTTTTTTGTCTCCTCGCTTTCGTGTGGAGCTTGAACTTTGGATTGAGAGAGCAGGCACATGTTCACCATTAACCAAACCAGGGAAACCAACAGCAGGGATTCTGTCAAGCAAACATTCAAAGGTCAGTGAGAATACTACACAAGTATAAGTGAACTGAAGACCACCATACTTCCTAACTCAAGGCGCTCAGTGTCAATGACCACACAATACTGACCTCTTTTTAAACACTCTCGCGTACCAGTAGCAACAAGGGAATGACCCCTATTTTATATGACCCTCACATACTACCAACTAGTAAGCATCAAATACATTTTTTTACAATCAAAATGGCAAGTACATGGGAGGATCCAGGATTCAAACTACCTCGGGGCACCAACATATGAAAGAATTTTTGCAAGATTTTCAGTTGAGTTTCATTTGTAAAATGAACTAAATTTTTTTCATTCCTCAACGTGACACGTACAAGTCGATACTTTCAAGCCAAGACCAAAGAATATAAAAGGTCAAATAATGTCAATTTCACCTCAATTGGTGGCAATCCAAAAGATTAATTTTTGCGGAAAAAATGTCGTATAGAAGTCAGGACAAAAATCAGTTTTCCAAGAGACTCTATTTGATAGTTTTTTTTAACCAATCTCAAACAACCTAAAATTCCTTCTCTAATAAATTTGATTAAGCTGCAAAAAAGTAGATATACACGAATCTTAGATAGATATAAACTCAACCTATACAAAGAAGCTCATAGAAAATAACAACAATAAAAAGAAAATTTTCCAATGAAATTTCAACTAATTTCAAATAAAACTAATCCCAAAAAAACAAACATAAGGACATAAAAATAACAAAAAATTGATAAACGTTAGCATGTTCCTCCAGTTTTTCAATAACTTCCTTATCATCACTCTAAATTAAAACAAACCAAAAAAAAATCACCATAATTACCAACACAAACAAATTAACCACCTTGACTAAATCGAAAGAAAAGCAGTGAGAATGGCGCCACTTAGTCATATCAAACTGTTTTTGTGTGTCTTTTGTGACAACACCCAACCTCAATACACACAAAATATTTAATGTCGCAAATGAGAGGGAAGTAGAGCACGCAAAGTCACGAGTGACATCGCGAATACAGAGAGAAGGCAGTGGTGTGCAGCAATGGCAAGGAAAGCCAACAAGGGGTAGCTCATGCCTCATGGGTGTGGGTGCAGCATTGACTTTTTTAGGGTTTTAGTCCTTTTTACAAATGAGTCTGAGAGTGAATAACAGAACACGCGAGAAGTCTAACCTCCAAATTTTATAAAATTCCCCTAGGGGCACGTGCCACCTAAGGCCCAAGTGTAAGTCCGCCAATGGGCAAGTAGTAAACCAAGTAACGACGAAAAATCCAATCAGGATAGAAAATAGACACCCTTGACTCCTGAGTTCAGGGGAAGTTCTATTTGAATGAAAAGAAAAGGCTCAGATCCATGGGTGGACAAAAAGTTAACTCCATTTAACTATTATGTATGTATGAATATTTTCAATGATCAAACAGCTACAATTAACAAAAACATGAGTATTCAGCAAAAACAGAAAAGACATAATTGTGCCTTTCTAAAACACAATACAAGCTAAAGTTCAATTTTGGGCACTTAGAACAGCATATGGATAATAAACACACACTACCACAATCGTTAGCCAGAGCATGTTTAACCAAATAATAAGTAAAGATGATCCAATTGTAAAAATCAGCGCTCACGAAGAGAGGGAGGAAATCCGAGGAGAGGTAACAACAAATGTTAAAAAGAAAAAATATAAACAAAAAGATAAAGACAAGATGAGTTAGATTCATACCCAACAAGAGCACGGCAGACTCCGGTTTGGTTAAGGAAGCACCATATGCATTGCTCATGGAAATGCGCAGCATCTGATTCTCAGCGTAACAACACTGAAGTAACCTTCCTAATCTTCGACATTCCGCTTCCATATAGCGGCTCTTCATCTCCAAATCTTTTACATATATCTTCTTCCTCTCCCTTGATTTCATTGCAGCATCTCTATTTCTCAACTGCCTATATAAAAATTATCTCACATTACAAATGATCTTTTTGTTTTGTTCATCAAACTCAAAAGATGCTACTAATCAACAAGTCTTTCATACATCAACAACATTCACAAATGCAGTTAAACATTGACCTAAAACCAACATCACCATCCTCACAAGATGCTACTAAGTATGATCCTGATCTATTTGGACCACGGTAGACCATCCAGAATGACCTGCACCTTCATACATTACAAATCTTTCACATTATTTATGTGATGATTTCTTATCAATTCATTGTTACTCTTACACAAGTACCATGTGGAATCCACTCGAATATAGGTACAATACTTTGAACACCTTTTATCGGGAAACAAAATCATGTAAAATTAGCCAACCACAAGCACAAAATCGAATAATACAAACAGCTAAAAACGCACATGCAAAAAATTAACAAAAACACATAAAAGATACTAGTATTGTTTTTTCTCAATTTAATCAGGGAGTCATAGTCATATACATTAATAACAAAGTACAAAAATTCAGAAAAACAAAAACTACGACAAAATAGGAGTGTCTGAAGCAAATCAATTCTAACTTAAAAATAAAAAGTAAAATATGAAGCATAGGTATAAGTAGATGGAGCTACCTTTTACGTTTCTTAGAGAGGGGATCAGCATCAGAATCAATATCTTTGCCTTCCAAATTATCATCCCCAGACTTATCATTCTCACCATTCGATTTAAAATTTCGAGTATTACCATCTCCATTATTATTACTTTTATAATCATAATCAATTGGATTTCTAGTAGCATCAACTAAATTACCCTCCGATTCCGATGCATTTGGTGAACTCTTAACCTCAGTAGGAGGATGTTCATCGGACACCTGGAAATTCTCATTTGGGGAATCAACTAGTAAATCAGACCATGTAAAACAATCGTTGGGTGCGGAAGTTTGTTCACCATCATCGTTCATTAGTAATTCCTCAATCCACGAATCAATTGCCTCTGTTGCAGGTAATGAAGAAGCTTCTGTAAATACATCATCAAACCCATTTCGGGGAATTTCAAGATCATGAAATATATGCTCCCATTCATATTCATTCAAGCCTTCAACCTCCATTAAAACACAAAATTTCACCAAAAACTAGTATTCTAGACCTAGATAATATAGAGAAATCAAAGAAACATGAAAAAATAATTTACAAAATAAGAGAAAAAGTAGGAAAAATATTGTTCATAGAAAGGAATTATCATGAAGAAGAAGAGAGGGTTTCTTAGACAAGAAATTGGGGAATTTATTTATACTGTTGATAATAAAAATTGAATATATTATACAATTTGAAAAATCAACCACGATTTCCTTCGTTTAGAAGATCAAAAAAAAAGGAGAAGGACGCGGTTACAAAAAGGGTTTGATACGGTGCGATGAAGAGACAGGGAATAAGATGCGCCCCTGTTTATTGATTGGTTGGATAGAGTAAGTAACGGTTGATATTTACTTGACCAGATTAATGGATGATACTAGACGTGCACCGCGTTATATGAAATCTGGAAGAGGGTGCTTGCATCATTCCACCAATTACAACGCTCCTTTTTGATGACATGGCACTTTTTGTAATAGACCTAGGAATTGTTAAGAAATCATAGTGAAATAATTTTTTACTTTGCATTACAATAGAATATACTAGTATAGAAACTCGTGTAATGCACGAATTTATTAGTGTAAAATATATACAAAAACAGTTTCAAATAATATGTAAGTAGTAATTATTGTATTAAATTTACCAAATACATGATTTTTTAAATCAAAACATAATTACTGACATTTATTTTAATTATTTACCTGATATAGAACTTTTTTTCATTCAATTGAACATATTAAATTCGAAGTTAACTTAATAGAATTACTATAGTATATCCTACAAATACTTTACCTAATTTAGCTTCAAACTTAAACAAAAATATTAGTTTTTAAATTTGATAAATATTGTCATTTCTCCTTAAATGATAACACTTGGAATTTTCCAAGACTTTTATAAATTTGATAAATATTATCATGTCTCTTTAAATGATGACAGTTGGAATTTTCCAAGACTTTTATAGTATTGTATGATAAATATTGTCATGTCTCCTTAAATGATAACACATGGAATTTTCTAAGACTTTTATAAATTTGATAAATATTGTCATGTCTCTTTAAATGATGACACTTGAAATTTTCCATGACTTTTATAGTATTGTATGATTCCCTTGCTTTTTAGACATTATTTATTTCTTCCTCTTAAATTCTACTCCCTCCAATGTCTCATCATTCCACCACGAATGTCTCATCATTCCACCACTAATGTCTTATTTACTTTATGTACTTTATCCAATGCACTTATTCAATAATTAATATCTCTAATTATTCATAATTAAAAATTATGAAAAGTTGATATAAATAATCTTTGCATTGAGACGAATCAAACAAGATCCCACATGACTATGTTTTAACTTTTAGATTAATAATAAATTACAAATTAAGAGTGAGATGAATAGTGTCCAAAAAGCAAATGAGACGTTAGTATTGGAGGGAGTAATTTTTATTAATTTATAAGTTAAAACATGATCAGATGAGATTTTGTTTGATTCGTCTCGATGCAAGGATGAATTAGCGGAAAAAAAATTAGAAGAATTTGTATTAAAGCAAAGGGAAGAAAAAGCAAAACTAGAAGAAAATAAACGAATAAAAGTAGCCAAAACCTGGGATACCATCCCGTTTGCTCAAATACTAAGGGGTTTGATGTTAATGACTCAGTCCATTTTTAGAAAATATATTCTAATTCCTTTATTGATAATAGCAAAACATATTGTTCGTCTACTATTATTCCAACGTGCTGAGTGGTCTGAATATTTCGATGATTAGAGTAAATTCATATCAAGTTGCCATAGTTTTTAATTATGCACAACTAAAGATATTAAAGATTGAATAAGTGCATTGAATAAAGAACATAAAGTAAATGAGACATTAGTAGTGAATTAGAGTGAGTACTTTTATTTCTTGCCATCTTTTATAGTATAATTAGTTGTAGGGCCATGTGCTTTACGGTTTCTCAATTTATACTATTAAGTTTTATAATAATAATTCATACATTTTATTAGCAAAGCAAAGTGCTAATGAAAATGTTTCTTTATAAGCTACTCTCTTCATTCCCTAATGAAGTTCCCACAAGAAATACTTAGGGGAATTAAGAAAAATAGACTATTTTAGACCGTAAACATATTATTTAATTAGATAATAAATTTGATGGAAAAAAGTGAGAATCATAAACATTTAAAAAATATTTAAAAAAATTAGTGGAATAATTATGAGTACCATAGTAATAAAAAAAACATATTTAGAAAGTAAGTTGGAAACATGTGGGGCCAAAAGAAATATAAAAATGTAAAAATAAAGTTAATGAAAGATATGTAGGGATCATAAACATTATAAAAACATTAAAATGAGGATGAATAAGGTTTTTTTGTCCAAAATTTGTGATATAAACGCAAAGATTTTTTGCAGGAACAACAAACGAAACACCCTAAAAAGACAAATGAGAACGTCTTTAAGGAATAGAGAAAGTATATTTTTTTAGATGTTTTAAAGATGAGTATAACTAGGGATGGCAACAGGTCGGATCTGGACCGGGTCTAGGTGGACACGGATCCAGATCCGTTTTCAAGAACAGGATCCTGATCAGGACCCGAATCCACGGGCCCAATTTTGCAAGACACAGATGTAACAACCCGAAACTAACCAGCTGATTAAACACGATTAATTTAAACTAATGCGGAAGCTTAACACTTATATCGGGTAATACGTTGATAATATAAAGAATTACTCAACTGATTATATCACCCACTAGACATCTATTACGAATTTACATATCAGAGTTTACAAACTTTGAAAGATGTAAATGAATTACATTATAAGAATCATTTAAAATGATTTAAAATACACAAATTTCTGCAGAAAATCCGGCATAGTTCCGTTTGTAAATTGGATAAACCAAAAATTTTCATTTTGACTTAAAGTCATCCTGCAAGTTCAAAATCAACATTTCAAAATAACAACCAGCCAGTGGCACAAGCGCCAAACATTCCAAAATCACATCACCTCATAGGGTGGAATCCTTTCTCCAACAATCTAAAATAAGTGCTAAAATAATTTAAAATAAATCATTTCCTTTACTTAGATTCTTTTATGTGATTGGTTAAGATTACTTTGTTGATTATTAATCTTTACGCTTTCAGCTGCCATTGACTTCGTCAATCTCAGTCTTCTCAAAATCTGTCCCCCACCAGGACAGGTTCAAAGAACAAAACCACACAGTCAGCTTATGCTGAGTACACATTTAACGTAGCTTAAATTTTAGTAAATAAAGCTATGTAGAAAAGGAAACATTATAACAATCTTTACACAAAATGAGTGACGTTGCTCTCTACGCTGATTATAACCTTCATTTACCTACAGTCAAACAAGTTGTGCTAGGATATATTAATTACATCCTAAAAATCCTTTTCTTTTTCAAACAATTCTTTATCAATACCTTATAAAAATCTTATTCTTCTTTTTTCTATTTTTATAAATCAAACACTTTTCTATTTTATTTGCTAAAACATTTCCTTTCAAAATCTTTAAATCATAAATCTATAGAATGGAACGAACTTTCTTGTCCATCGGGCTAGCTAGGCCCTCCGGATAACTATTAGACAAAGATCCTTAGTGTGCACACCCCACAAACGGCCAAACCGTAGCAGAAGATCTAAGTTCGAGGTACTGATCAACGTATCCCCCAACTATTATGTAGTGTCGAGATAATCTCGATGAGGTTTCAAATTCCTTGGGACACCATAGAGGTAATCCCAACCGTTTGAAAACATTAAACCATCTATATCTTTTCTGTAACTATTATATAATTTCACTGTTAAAAAAAAACGACTTTCAATTTTATGAAAAACATCTTGTATTCAAACTAATCTCAGCTAAATGAAACACATACCTTTGTAATCCTTTTTCGTAACTATTAAAGATTTGAGTAAGAAATCCAACCTTTTCAATTACAGCAAGACGACAATATCAGTCAATACGATTTCTTAATGAAATCGAAATCTTCAACATAAACATATATGTACTAAATAACTACAATAGATTAGACTTAACTAGCTAATAAGCTTTGCTTAGCTTTGATTTTCATGAAACAAAAACTTTATGTTCAAACTTTAATACAACTAATTCCTAAATCTTATTTAGTTAAATCACCAATTCCCTTCTATCTCAAGCATCCACCATGTTACAGTTCTTGATATTCCTAAATAAAATGATACTTATGAACCATGTATGTATAACCTTTATATAACTTAGTCATTTAACATATAATATGTAAACATTTCGACAACTTAACATAATTATAACCATATGTTTAACTCCGTATTTTACTTCCTAATATTAATCGACAATCAACCTCCTTATTCAAACTAAATAAAGACAACTCGTAACCTTGAACTAAAAGAGAACTCTTAGTTCCCACTAGCCATATCAACTCATATTCTAACTTACTAACTTTAATACATAATTCTCAGCTAAATAAGATCAGCGAACAAATCATCTCATAACGCTTAAACTAACAAGATTATCTCAGAAGCCCTAATCAGGAAAGGTTAATTATCATAAACACCACACATTATTAACCCAACAAAAGACACTTATCATATCAACTTACTTTTTAAGTTCCAATTCAAACTCATATTACTGATCTCAAGTTACATACCTATTGCAAAATTGTATTAAATTCATAATAACATCTCATACATGTTTGCTCAACTCCAATATATATTCATTCCCATAACATTCTATTCAACTTGAATACCCCAACCAATTTAACCTACTGAATCTATCACCGATTTCTCGATGCCACTCTTCTATTCAAACTTATTTTCACATTCTTCTTTAGTACCACTTTTGAATACCTGTTCAAATCCACATTTTCATTCTTGAACCATATATCTAATCAAATACCCATTTTATAATCAAAGTCATATTTATGTTCTAATCAAAATTAACCTTATCCATTTACAAATTTCAATTGCAATTCACTTTCATCCTTTCGATCCAAAAAATTCGGTACTAGTCACATTTATTCGATATTCTTTCTTGGAATAACCTAAATAACACATGACTTTCAATTGACTAACAATAATAAAAGACTTCTATATTTTAATTATTAACAATTCCAAAGGTAACACATTACAACTTCATTTGCATGTAAATACCAACTCGACATCATTTGTATACCTAACATACTAAAATTCTTGTCATGAGCAATTGAACTAACTTCTAATCCCCTTTCTTCAAATTTTCCTAATTAAACCCTATATTGGAATATATTAACCAAAATCTCAATCATCATTTGCTCTCATTGAACCAACAATATTAATTTAATTCTTTTACAATTAATAACAAGTTCTACAACAAATAATTTAAATTAAGTTCAAGAAAGTTTAATTTGATGGGTGTAGTTCAAAATATCAATTTCACTATTTTAGATTCAATACACCAATTAGTAACTTAGTTCATGTCTTCATCTTCAATCTAATCAATTATTATCTAACAATTACTAATTAACCTAATTCTAAAATTTCTACTAGATTCAAATATAAAACAGAGAAAATTTTTACTTATCAAGGAGTTAAATCAAGCACTTAAATTTGTTGAGTGGGATTGTACCTCAAGTATTTGAAAGGAAGTTATCCATGGAATTGAATGAACATATCTTTTGTTTGTATTGTCTGTATATAATAGACATTAGGGATGAAGAACTAACACCCAATTCTCTCCATCACCATCGACATCTATGGCCGGTGGCTGTCGTGTGTCGCGATACTAAAGTCGGAGCAGGAAGGGCCATACGGTTGCTTGCTGTCGGTTAGTGGTGAGGAAAGGAGTAGTAGTATGGTATTCTGAATGTGGGTTTTTGCTTTTATTACTACTTAGGAAGAATCATACATATTACTAAAAATGTTGGGAAATGACAGATGTCAGCCTAAGGGATTGACTGCCATTTGTCATTTTCCAATTGGTTTTAGGCTAGGTGGAGGATTTTACCTAATTAATGCAAGTCTGCTGTTTTATTACAAATTTATTAATCCAAAATGACAAACTTTTTAATAAAATCGGCATACTTGCATTAATTAATTTGTAATAAAACAGCAAACTTGCATTAATTAGGTAAAATCCTCCACCTAGCCTAAAACCAATTGGAAAATGACAAATGGCAGTCAATCCCTTAGGCTGACATCTGTCATTTCCCAACATTTTTAGTAATATGTATGATTAATTAATGCAAGTATGCCGATTTTATTAAAAAGTTTGTCATTTTGGATTAATAAATTTATAACGTGACAAAATAATTTTGGGAATTCATACAGAAATTTATGTTCTTACCTAATATACAATTATACCTATCAAGGTCTCTAAAATAATTACCACAATAATTTTTTGCCTAATAAATGCCATTTGACAGATGTTCTTACCTAAAATATTTACCACAAATATTCCAATCCAAAGGAAATATATAACGTGACAATAATTTTTTACCTAATAAATTTATTAATATGTCATATTACTAACATGTAAAGCAATACTGATTATAGGGAACTACAATCATACAGAAATTTTTTATTCTTACCTAATATACAAATATACCAATCATACAGAAATTTTAGAGACCTAATAAATGCAATACTGATTATAGGGAACTACAATCATACAGAAATTTGCAGAAATTTTTTATTCTTACCTAATATACAAATATACAAAAATTAAAATATTTACCACAAATATTCGAATCACAAGGTCTCTAAAATATTTACCACAATAATTTTTGTACTAATAAATGCAGGATGGCTGATTTTATTCAACCATCTGTCATTTTGGGTTACTAAATTTATAACGTGACAATAATTTTGGGAATTCATACAGAAATTTATGTTCTTACCTAATATACATATATTCCAATCACAAGGTCTCTAAAATAATTACCACAATAATTTTTTTCCTAATTAATGCAGGAAGGCGAATTTTATTCAAAAGTTTGTCATTTTGGGTTAATAAAATTTATAACGTTGGAATATAATTTTGGGAAATCAGACAGATCTTTACGTTCTTACCTAATATACAAATATACCAATCAAGGTCTCTAAAATAATTAACGTAATAATTTTTGGATTAATAAATGCAGGATTACAGACTTTATTAAAAAGTTTGCCATTTTGGGTTAATAACTTTAGAACGTGACAAAATAATTTAATAATGTGTCACAAAACCCTACAACCTACTATATATTACAGAGATGCATTAAGATATTTCACACAAAACATTTTTAAATTCTGTCTTCTTCTTAAAAATTAACATTCATTGTTTAGCAATACAAATCAAAATATGAGTATTAATTTTCTTTCAGATATCAACAAAGATAGAGGTACATGGAAAATAAAAGTTAAGGTCATTCACAAATGGGAATTCAAAGACAAAACAACCGTAAATGCAATTAATTTATTACTAACTGATGAAAAGGTCAATTACTTCTGTTTTATATATTTAATTATTAATTTTACCTTTTAGTTAATTTGTAATACTGATTAATATATTACTAACATGTAAAGCAATACTGATTATAGGGAACTACAATGCTGGCTACCATAGGAAAGGCGACGTTAACTTATCATTCAAAATCATGCGAAATTGGAAAATCATACTTTATGTCCATGTTTAGTGTGTCTCTCACAGTAGGAGATTACAGACCGACAAGGCATGAATGGAAGATTACAATTTGGAAGACTACTATTATTGATTTAATTCCTGACATTACAACAACGGGAAAACAATTCAATTTCGTTCCTTTTGATGTTATTTTGGACAATAAGCATGATGATAAATATCTTCTAGGTAAGTCATAATGTTATTATTTTACCTTATTTGTGATAAATTATTATGTAATCTTATGAATAATTAGTTTATATGTAAATAATCACTACTTTTGCACAGATGTTATTGGGGAAGTGGTTCACTTCAGAGATTACAATGAAAAATCCACAAAAAAAGCAATCAACATTGATCTCATGGATGCAAAGTAAGTTTCTTGAAATGTTGGTCAATTTCCAATCTAGCCATGAATAAGTTACTAATTGTTATTTTGTTATTTGTGATAAATTCAAACAGCGGCGTAATATTAAATGTTCGTTTATGGGATAATTTTGCTGAAACAATATATGCATACATCAAAACAACCGAAAAAGATAGTGAGAAACTCATATTGGTTTTGCAATATGCAAAAATGAAGACATGGGCAGGTTCTTATATTAAATTCATGTTTTGTTTGTGATAAATCTATTATTTAACACATTATATAACATGAATTTTAATTTTAGGTACAAATTATGTGCAAAATTGCATGGGGAATAGCCTAATGTATATTAATCCAGATTTCGATGAAATCAATGAGTTTAGAGCAAGGTAATTAAATTTTGCATGATATTGATGTTTTCGACATTTAAAACTTAAAATAAACTTGAATTTGATAAGATGAGTATTTTTGTTATTGCAAATAGTATATTAAAGGATAAGACAAGACCCACAGAATTGACAGAATCTTCATCATCTACTATGGTAACCATTGAATCACAATTCAAGGATTGTAAAAAGATAAGATTTAGAGATCTACCATATATCTCTACTGAAGGTGAATACGGAACAATAGGCACCATTGACGCACTAGATGTGTGATATAGTTGGTGGTATCCATCATGTACAAAGTGCTATACACAAGTCATTTCTGAAAAGGGACTTTTAAGGTGCCCCAAATGCATGAAAAACGTGAAAATGGCTGTAGCACGGTAAATAGAGTTAAACTTATTCATACACTAATTTTACAGCATTTTATTTAAAATGTAATATAATTGACACGCATTGTAATTGTGGACAGATACAAGACACATATTAAAGTGAAAGATGATTATGGAGATGAAGCTGTTCTAATTTTATGGGATCAACAAGCAAAGAAAGAGATAGGAGCAACCGCTCAAGTAGTAAGAGATAAACAATTAAAGGTGTTAATTTTTTAACATTTTCGAATTTGAAAGTTACATTATTAAGAAATAATAGACTTAACAAATATTAATTGTTCAAATGCAGTCGAAATATCCAAAATGTTTTCCTTCGGATCTTGATGTCTTATTGGATAAAAGATATGTATTCCAATATAAGGTAACAAAATTTTTTAACATAGATCGCAAAAATAGAACATATGGAATAAAAAATCTCAGCTGTATATAATATATAAGCTTTATTTTACTTTTTACTAATTCTTTGTTGAGCTCGTCTTATACAAGACTTACTGTTTACTTTTCGGTTGTCTAGTTTCATAGCTTTATAAAATAATCACTATATGGCTTCACCAAAATAATTCAAACCGAATGTTCCTTTATTTAATCTAATAGTTTAATTATCAAATGAAATCTTAAAAAAAAAAAACGAAATTTCAATGGTTAATATTATTACTTAACGATAATAATCTTAGTTCAAAATAGTAATCAAGAATGTTAAAAATCGTAAGTGTTACAACAGATCCGGATTCGTGTATACTGCGGATCCAATACTGGATTCGGGTTTAAAACGGGTCTGACTTTTTTCTGCGTTTTTTTTTTTTTGTATTTTTGGATCGTGTTGAGATTTCTATAAAGTTATATTCATTGACTAATGATAATAATATTAAATTCACAATCGATCACCCAAAAACACATTATAAAACTTAAAATTGTCTTGAAATATCCAACAAACACATTAAAGTTGTTTGTTAATTAAATAAACACAGTGTAACACCCCGTAATTTATTATGTAAATATTATATTTTAAATGATTTGGAAAAATGATCTAATTTAGAATAATTGAATTAGCCTTTAGATTTATATAATTTTTTTATTTCTTTTATTTAAGTAGTCAATGATTATTATTATTATTATTATTATTATTATTATTATTATTATTATTATTATTATTATTATTATTATTATTATTATTATTATTATTATTATTATTATTATTATTATTTTATTATTAAAAAAAATCAAAATATGTATGTGCTTGTAACACCCCTGAATTTCCAACCCTCTGAACGGAACCAAAACCGAAAGAGAACAGAGAAAATTCGGGTGTTACATTTAAAATAAAATAATTTAAGTTTGATTAAAGTGATTATAGGAAAACTTCCAAACAAAATCTTACGGAAATTTTGGCAGCATTTGCCTTGAAATTTTACGCACCAAAAGAATTAAACATATAATAAACCATCATGAAGAAGAGGCATCAGTAACCTCGTAACAAAGATCACGGTGGAAAGGTCATCACCAAATCCTCTATCGACATGCTAAGCATGGATCGTGGTTCCGATGTAAACACTTGGGTTTTCCAAAAACATAACCAACTATACAAGCCATTCAAGATACTATAACGAAATATAAAATGAAATAAATCTTTGCAGTGGATCGAATTACATCAAGGAGGGCACGCGCCTCAAACCAAAAACATACACAATTTCAATTCCAAAACCACATGTAGAGTCAAAACAGATATAACATGGCACGCGCCAAGATTCTCACTCATATCCTGTGATACCCCAGATTTAGCTTGAAAAAGGATTGATAGACTACTCATATCAACAAGGTGCATCTTCTAGGCCGAAATTAGCGGGTCTGGGTTTAGATTTTTGACCCAATTAATTAAATGGGTCAACCCGACCTGATCTGTTTATTAAATGGGTTACGTTCAGGTTGAATTTTTAAACCCGAAAAATACCTGTTTAACCCATTTATTAAATGGGTCAATCAGGTCAGGTCGACCCATATTACCCAATATTAACCCATGAATATTTATAAAAAAAAATATATCTATATTAAAGAAAAACCCCAGCCCAAGCCCACTAGTAAAGCCTAACACCTTCGATTTTGGCATTTAATATAAATAGATTTTATTTTTTTGCCTTCCTCCTAATTCCTAAATCAGAACAAAATGAAAAACCCTAAAAGCCTAAACCACAATTCTCAAAAAAAACCCTAGAACATCTCTCACTCTCATTCTCTCTGCGGCGCCTTCTGTTCTTCATTCTTCATTGTTCGATTTTGTTCTTTCTCTTCAAACTCAATGCCAAAATCAAAGGTAAGAACTAATTCTCTCCTCTTCTAGTTTCATTGTTTGATTTTGTTCTGTTCGATTTTGTTCTTCATTCGTTTTTGTTCGATTTTAATTGTTTATTGTTCGATTTTTGTTCTTCTAGTTTCATTGTTCGATTTTCATTTTTTGTTCTTCATTCTTTTTTTGTTCTTCATTCGTTTTTGTTTTTTTTATTTCTGTTTTTTTTATTTCCGTTCTTCATTCGTTTTTTGTTCTTCATTGTTCGATTTTTTTGTTCTGTTTTTTTTTATTGCCGTTATTATTTTTGTTCATTCTTATTTGTTCTTCATTCTTATTTGTTCTTCATTCGTTTTTGTTTTTTTTATTTATGTTCTTTCTCGTTTTTGTTCTTAGTTCTTTCTTTATTTGTTCTTCATTGTTCTGTTTTTTTTGTTCTCGTTCTTTTTTTTATTTTTGTTCTTATTTTTGGTCTTATTTTTGTATAAAAGGTAATGGATACCAGTATTGAACCTGAACATGTTGATGTTGACTCCGAAGAAGATCTGGTGGAGGTTAAGAGTACTGACTCAATGAACAAGAAGGATCCTAAAAACAAAGGTAACAAAACAATTCATATTGCTGGTAAGAATTTTAAACGACAACGTAGACTTACATCTGGTGTGTGGGTAAATTTTGAATTTGTGGATGAAACTGATGAAGAAGGAAATTTGTTATGTAAATGTAAAAAATGTGCAAAAACATTTAGAGCAGATAGTAAAATGGGTACAGGAAATTTGATTCGTCATGTTAAAAATTGCAAAATGAGGTCATTTCGTGATGTTGGTCAAATGATATTGGAGAATTCTGCTGCTGGTTTAGAAAATAGATTGCCTGCATTTGATGTTGTTGTTTTTCGTGAACTATTAGCTCTTGCAATAGTAAGACATGATCTCCCTTTCCAATTTGTTGAATATGAAGGGGTTAGGAGATTATTTAGTTATTTAAATCCTACGGTTAAAACAATTTCACGTAATACATCTAAGTCTGATATTGTTAAGATGTATGAAAGGGAGAAGGAGAAATTGAAATATTTATTGGGTTCAATTAGTAGTAGAATTTGCCTTACTTCTGATTGTTGGAGTTCAATAACCTCAGATGGATATATCACTTTAACTGCACATTATGTTGATGATAATTGGGTTTTAAAAAAGAAGCTGCTTAATTTTTGTTTTATGCCTCCCCCTCATACAGGGGTTCATTTAAGTGATCATGTGTGTTCTTTGTTGAAAGAATGGGGTATTTTGCAAAAGATTTTTAGCATTACTCTCGATAATGCGGCTTCAAATGATGTGTTTGCCGATAGTCTTAAGGGTGAACTTGAATTATTATGTGCAGGGGAATTTTTTCACGTGAGATGTTGTGCACATATCATGAACTTAGTAGTTCAAGATGGATTGAAAGAAATTAATGATGCTGTGATTAAGGTGAGGGAAAGTGTGAAGTATTGTAAAGGTTCACAAGCTAGAAAACAACGTTTTTTAAGTTGTATTGAGCATGTAGGCCTTCAAAGCTCAAAGGGGTTAAAACAAGATGTTATAACACGATGGAATTCCACATATTTAATGCTTGAAAGTGCATTGTATTATAAGAAAGCCTTAATTCATTTTCAGAAAGTTGATGCAAACTATATTCATTGCCCTAGTATAGAAGAATGGGCTAAAATTGAAAAAATTTTCAAGTTTTTAAAAGTTTTTTATGAAGCTACTCTTGCTTTTTCCAGGACCAAATATCCTACTGCTAACTTGTACTTTCCTAATGTGTTGAGGGTGAGATTGCTTTTGAAAAGTGAGATGGAGAGTACTGATGGTTTTATGAAGAAAATGGCTTGTAAGATGTATGAAAAATTTGGGAAATATTGGAGTGATTTTAGTATTATTATGGCAGTTGCTGTTGTGTTAGATCCTAGGTTTAAGATGCAATTTGTTCAATGGAGTTTCAAAAAAGTTTATGGAGATGGTGTAATATATGAGGAAGAAGTGGCTAAGGTGAGGGAGAAAATACAAGAAATTTCTAATATCTATGCTCTTAAACTATCAGCAACTTCCCCAAGACAAAATTATGGAAGTTTACATGTTGGAAATGTTCAAGATGCTTGCGATGAGTTTATGACTGTAAGTTGCTTATTTTTTCCATAATTATATAATTTTTTGTTTGTTTCTTTACCTTTTAGAGATTTAAATGTAAATGCTTGTTTTATTCTTTTATAGGACTTTGATAGTTTCTCCAATGAGCATAGTACTGTGACTATGAAATCTGATTTGGAGATGTATTTTGAGGAGCAACTAGTGCCTCGTTCTGTTAATCTTGATATTCTTGCGCATTGGAAGGCAAATGCTTCTCGATATCCAGTTCTTTCTTTAATGGCTAGAGATATTCTTGCTATTCCAATATCAACTGTGGCTTCCGAATCTGCCTTTAGCATTGGTGGACGTGTACTTGATTGCTATCGAAGTGCATTGAAGCCAAATATTGTTCAAGCTATTGTTTGTCTCAAAGATTGGACATTTGAAGGAGGTAATTTTCTATATTCCATTATGTCTAAGTTAATATTAGTTAGTCGTTTTTATTGTTTGATAAATTATTTTTTGTTTGTTAATGAAGCAAAAATGGAGGCACAATTGGACGAGCTTTGCGGAATGGTGATGAAAATCAAAGTTGAAGAAGAAGAAGAAGACATTTCTTGCCCAACTCCAAGCCCGAGTCCAAGTCCTAGTCTAAGCTTCGATCAAGTATCTTCATCGGCTAGTTTATTTTAGACCAAGATGTTTGTAAAACTTATTATGGTGCATTGGTGCTTTATTTTAAACTACGTTATTTTAGACATTTCTTGACGGTTGACGACTTTTGAAGACTTTTTGACATTTGTAAAAACTAATTATGGTGCTTTAATCTTTATGAATGATGGATTATGATTTATGGATAGTTTATTATTAGCAGGTTAAATGGGTCAATTAAGATGACCTGAACTTATGGGTCAAATGACCCAAAAAATGACCCAAAAAATGACCCAATTGAAAAGGCAGGTTAAATGGGTAAATAGTGGGTTGACCCGATCTGCTACAGATCAGGTCAGGGTTTCAACTTTTGACCCATTTAAATAAATGGGTCAGGTTCAGGTCAATGGTCTAGTGACCCATTAATATATGACCCGAACCTGAAAATGACCCGACCTGATCTGTTTGCCACCCCTAGCATCTTCTTTTCTAGGGAGCCCATTTGCTAAGAATTCCACAGTTAAGCGTGCTTGGTGGGGAGCAATCTTAGGATGGATGACCTCATGGGAAGTTTTCCTGGGTGCGCACGAGTGAGGCCAAAGTGCGCTGGAAAGACTTGTGTTGGTTTGTGAGGCTAGTCTACAATCTCCATGAGTAGTCACCGGTGGTCCGGGGTGTTACATATCCCCCCGTATGAAATGCAAGGAAACTCCAAAACCTGCAAGATCTATCTATGATACCCCTGCTGCTCAACGTAAGGTCATAGACCAACGTGTCATAGCAGGGCCATCAAGGACAAGCCATCAACAAGGAAACAAACAATACACGTCAGTAACCAACAACAAGTTATATATGTAACCAACAATCAATTTCAACAAAACAAGGGAGGAAAGACACTCCAATGTAAGTATTTACTCCAACTATTTCTTACTTCAATGTATTTCTCAATGCCTTCACCATTTTCTATCTCTTCATTGATTTCATATATCCTCTTATGTGACTAGAGGCCACCATATTAGGATTTTCAAGACCCACATGGTAACACCTCAGCCAAGGACGGTGACGACCATGCGTGCGCCCAATGGCAAAGTATGATCATACCCCCGTACAACGACCATATATAGATGATCCATGCCTCCGGGAGCTAAACCAACTGGGGTACCAATCCAGTGGAGTCACAGTAAATATCCAACTTAATATCTCATCAATAAGGGACTCATTCCTATTCCAATCTCATATAATCCAACATTTTACTCTTGCGATATCAGAACCCATTCTCTACCATCTCTACAACTGATTCCCACTTGTAGCACTAACTTAATAATATTTAATACCAAACCATATTCAACGTAGCTCATATAATATTGTTACGCAGAGAAAACATATTCAAGATGCGTGCAAGAATTAACTCCTGCGTGTACTTACCTGCAACTGCAAGATAACAAGTCGCAAAAGTCACTTCGAAGCAGGTTCTTACGCCCCTCTTATGAACCAGGCACCTATACACGTATAAAGTAAGACTAATAAGCCTACTTCACATCATTTAAGAAGCATTGACTCCATACGAACTACACTATTAGCCAAACAAGTTTCGATTCAAGCTAATACGCATTCTAAACGCACTCATGCAATAAATTCAACCCATGTTCACACATGAACTACGCCATCAATTCCAACAAACCATAACATTAGAGTCCAGTCAATTCTACATCAAGATATGTTCAAGTGAAAAGGACGCAACCCTATGCTTGTGCGCTCTAACCCATGGGAAAGTTTAAGAACACATAATATATGATGTTACACTCAATATCAATTATATTACTCATGGTAGTAATGATTTATTACCTTTCCAAGGTTTTAGAATAAGATGACAAACGAGTCAAGTAGTATCTTGAAGAACTAAGGACTCGTATGATTTGGGTCAAAGTCGTAGAACTTAGCATCACGATAGATTACATTCGTATGACTACCAAGCACAACTATGCACAAACAACTCACCACAATCATCGACAATGGTCATAATCAAGCTCAAGACTCACATTTAATCTTTACATAATAAAACTAGCAACCTAAACCTTTACTTAGTAACTACCACCATTATTTAATCAAAAACAACAGATATCGACAATACTAATCACATTACCATAAATAATGTCATATAAACAATAATTGGTCATTACTTATAAGGACTAACAACCATAACCATTTCCTACCATCAACACTACCAACAATCAACAATAATAATATACAATATAAGGTTCATACAAGCTATCTAATTACTAATTTACCACCCAAAATGCATAAAAACAATCACATACTCCCCTCATATTCCACCCTAAATAAACCCTAACTTATCTATTTCAAACTCAAACTTCTAACTCTTTACCCAAATCAATTTTAAGCATAAAACAACCATTCAATTTAATAATCACATCAACATTCATATGACAACTTGAAACTATAAAAAAACAAACATTAAAGTGGAGTTTAGATGGCTCACAAAGAGGGGAAGAATATGACTTACAATGGGGAAATAAGAGAAAAGGGAGAATGAGGTGGTTATGGTGGTGGAGGAAGCCCAAACTGGCTGGGATAGCCGTGTGCTGGCGGCTGTGTGCACACGCAGCCTTGCTACAGCTGCTGGCCGGTTGTGCGTGGGGAGGTGGGGAAGAGAGGCGGCTGCTGCTAGGAGAGGGAGGAATCCGGTTGTTGTCCTGGCCCTGGTGGTGCCGCCAGTGACTGATGGGGAAGGGGAGAAGAGAGGGAAATGAGGAAGAAATAGAAGGGAGGGAAGAAAAGAAGGTGAGTGACGGCTCACTCTAAACAAAAACAAGGGTTTTAAATTTCAAAATCTAATATTAACTATTATGATTAATATTAACTTTACTCAATTTTATTTAAGTAATATTCTCTCATATAATCAAACGTGTTCATCACTTAGATAATACGTATTTATGGGTCAAAATATTAAATTTATGATGTTTAATAATAATCTATAAAGAAAATTACTTTTAATCACGATTTAAATTATGAATAATTAACATTAAAATTTACGGGGTGTTATAGTGCTAGTGTTATTTTTGTAATGAGTCTTGTAGGTTATATACCTAAGTAAAGTATGGGTAAGGGTTTAGAATTGAATTACTCACTGATTTATCCATCCTCATTCTTTCCATAACCTCCTTGGTTCTTCTCCTTCCTCTATCTCCCTCCCTCACAAAGTCGAACCAGCCACAAGCTAGACCACCAGCTGCCAGCCGCGATTGCCCCAAGCCAGCAGCCGACAGCTCGCAACCGCCGGCCACCGCACGCACAGCCCAGGTGGCGGTTCTTCTCTCTTCTCCTTCCTTTTTGTGAGCTTCTTCATCCCTATTTTAATAAATTAGTGCTTTTAACCTTTAAAGTTTTGGGCAAATTCATGAATCTTAGTTTAAATTGGTTTATAAATTAATAGAATTTGTAATGGGTAAGTATTAGAAGTGAGATTTGAAAACGAATAAGTTAGGGTTTGTGTTGGGGATGAAATCGAAGGTAGTATGTACTACTTTTATGTGTTTTGGTGATTTTGTGATAATGGGATAAATTTATAAAAGCTTTTGATAAGTGTTATTTTTTTATTAATGGTGGTTTTGATGATTAAAAATAGTTAGAGTTGTTGGTCACTTTTAATAGTTAAAAATAAACTAATTATGCTTATGGTGTGAATGTGATTATTGTTGTTGGTTTTGTGGTGATAAAAATTACTAATAAAGAATTAGTGATGAAATTACTTGTAAAGAATTATTTTATAAAATTAATAAGAAAAATTATTATATCGTGTGTCGCTAGCGGTGATTAAGTGTCGTCATTGTAATTGTGGAAACATGGTTGAGCTTTAATTGATATGGTTAGTATGCAATTGTCACTGAACTAATTTCTTGCTATGGTTATGAGATGCCTAAGCCACTAATTGCTTTGTTCTCTTGCTTTGTCTCTTCAAACCTTGAAGAATGTAACAAATATGCTTGAAAATCATTATCACCTTGAATTGAATTATTGAAGTCATGTGTAATACACTATATTATACGATTTAAGACAACATAGTCTTGTTTTATTGCAAAAGTGTAACACCTCGATATTTTGAAACGATAAATTCCGATATATTTAATAGAAATTTCTAGTATCTCATATTTTATTAGTAGCTTAAGATTGGGAATGGGCCTTGGACATGCTTTGTACAATTTTTTTAAAACCTTAAAACCTTTGGGCCCAAACACCTTAAACTTTCTTAATTCAATTTAGCAAAAAAAAAAAAAAAAAAAAAATAAATAAATAAATAAAAAATAAATAAATAAATAAAATAATGGAAAGGAAGAGAGAGGGCCGGCCATTTAGGGGAAGATCTCTTGATTTTGTAACCCCCATTATAATTGAGTGAATAATTGGAATTATTTCCTAGTTAATTCTAATTATCTCATAATAATTTCATTCCTTAACTCTCTTTTGGCCAAAACCTAGAATTCTTTCTTACTCTCAATATTTCAAGAACATCAAACTCTCAAAAACCCTAACTAGTCACACGTTTTTTTGGGTCTTCTACACTTGGATTTTTGGTGTTTTCATCTCGTTTGTAAGTATTTCTATGTATTATCTTTTAGTAAATTTTAAATATAATTATATAGAGTATGTAATGTTTGGTGTGAATGAATTTTAGTATATTTATTCCATGATTTTTGTAGTAGTATGGTTATAATTAAATAATTGACAAATGTTGATGTGGATGTTGTGTATGAAAAGAGCATGTTAAATTATGTGTTGTTGGATGTGGAAATTAATTATAATAATCATAGGAATAATAAAAGTGATGTTAATAAAATGTATGTTTAAAGTTGAATTGTTAAGGAAAAAGTTTTGTTGAAATATAAGAGGATGTTATGACTTGGTTTGAGATCTTAAAATGAATACATGATTTGTTTAGGAGTTTTATTAATTGTGGATTTTGAAAATGATTTATTTTATGAGAGCATGATTTTATGGTTTGTATGATATAGATTTAATAGGAAGTGTGGAAATTAGAATTTATATGAATTTTGAACAAAAAGTGACAAATCCCGTAGGATTGAAAAATGATAAAAAAATGGTGTTTTTGAAGCATTTTGGCCTTGAAATTAGGTTACAAATATTTATACTATGTTATAAATTATGAAAATTGGTACCCGGGGGTTTTGATGCCTTCCGGACGCAACGGTGAAGTCGGATTTTCATTTTGACAGTGCCGAGACAGTTTTCTGGATAGATTTAGTTGCTGTCTGTTTTTAGTGTTTAATGTTTTTAGGGTTGTGGTTTATGTCTCGTGATATGTGTATGCGTTTTATGTGTGATGGTAGTTGTTTGGATGTGATGTGGTTGCCTTGAGGATGACGTGAATGTGTTCTTAATTCCGAATACGGTTAAACCTTGTAGGAAGCCGATTCGTGACCGGGAATTGATTAGGACCGTGTGCTTGGTTTGCTTGATCAAGGTACGTACACGCAGCATAGAAATGTAGTATATGTTACGTACCTTATGATATGGTAGCAAAGGTAAAGTATGGGCATGTAATGTGATTATTGATACGCTTCCGAATAAATTATTATATTATAACATTTTAATAAGCAGAGGTAGTATGACCTCACTAACTTGAAAGTAGACGTAGTATGACGTCAATTGGTGGAATGAATTACTCGCGGCCTTTGGAGCCTATGAGCCACCGCGGGGGTATGCATACTTAACCATAGACACCGAAGTAGGACGTGTGTCTATGGTAGAGACTTGCTTAGGGGTTAGCTCCCCCTAATGTATTGTCTCGCCTATGGAGTTTGAAGTGGTACCAGCAGTATGGCTGGAATAGATACAACAGTATGGCTGAAAAAGATACAGCAGTAAGGTTGACTAACTGGAACATGAAATTATTAAAGTTAATATCTTGACTTTGTTGTACTCGAATTAATTGAATTGTGATTTCTTGCTGACGTGTACTTTTTGGTCTTAACGATCCTGCGATGATGTCGTTTCCTCTTTGGATAATGACTAGCAGTAAGTTAATTGCAGGTGGGGAGTGAGGATTATTCTGGGAGAAATAAAACGTTATAATCAGAATTATTATGAACCTAAGTTTCCGTACTTTCTTTTAATGTTGGTTTTAAGAGGCGTGAACGCTCTCGAGTTGTAATAGTTAGAACTACTTTTGCAAACTTATCTGCTGCTTCGTCTTTATGTCTGGTAGATTATATTAGCACTATTAGAACTCGGTCCGCAAGTTTTGTTTCGCTTGAACCGTTTTAACTAACCGTTTAACGCCCCGGTTTGACTCGAACTATATTTGGTTACTCAAAAAGTCTATTTCTCCTTTAAAACGATACGAGTTAAACTACGGGATGTTACAAAAAGTGTATAAATTGAATCTTTTCCCTTGAACTTGCCTTGTTGTAGAATTTAATGGAAGCTAATATTATAGTTAAATTGATTAATGAAATTGTTTGTGAGTAAACATGTTGGGTGTATGCTTATATTGCATATTCATATGAGTTGTGGCTTATAAGGATCGAAGTAGGGTACTTAGTAGAGCAAGTAGCTCCTAAAGGAAGTCGAGTAGCCTTACTAGTCTTACTTTAAACGTGTATAGGTATCCAGTTCATAAGAGGGGCGTAAGAACCTCTTTCGAAGTGATTGTTGCGGCTTGTTATCTTGCAGTTGCAGGTAAGTACACGCGGTAGCTAACTCATGCATGCATCTTGAATATGTTTTCTTTGCGTAACAATATTATATGAGCTGTATTGACTATGATTTGCCATTAAACATTATTAAGTTATTGTTTCAAGTGTGGATTGGTTTGTAGAGATGGTAGAGAATGGGTTTTGATGTTGTGAGGGTGGAATGTTGGATTATATGAGATGGAATGAGAATGATTCCTTATTGATAAGTTTTGAATTATGTTTTATGAATGGGAATGAGTCCCTTAGTGATGGAGTAAGAAATTGGTTGATTGTAATGGAAATGAGTTCTTTAGTGATGGAGTAAGAAATTGGTTGATTGTAATGGAAATGAGTCCTTTAGTGATGAGATAGCAGATTTGTTCGATTATTGTAGCTCCCCTGGTTAGGGTACCCCAGTGGGTTTAGTTCCTGGAGGCATGGATTATCAATATATGGTTGCTGTAGGGGGGTATGTTCATACTTTACCATTGGGCGCCAGTATGGCCCGTCACCTCCCTTGGTTGAGGTGTTACCATGTGTGTCTTGCAAACCAAATACGGTGGCCTCTAGTCACATACGTTTAGGTATGTTGGCTCCGCTCGTTTGGTACCCCAATGGGTTTAGTTCCCGGAGGCATGGATCATCTATATGTGGTCGCTATTTCGGAGTATGTTCATACTTTACCATTGGACGCCAGTATGACCCGTCATCACCCTTGGTTGAGGTGTTGCCATATGGGTCTTGCAAACCCCAATGTGGTGGCCTCTAGTCACATATATAGATAGTTATTTGAAAGTGGTTAAGCTCTTGGTTCACGTGATACCGAGAAATTATGAAGCGTGCAATGTTATATTTGTTTTCGACGCTACGTATAGTTTCTTTGTATTTAAATTTGTTTATATTTTTGGTTTGAGGCACATGTCCTCCTTTTTATAAGTTATCTCCGCTGCGCAGCTTATAACTTGTATGATTTTAAAGTGTCAAGACAATTTAAAACGCAAGCGTTGGCATCGGAACCACGATCCGTGCTTGGCATGTTGATTTGAGGAGCCGGCGATGGATCATTTCGCCGTGATATAGTTATGATAGGTCGTTGATGCCTTTACTTTATCAGATTCTAAATAACATTTGTTGTTCTACAAAGGCGCACAGTTTTAGAGCAGTTGCTGCCGAAATTTCCACTCACTTGCCTTTTTCTTTAAAGATTAACCTTTAACGTTATTCATACTCTTTTTATTTTTTTAAGAAAAATATTCTAAGTTAATTGGCAAATGAAAGAATGAAATATTTGTCTTACTTTTGTGATCTCTTGATTTTTTGGTTTGGGCACTCACATATCCCACCGGTTGAAAAAGTACTCCTTTTATATAGGACCAACCGTAGACATCAAAACCCTAACTCCTCATATCCCCTTTATTCCTATAATGTAGGAAAGTGGAAAGCATGATTGGAAGTTAAAGCAAAAAGCCACGGTTAATATTTGCTAAAAATAGCTAATTAGGATTAATTAGATTAAAACCTAACTAACTTCCTATTTTATTGGAGAGATATAAGGAGACTTATTCTCACACTTTGAATTAGTCATAGATTATTATTAGGTAGGTATTTAATTTTGCCAATTAACTAATTATGCAATAACTTAATTTCTAACTGGTTACATCAACTAAAAATAGAAAATAATTCCTTCGTATTTTTAGCTGACGCTTTCTCCAGACCTGCGTCTTTGAAACACTGTACTGTCTCCATCAGCGATTTTCATCAGACCACAAATTTGGAACAGTAGACCTCCTGTCTACATTTGACGTCCTAAGTGATCTTCTATATCTGACTCTTTTGATTAACTTTGACACGTACAAAATTCATTGACCAACTCTTCAGGTTCCATCAACGACTTTAACAAATCAGATATTTGACATACAAAACAATCTCTAATACATATTTAATTATTTAAAGTGAAGTCATCATCAAAGCCTGAGAGGGCCAACAAATTCCCCCTTTTTGATGATGACAAACTTATAAACAAACTCAAGTAAAATAGAGTAAAACAAAAGTTATAGAACATGTTAGAGATTAAAACAACTCTATATAACACTTAGCAAATCAACTTGTTATAATATAATTCACCAAGCATCCAAAATAAAATAGTTTACTCTAAAAATAGTATTTAAAAACATAATATGAGAGTTTAAGATATATTGCATAATTTCCAAAAATAATCAACATAAACTACTAAGATTCTAAAATGTAAATCATTTGTGCTAAGTTAGGTAAGACTTAAGAACATGTCAAGACTTAAACTGTAATCATCAAGAACTTAGTATAATAAGAGCTATCAAATGAATTAGCATGTATTCTTATTAACTAGAACATATATCAATAACATATTATAAGAGTAAAAAAAAACTTTGAAAAATAATGTTATCAGAGCTTTAACAAATAAGTGGAGCATGCCAAGAAAACTTACTGGAACAAAGCTAACATATTATTTTGATCAAAGCATATCAAAAATTGTAAATTTAAACTTATCAAACATAAGATACTATGAAATTCACAATTATCCTCTTAAGTTTGTTGCATTACTTCCCCCTTTTGACATCAATCAAAAAAGAGTGACTTAATCAAACCACAACGCTAATTATAACATAATAGCCAAGGAAGGATAGCAAGAAGCAATTATCAAAGCAAACACCATAAGCACAATCAAGATATGCAAATAGTAATCATCATAGACCAATTGCAAAATAAGAAAATAGTAGAAGCAGTAGCAGCAGCTGGTACATTAAAAAGACAAAAGAAAAGATTGTTTGATAGACTGACAAATAGATAAATGGTATGGCCAACAAAGCATAAAATAGAATGATGCAGCAGAAAGAGGGATCAAGAAGCGGTCTTATCTTCATCAACAAACTCGATCTGCACTTCAACAGTATCAAGCTTGGCTCCAAGACGGGACTCCATCTAGGATAGCTGATCAGTAAGTGAAGTAAGTGAGACACAAATTTCATCTTGAAACCCAAAGAATTGAGACTGGAAATCATTGAATTTGGAGAGAATGAGGTCTAAGGTAGCTGTTGAAACAGTAGAGGGATTAGCAGATGCATCAAAACCTAAACCAGGCGAAGTGTGTGGAGGTGAAACCTATGTAGTAAATGGTGGTGGAGTAGAAGGTATAGGTGATGGTGGTGGTGATGGAATTTGATGTCGTGGAGGTGTGGCTAGTTTTGGTGATGGAGGTGCATTGGTAGGCTCTTTGGTAGTGTGAGAGGTCATTTCATCATCCATACCAACGAGACGCTTAGAAGCTAACCTAGTACTCTTTCTAGGAGTTAGCACCGGATGCTTCTTTATCGGTATAAGTACCTCCTAATCATTTGAACTTTCATCAGATTCATTATCCTCAAGTTCCTCACCTTCCTCTTCTTTTGAGGCTTCCCCCTCACTCATTGCTTCCCCCTGTTCCCGTGGTTCCTCTTGTGCTCCTTGTGTAACACCCCGGCCCAACGGATCACCGATGACTACTCATACAGATAGTAGACTAGCCCCATAGACCAACACAAGTCTTTCCAGTGCACGTTAACCTCACTCGTGCGCACCAAGGAAAACTTCCCAAGAGGTCACCCATCCTAAGATTGCTCCCTACCAAGCACACTTAATTGTGGAGTTCTTAGCAAATGCGCTCCCATGAAAAGAAGATGCACCTTGTTGATATGAGTAGTCTATTAATCCCTTTTCAAGCTAAATCTTGGGTATCACACTCACCCCCACTTAAGAATACAACGTCCTCGTTGGACCGTCATTTCAGGATCTTTTCACCCGTTAGGTGCACTGAACACACAATCAACCACGGTCGCAGGGTTGCTCTGATACCATTTGTAATACCTCGGCCCAACGGACCACCGGTGACTACTCATGCAGATTGTAAACTGGCCCCACAGACCAACACAAGTCTTTCCAGCGCACTTTGACCTTACTCGTGCGCACCCAGGAAAACTTCCCAGGAGGTCACCCATCCTAAGATTACTCCCTACCAAGCACGTTTAACTGGGGAGTTCTTAGCAAATGGGCTCCCATGAAAAGAAGATGCACCTTGTTGATATGAGTAGTCTATCAATCCCGTTTCAAGCTAAATCTTGGGTATCACACCTTGGGAACAACCTTCTGCCTTATCATCATCAGAACTAACTTCTTGCTTTCCTTTTCCTCCTTTTCTTCTTTTTCTTCCCTCTCCTCTTCATCCTTATCATCATCAGAACTAACTTTTTCAACCTTCTCAACAGTGTCCTTCAGTATCGCCTGCTCATTTAAATTTAGATGCAAATTCTTAAGACATTTTGCACCAAATTTATTATTGGCGCTCATGGGGAACTGCAGACCATCTAGAGGTACACCAAACTTTTTGAAAATACAAGTTAACAATCCTCCATACCCAACCATACAATGCTTCTCAATACAGTCCAATAAATGAGAAATCATCAAAGAAGGAAAGTTGATTTTAATGTGAATAGCCAAACAATAAATAAGGGTCGCATCACGCAAATTCACTTCACTTCGCTTGGAATTGCGAGGCAAAATAAATCTACGAGCAATATTATATAACAATTTGTTTAGGGGCGACAGAGAATTGTGGCTAAACCTTCTTTTATCATTTATTCCTAGAAATTTTAACATTGTTTTCTCAGTTATACCCAAAAAGATAATCTTTGAACCAACGTAATACGTATCAAACCCTACAGCAGGAACACTAAACCATTCACTCAACATCAAACTATTAAACTCAATTTTGATTTCTTTCACAGTACTGGAACATACACCATTCTCAATTGTAAAATTTTTAGTGAACTCACACATTAAATTAGGATAAATGGGGTTGCAAGAAAAATCAAACATCAAAGTTTCCCAACCCTAAATTTGTAAAATTGCGTGTAATTGAGGGAATGGGGTGGATTCATACTAGTACTTGTCTAGACCGAACCCTACTGACATTTCTTTAGCAACTTCTTCGGCACTGTCAGGATCATCTTGTTTGGTCCTTTTCATTGGTTTGGACGAAGAAACGCCTCTTGGGTTGGTATTGGGTCTTTTTGTTCCGGCATGCATGGTGGTTGAATTGGGTGTACTTGATTTCTTTGGTTCTTGATATGAAGATGGTGGTGCGACGATTGATGGTGAAGGGTGAAGAACTTGTAGTGGTTTGGGTTGTGATGATTTTGGGGTTTTTTTCTTTGCGGTTTTGCTAGAGGAAGAAGATTTTGGGGTTTTCATGGTGGAATAAGAAGATGTAGAGGGAGAAGTAATGAAGTGAGGTTGACGGTTTGGATTTGAAAGTAATGAGTAGAGTACTTGATGTGAGTGAGTGTTAGAGTGTGTGAGTGAGTGATGTGACGTGAGGTTAGTGGTTTTAAAAGAGTGAAATAACGGTTACTCAAGGGTTATAACACTCCATTTACATAATTGTTACGTGTGGACAAGGAGTGTAATGAAGAGTTTGCGGGTATATTCGTTGAATTGGCGGTTAATAACGGTTTTTCGAAATACCATGATGATCCGACTCCCACTATAATTTCAAGTTGACCATCCGCAAAGAAAGAAAAAATAAAATGCTGGGATTTGTGGAAAATGAAAAATATAGAATATAGTGAAAATTTAAAACAAGAAATAAAAATTAACTTGTCCTCATTGTTTTTAATTTTAGTATGAGGATAATAACACATAAGACAAACACATGCTACGTTGGTTTAATCAGTTTAAACATGCAATTAAGAAAGTATTCATGGCACATATTTTAAATAGTTGTGCACATGTACCTTTCAATAATTGATTCCTCAATCAAGTTTTTGTGGTTGATTTAACCCTTCAATTTTAATGTTGCTATGAGGAAGAATGCTTGCATTAAACTTTAGTGGAGCTTGATCATTCCAAGTTCCAACCTCATAATCCACGATAAAGTTTCTGAAAAATGTGAAGGTATCTAACTTGGTCCGTCTCACTTGTCATTTTCTACACATGAAGTCAAACTGCTAGTCGTCCATATGACAACATCTTCTCAAGTTCATAAGAACAAACACAGCAACGAATACACGTTAGAGACATAATACATGAGCAATGAAAAAGTTAAGCAAATCATCAAGCATATTTTTATTCGACTTTGCCTAATTTTTTTATTTATATTAATGAAGATTCAACTCCTTTAAGTGATGATATGCAAAACTCATATTAAATTAATCGATGAATTACATAATTATATTTAGTTAAATAATGGGTCCAAAATCATTTTTAGTTATTAATTGTATTAAATGATGTTTTAATCAAAATAGGTTTTATGCTTGCTAAACTAAGATAAACAATTTACTTAGTCAGCAAGACTATTTGGGATAAATATAGGCTTTTTTAAAAATGTTGAACCGATTTTCCTAAGTTTACATATGTGTGTCAAGTGTTCCTACATTATAGGAAAAACATTATAGATTTTAGAAGTTACTAAAGTCTTTGATATAAAATGTTCATAAAGTCTAAAATCAGATTAATCTAAATTGTCTTAAAATGAATTAGCTGAGCATATAGGAATAATTATAATATCACTTGGTTATTGCTATTTTTAGAACTAACTTGGCAGGATTGTCTATGTCTTGAAGAAGTCTTAAAATAGATAAACGTGTTGGTCTAGAAGTCAAGAGGAGCATGTAACTACTTGCAGTCCAAGGCTTTGACTCCTATCTACTAATTTTTAAGCTTTAACGTTTAACTAAGATTTGTAATCTTGTTCTTCCTTAGTTTTTCTGACTCTCGTAATTGTAATATGTCTTGGAATTTAAAAAGAGTTAGATTAGATTTGTAATTTAATTACGTCTCAAGTCGTAGAATACTTTTGAAAATATTCGTTTGTTTTCCTCTTTTGTGAGATTGGGTTTAAGTCTTTTATTAAAGCGAACTTGTAGATCTCTCTTCAAGAGGTAGAATATGGTCAGAGAAGATAGAGAGATCTTCTAAGTGATTTAGGTTCTCTTAATAAAAGAGGTTGAATCCTTAAGGTTAGAAAGGAACCTATAGGCGACAAGTAGGCTATTGATAGCTGAGCCTCGATAAAAAAGTTGCTCATCTTGTGTACATTTTAGTTCAACACTTAAGTTTTAGATTTGTTATTCAACCTATGAATTGTTTCCTTGAAAACTGTTTGAAGGGTAAGCTCTTGAGCTATCTGTCATGGAAAAATTTTAATCGGACAAACTCTTTGATTCACCCTCTCTAGAGAGTAATCATCTCCCATCAATCTTTATTATTATTATTGTTATTGTTCTTGTTCTTGTTATTTTTATTATTATTTGTTTGATTATTACTCTCTCTATACTCTTTGATTTGCATCAAAGTGAAAGAGATTAGTTTTTAAGAATGTGGTAATAAATGAAGAGAAATAATGAATAGTGTGGATGAAATTAAAAGAGTGTTAAAATGTATGGATGGGATAAAAAAAAGTTGTGCACCATCACCCAAAAATAGAAATGAAATGATACAAATTAAGTGGGACGCACCAAAATGGAAAATAAGTGGGACGTACCAAAATGGAAAATACTGCAAATTCAATGCGAGGGACAGAGTACATAATATTGTAATTATTTTTTAAGCATTAGTTTTATTATTATTTAAATTATTTGTTTAATTATTAGTTTGATTATATGTTATGATTATTAGATTTTTTAATTAATTTTATGTTGAGCTATTTGAATTTTTTAAGGTTTAATATATAATTTAATTTTATGTTTATTTATTTCTTTAAGATTTAGTATATAATTATTAGTTTTTTTTTTTTTTATGTTTTTACATTTGATTATGTAGAAATGTGTCTTGTTATGGGAGAAGAAAAGAATTCTTTAGAGGTATATGGTCCCAGAGTAATTGAATACCTAACTTCTCTCTAAACTCTTGATTCTTGATTATTCATAAAATCGATAATGTGAAAAATACTCTTATATTCCTTTTAATTTGCTACATCATACCATGAATCAAATTTAAAAGAGCAATAGAGTAATATTTTACAAGTCAAAAAGGCTTTGTTTAAAATCTAGTGCTATGTATTTTCTAGTCAGAATCAAAATATCAATTTCAATTTCCATCTTAGGATTGAAACTGTTTAAATGTGTCGATAAATACTTAATGTATAGAGAACATATAACTTCCACAGGTATCCTCATATTCAGAAAGATACAACAAATTACCTAATCATATCCTACACATTTTCTTTACACTTACAATTTTCACCTATAGACAAAATGCTACTCTGCGATTTTGATGACAAAAGCAAATAAATCAATAATACATACTAGAGATCACAGGAAGCAGTCAGAAGAGAATTAGAATTGGAGTGTTCCCCAATCGACCCACTTCTATCTGTCATGAATTTTGATGACAAATATGCTTCAAAATATTGTTCTATAAGTAGATCGTTGCGCTGGACGAGCAGTATGTCATCAAGAAAACAGGATTAACACAGTTCAAGAATTTTGAGGTGGACATCAAAAACAATGCCAGCATTTTTGTATCCCTTCATCGGTTATTGCTAAAGCCTCACATCAAATCAAAGCCATACACGTGGTGATACATTTGCTTCTGTAATCAGCATCCCACTGCCGCTGCACGTACTTTTCCCCTCAAAAGATTCCTGCTGCAGTTTTTAAGCAGCTTTTCAAAGCTGGTATACCGCTCTAAAATATGATATTCCTCAAAAATGAAGGTTAGTTGCATCTAGCTCACAAATACCCACCTTCTAGTGTTATGATACTCACTCAAACATTCGACAGACTACATAGCCCCGAAATCCACATGTTCCCACATGAATGAAACTGAATTAACATGCAAACTTTTAAAGAACAGGCAGACACAAACGCATACTGCTGCGATAGTCAGCATTGAGTGAATGAATGGACGATGAAGAAAACCTTGGGAGCCAGGCATCCTACTGTATCTCATCATCACGCACTTCGAACAAGAGTTTTGCTTTGTGTTCAACTGGAGGCTTGATCTTTGTCTCACCTCTGCTGGTACAGCAGATTCAACAATCTCATTGCCGATGTTTATGGAGACTTGACTGTTTGTTTTGTCAGCAAGCTTTTGACCCACAATGTTGTTCAATGCATGATCATTTCTCATCACAGCATAAGAATATGGAGACTGCCCATTATCATCCAGAAGGAACCTCCAGCTATGAAGTCCAATCTATACCAAAAACACATCACAAAATACAAATTAGATTTCAAAATCCCAAAAGAATGTAAGCAAATACCTCAAAAGACAAAATAAATTATTTACAGCAAGAAATTATAGTGCTTGTACAGTACACTAGTAACCGATGAACATAAAATTACAGCAAAAGGCTGCCGCCTGCTCTGGAAGCACTAGCTGATCTAATTACCTGCATGGGATCACCAGTCAGAACATCCACAATTTCATACGAGTCTGATGTACAGGCAGCCAAATGCAGAGGAGTAATGCCCCCAGGTCCTCGATGATTTGGAGGGAAAATGTATTTTTTTGACGTAATACTGCCACAGGGTGCCGAGTAATGAATGAGCAAGTCGACCATCTTCGTTGATCTCCCCTTCACTGCTCTGTGCAAGAGGCGCATATTGGCAAGTGCTTCCATGCATTCTGTTGATAACCCATCCATTCTAGACTCGGATTCAATAAATATATCAAGAAGTCTTTTCACCAGAGCACAGTAATTTCTTTCGGTGGAAAAAGTCAACAGATACTGAAAACGATGAAGCATATAATCATGAACAGCAATTTCAGGACATAATTGTCTCTGGAAAAGCCAGCCAAGCTCATTTAAAAAGTGTAGAACTTCATCATGTGAATGCGGACTTGCCACATATGGAGTCTGAACATCAGTAACAACATCAGAGACTTTTGCTTCATAAAACTCACGCTCAAGGAGCCTCAGCTCCTGGCAAATTTCAACATCTGCAATAATTACAGGAAAGCAATTGCCTCTCACACCATTTTCTACCTGTTCGGATGGTTTAGGAAACATCAGATTCAGTCGCAAGATACTTAAAATTATAGACTGAAAGAGAGCACTCAAGTCACTCATACCTCAATAAAACAACGGCCTAGAGCAGAAGGTGCAGCATACACTTTGAATTCATTTAATTTTATCTCGTCATATGTAAATCCTTGATCAGAAAATTGCAAAACTTCAGTTGAAGAGTAGCTACCAGTGTATGTGCAATGTATCCTACAAATATCACATATATGTTTGGAATTCGTCATATAATAGAATAAAGGAGCTCGAAGAAAGTATACTTCTTCAAACCGCATTATTTAATCGTTTTTTTATTTGCTAATCTGAAACAAAGAGTAAATCAATGAAACACTGAGGCATAAAGAGACCAGCAAATGCACCACTTACTTGGTTCCAGGAGAGGTCAGGTTCATGCCTCTAAGCACAAGAGTTGTGTTTTCTCCATTCACAACAGCCAGGGGTGAAACCATAAACAACTCTGGAGAAGTCACAGTGCTCCATGGTTTACAAATCCGTATCCTTCCTGCAAAATTTTAAGAGATTTTAGTCCATAACTAAGTCAGAATTTTAGCTTTTGGATTATGATGGAGTGTAATGATCCTAAAATCAAAACTTACCATCCTTGTGAATAGCTAGCTGCCTTCCAATGTTCACTGAAAACCTCCCACTTCTCCAGAACTCAACATCAGAAGACTGTAACAAGGCTTCAACTTGTTGGAGAAAGTTCTCTTCCATCTAAAATCATAAAAACCCAGCAAATGGTCATTCAAACTTCCATCAGAAATGTCATCTCACGGTAGTAACACAGAGAACTCACTTGTTCCCAGGCAGCAGATTTCATAGACAGATATATTGAGAGAACCACACAACCAGGTCTTATGTAACTCTCCATCTCAGAAGGACTGTTAGAAAGCCAATTGTAGATCTGAGAGGATTTAGTACACCAATAGGCAATGTTAGGTATAATTGAAAAATCAAGATGAAAAAAGATCGATGTATCAATACACATAAAATCAAGATCCAACCTGCGTACGCAATGCTCCAGGAAAATGACTGGGATCCTTGTCGAACAATTTGAAAATGATTCGGCCAGTGCGATCCTTCTGATCATTTTAATAAACAACAATACAGAGATGTCATGTCAAATGAGGAAACTAGACACTTCAAGAGACAAGCTTTGACTTGATACTACCTGAGGATCCGAGTTAAAACTGGGTGGAGAATGATCAGAACCAGACGAAGAAGTGTACCCTGCTTGTGGTGGCAAGTTTAGCAATGCATTTGAGACAGTCTTTTTTCCCATGCTAAAAAGCTCCAGTGTCATCCTCGTAGCAGAGTTCTCAGTCTGGCTCTGTTCAATATTTACAACAGCCTCCTCATCAAATGACATTCTAACAGGCCTAGCACTCTCTGAGGTGGTTTCCAAAGGAAACAATTTTCTAGTGACAGGAGCAGTTGATGAGTGGGACCTCTCTTCAGTAGGATTGCTGCTGTCAGATGAGAAATACTTCCTCGAAGAAGCCAAATTTGGTGAGCTATCCTCTCCAGGCGATGAACTAAACAGCTGCAGAGGTAGGTTCAATCGAGTATCTTGAACTTGGCTATCTGAGTCATCGGTTGGAGATTGATAGCTTGAACTGCTTTTTTCTCCTCCTAATGGCTGCAACTCTACAGTCGGTTTCTTATGTGCGTCATCTTTGTCCACAATAGGTGACATATTTTTGTCCATAGAACTAGCAGAATTATTCATATTGGAAAAGAATGCAAGTGTTTCGGGACTAGATCCTGGCAAAGTAGATGAAAGGACGGCAAGGAGATCAGTTGTTGATCTTGAAGCTGCATTGACATCCATATTGCTTGGATCCAAAGAACCTTGCTCAAAGCCATTTCTAGCTGAAAATGATGAAAGAAGAGGGTTTGTTGCAATGTCCGCTGGCAGAGGCAATGAATTTATCTTGCTAAGTATTTGAATAAGCTGGTTTTTATCAGGTAACGATGGGCAAGTTGGAACATTCAGCTCAGCATTCCCTACAAATACAGAAGCCTACAAATTTAATCTTCTATTTCAGCGGAAATGAGAAATGTCACCATCTTAGAAGAGAATCGTAACAAGTCTTACCTTGTCCACGCGCTAAAACTGTCAACAAGTTGACAATATCCAAATTTCCATAGCCAGGCTTATTGTTGTCAGTTGTTTGAACAGCAGGTGATGCAGTGTCCTCCGCCTGGGTTTTCCTTCTTCTTTTATTATGTCCAGCAAGCCTTCTTCGACAACTTCTTTTACCTTCATCAAATTCTGAAAGTGGATGGAACCTAAAAACAGAACAAGTCAAGAATACATACGTATTAACACATTCCTGCTTCCCCATCTCCACGTCCCAAAGAATCAACATGGAAAATTATCACAATAAAGACTACACATTTTTGGTCCGATTAAGTACTAGTCTACAACTACATTTTTATGGTCACCTACACATATTCCTCCTCCTTTCATTCCTATCTATTACTATTTGTTCAGACAGTGTAGTTAAAAATTCAGAAAAAAGTTATATTGATTTTATTTCACCAGTAGACAATTTGCGCAATAAAGAGCAAAACAAAAGGGTAAGCAAAGAAGAGGGTATGGACCTGCTACATTGTTGGCAGAATCTTTGCATCTGCTTGCTAACAAGTGCTTTGGTGGCCTTGCTGTGAAACTCGCAAACCTTGTGCCGTCTGTGATAATCCTTGGATTTAGAAAGATCTTCTCTACAATTATCCACCTGACACATGGGATAATTACCACCACTACCTGGAGAACCAGAGCGAACCTTCTTGTTAGGCCTTGAAGACGAAACAGGATCCTCTTTTGAGTTTGAGTTCTGAGCATTTCCCGTGTTTGTTTTTGTGATAGTAGTTCCTGCACCATCACTGTCTCCAATCCCACAGCCACCTAGCTGTAACCGAAGAATACTGCCAGCCGGTTTGTCATCATCAAGACGGTTGCTGCTTTTCGAGGGAAGGGGAGTGGATAAAATAGGATTCACAGCTTCATTACAATTAGAAGGGGCTTGATTCAGAGTACCCAAACAAAGCACATCAGGTTCAACAGGTCTAGGTCTGGCTACAAATCGGGTACTATCCCATTCCCAATCCTTAAGCTTCCAGCCATGACTGGGATGATGGATTTGATGCTGCTGTTGATGATTACTCGTAGTATTATAACAAAGACTACGCTTAGTACCAATCAAAGAAACGTCGCAAAAGCGGCCTCCGATATTCTGATGTATAAATAAGGGGGAAGCCACTTGTGTTCCCACCTCTTCCATTTCCAAACTACCCTTTTCTTATATATTCCTATCTAATCAATGGCCTGTTACTACTTCAACTTCCCGATAAGATTCTGAAAAATTACAACCAACCATCAATGACTTCGGTTGAAACCAGATGATAAAATAATGATTAGGGAATAACAATAACAATAACAATAACAAAAATTAGGTATTGTATTTGTGCATCTTGTTCCTTACTTTCAGTTTAAAATTACCCAAAAAAAATATTGTAAGATCCATATATATTAGGTCACGCAAATAAAGACATATCTAATCTAATCTAATCTAATCTAATAAGCATATAAACAAGGGAGTCCCATATGCATAATTCTACATAGAAATTTTACACCAGGAAACTCAAATGTCAAATCCCATAGAAAATAAAAATAATAATAAAGGGGTGAAAGAGAGCTGACCTTAGAGAAAAGAGCAAAAGAAGAACAAACGCTAGAAATCATAGATTCAACAGATTCACCGGTACCGAAATTTCAGGTACAAAATCAAATAATTCTACAAACTACAGCAACAAACAAAAATAGTTGGATTATAAAAAAAAAAGGAATAGAAAAGTTAGTTGATAGTGAAGGATTAAAAACAAGAAATCGGGAAGAGAGAAAAGGGATGAAGATGGATCTAAGAAAGACAAACAAAAGAAAGTAAAAGAGATCTGAAGACTGTCTGTGATTAATGGAGGATGATGAAGGAGAAGAAGGAGAAGAAGAAGAAGAATGAGGGAAAGAATGAATACTTTGTATAAGATTAGATGAGGCCAAACAGGAAACAAGAAAGAAAGAGAAAGATGGTGGTGGGCCACCCAAGCTGGCTTAGCCTCACTTGAATGTGTTCCTATTTATTGTGATAATACTAGTGCCATATGCATATCAAAGGATCCCGTGCATCATTCTAGAGTTAAGCATACACATATACGACATCATTTTCTTAAGGATAATGTTGAGCATAAAAATATTATTGTTAAACATGTCAGTATCAATGAGCAAGTTGCAGATATAATGACTAAACTACTTCCAAGAGAACAATATGAAAAGATGAGGTTAGAACTTGGTATGATCAAGCTCCACTAAAGTTTAATGCAAGTACTCCACCTCGAAGCAACATGAAAAATTGGAAGGGTTAGATCATCCACAAGAATCATGATTGAGAAATCAATTATCGCAAGGTACAGGTACGCAACTATCTTAAGTACGTGCCATGAATGCTTTCTTGATTGCATGCTTAAACTAATTAGATCAAAGTAGCATATGTTTATTTTATGTGATATAGTCCTCATGTTAAAAAAAAAACAACGAGGACATACGTTTTTTTTTCTTATTTTCAATATTTTCTTTATTTTTCTTTTCTTACAAATTCCAACATTTTATTTTTACTTTTCTTTTTCGGATGGTCAACTTAAATTATAGTAGAAGACGGATCATCGTGGTATTTCGAAAAACCGTTATTAACCGCTCAATTCAACGAATATACCCGCGAACTTTTCGTTACACTCCTTGTTCACACGTAATAAACTGATCCAGGAAGTAGTACAACCTCTTGAATAACCGTCCACTCACAACTTTAAAAACCCACTTTCTCACGTCACATCACTCACTCACAACTTCTTGCATCTTTCATGTCAAGTACAAGCCCTCAAAACCGTCAAACCCATTCACTCACTCCATCACTCCTTTATCTTCATTTCATCCTTTCACCATGAAAACCCCAAAATCATCCTCTTTAAGCAAAACTACGAAAGGGAAGACACCAAAATTCATTCAACCAAAACCGCTTCAAGTGGTTCATCCTTCACCTTCAGAAGATGCACCAACTTCATCATCTCAAAAACCACAAAAATCGACTACGCCCAAGTCCATGCATGCCGGAACCAAACAACCTCACTCCAACCCAAAAGGTATCTGTTCGTCCAGACCCACAAAAAGGACCAAGCAAGTTGACCCAGATAGTGCTGAAGAAGTCGCTAAGGAGATGTCAGTTGGGTTCGGAATCGACAAGTACTAGTATGAATCAAACCCTTTCCCTCAATTACATGCCATTTTACAAAATCAGGGATGGGAAATTTTAATGTTCGATTACTCGTGCAATCTGATTTACCCAAACCTAATGCGTGAGTTTATAAAAAATTCCACCATAGAAAATGGGGTTTGTTCTAGTACTGTCAAAGAAATCAAGATCGAGTTTAATAGCTTAATGTTGGGGGAATGGTTTGATGTTCCTGCTGTGGGATTCGACACTTATTATGTTAGTTCAAAGATTGTGTTTTCGGGCATTACGGAGAAGACCGTGTTAAAATTTCTTGGGATTGATGATAAGAAGAGATTTAGCCACAACTCACTGTCATCACTTCATAAACTACTCTACAACATTGCACGCCAATTCATTTTACCCCGCAACTCTAAGCGGAGTGAAGTTAATCTTCGTGACACCACATTAATTTATTGCCTGGCTAATCATATAAAAATCAACTTTCCATCTTTAATGATTTCGCATCTGTCTGAATGTATCGAGAAAGTTCTTATGGTTGGATATGGAGGTTTGTTGACCTGTGTTTTTAAGAAGTTTGGTGTACCATTGGATGGTCTTCAATTCCCTATGAGTGCAAATAACAAAATAAGTGCTAAATGTCTTATGAATTTGCACTTAAAGTTGAACGAAAAAGGGATATTGGAAGACCTAATTGAAGTTGAAAATGTAAGTTCTAAAGATGAGAAGGAGGAGGGAGACAAAGAAGAAAAATGTGAGAAAATGGAGGTAGACGAGGATAAGGATCAGGGAGCTGTTCCTTCTGCCCACACTGAATAGGCAGAGGCTACACAAGAACAGGGGGAAGTACTGAGTGAGGGGGAAGCCTCAGGAGAGGGAGAAGGTGAAGAACTAGAAGAACAACATTCCGATGACAATTCTGATGATGAAGAGATTGCTATGCTAGTGAAGAAGGAACCGGTGCTCACTCCTAGAAAGAGCAGTAGGTTAGCTTCAAAGCGTTCAGTGGGATTGGATGAAGAGACTACCTCACCCTTCACCAAAGAACCTACATGCGCACCTCCTTCACCAAAACCAGCCACACCTCCACCACAACATATACCATCACCACCACCATCACCTATACCTACTACTCCACCACCATTCACTTCACAGGCTTCACCTCCACGCACTACACCTGGTTTTGATACTAACCCCTCTACTGTTCCTTCTGCTACCCTAGACCTTGTTCTCTCCAAGTTTAATGATTTTCAGTCTCAGTTCTTTGCTTTTCAAGATGAAATTCGTGTCTCACTTGCATCCCTTACTGATCAGCTGTCCCAAATAGAATCCTGTCTTGGTGCCAAGCTTGACACTGTTGAAGTGCAGACCGAGTTTGTTGATGAGGAGACTGCTGCTTGATCCCTTCTTCTGCTCCACTACTTAATTTATGTTATTTGTTGGTCATACCGTTTGTTTCTCTTACTACTCAAACAATATTTTCTTTATGTTTTGTTGATGTACCAGCTGGGGTACGACTTGATGTAATTTTCTTTTGTTGAAACAATTATGCTACTGCTTTCATTTCTATCTACTTTTGCAATTGGTCTATGATGATTAGTCGTTGCATATCTTGGTCATTTTATGGTATTTGCTTGGATGTTTGCTGCTTAATATCGTTCCTTGACTAATGTTCGTATTAGTGCTGTGGTTTGGTTACGCCAATCCATTTTGATTGATGTCAAAAGGGGAAAGAAAAGCAACAAACTTAGAGGAATACTTGTGATGCCATAGTTTGCAATTTCATGCTTGCATACACTCATATTCATGCTGTCTGTAAAAAGTTGCCAAATTTAAAAATGTGATATTATCGATATTATGTTGGTCTGATAAGCTTAAAGTGTTTGCTCTGATAATTCTGTTCTAAAATTTACCTCAGCATAAATTTGATGCTTAAATGTTTATGTTTATTATTTTTGGAAAAATTATTCAAAGACATAAGTTATATTCCATACATCTTGATGATATGTTTTTAAATATTAATCTTAGAGTAAATCATTTATATTGGATACTTGGTAAATTACTTTGTAATGAATTGATTTGCTAAGTTTACTAAGAGTTGTTCTAATCTCTAGCATGTTCTACTATATTTGTTATACTCTATTTTTAATTAAGTTTATTTATAAAGTTTGCCATCATAAAAAAGGGGGAATTTGGTTGCCCTCTTAAGTTTTGATGATGACTTCATTATTTATAAACAAACATGTTTAAGAGATTGTTTTGTAGGTCGTATATCCGATTTTATTAAAGTCGTCGATGGCACCTAAAAGGCTTGTTTAAAGGATATTGTACATGTCAAAGTCAAAGTTAAAAGTCAAAATAGTCAGCTTAGAAGATCATGTGGAAAGTCAAAAGTGAAATTGATCTCTACTGTTCCAAGAATTGATAAACTGATAAAAGTGCTGATGGAGACAGTGTAGTGTTCCCAACGAAACAGGTCTGGAGAAGTTAGTCAGGTTAAATAACGTAGGAAATTAGTTTTTCTATTTTTAGTTGATTGTACGGTCAAGAATTAGGATATTGCATAAATTACTAATTGGCAATCATTTAAATAACCACCACATAAAATCTAAAGGATGAGAATAAGTCTCCTTATTTTTCTCCACAAAAATAGGGAGTTAGTTAGGGTTTAATTGAATTAGTCTTCATTAACTATTATTAGCTAAGAATTGTTTACAAACTAACCGTGTAAAATTAAGTAACCTCCAAGATAAATCCCCACTTTTCCACATTTGAGAATAAGGGAAATATGGGTAGTTACACGGTTACTCTTATATAAAAGAGATGTTTTTAAACCGGTAATAATAAGGTGTGCCCTAACCGAAAAATCCAAGAGAGATCACCCAAGTAAGAAAAATATTTATTCTTTCTTTTTGCCAATTAAATTGTAATATTTTTCTTATGCAATATCTTAGTTTTTATCCATTTTAGAGAAATTTATTTGTAAGAGTTTTTGAGAGTTTGTAACTAGACTTAAGGGAAGTCTAGGGGAAACGAGAGAAAGAGAAGAGAAAGAGAAGGAGAAAGAGAAGAGAACAGGCCTAGTGAAGTGTTTTATGTAATTGTATTAATTGCCTAAAACATATTGAGAGAAGCTTAAAATCTCGAGTGGTCGTGGTTTTCTTTCTATTAGGCCTAGAAAGTTTCCACGTAAAATCATCGTCTCCATTTATCTTTCTAGCTTTTTGTTTAAGTATTTTTATTTAATTTAGTTTCCGCAAAAACAGGGCTAAAATACTTAAAAGTATAAAACAACAATTCACCCCCCCTCTTGTTGCATTCATTGTCTCTAAGTGTTTCTACAACTATCAGTTTAAGCTTTTGGTTGAGTTGGTTCCTTAACAATTATGGATTCTGAAACACACACTGGCTCTGATTTATCATACTTGGGTTGCAAAACAGCTTTAAGCCAGCAATTTGAACTGCACAGTGCACACCTTTTTTCAATGCAACTTCTAGATAATCTAGTATTCTTGTAATCATGAGTTTATTTATTTGCTGTTATAATTTGTTGGTTAGAATAATAATGGTGAGATATTGTGTTATCATCACATTTATCATCACGTATATGTTTTGATGGGTTTCATTGGGTCCAAATGACTGCGCTTGTGGTAGTTAGGTCTTGCTCTTGTACAAACCGCCAGATAGTGGGTGGGGAGAGGAAGGCGGGAATGTGGTTGATTGATAGAATGGTAGAGTCAATAACTCAATCATCAAACTGTAGTTATGTATATACGCACTAGACCGGAAGAAGATTAAAAAAAGCGAGTCTGAGTGCCGAAAATGTCACCATTAAAAACATGGGTATCACACCCACATTCTCTCAACACCCATGCCATGAACACACTCAGCAAGGTCACTAACACGACCCGTAATCAAGGCATGTATCATTGGGCATATCCAGCAGCAGGCAAAGGAGGGGGAAGACAAATTCACTCACTATGCTTGCAACCATCACAACTACAAGCCTATACGACCTTCTAGTAGCAGCTAACGTCTCCAAAGCAAGCTCTAAAGGGGCATCTAGGGACAACCTCTAAGACCAAGAGCAAAGGAAATGAGTAGCAATCATAATTTGCTACCCTCCAAGACAAACTGCTTTTAGAGTTCAAACAAACTATCAACACAAGTCCTCATCCTTAGAGCAGATTCAACTCAACTGATTGGGGGAAAAAGCCCTCACCAAATTCACCTATTGTAGGGAAACTGAAAACCCTTAGTCTTGTATTACTCATAAGCAAGGTATATATACAAGATAGAATCAAACCCTAATACATTAAGCCCACTATTATTATATACACTAGGCCCAAATACATAATAATCCCTAACACCCCTCCCCTCAAGTTGGAGCATGCAGATTACAAATGCCAAACTTGCGAAGAAGAAAAGAGAATTGAGCTTGCCCCAAAGCCTTAGTGAAAATATCAGCAAGTTGTGTAGTAGAACGAACATGAGAAGGGCTAATGGTGCCATCATTAATGGCATTTCGCACAAAGTGACAATCAATTTCAATATGTTTGGTGCGTTCATGAAACACAAGATTTTGAGCAATGTAGAGAGCAGATTGACTATCACAAAACAATGACATTGCTTTTGGGTGATGCATACCCAAACTACTAAGCAAACCTTTCAGCCACTTAAGTTCACAAGTCACGGCAGCCATGGACCTATACATTGCTTCAGCTGACGATCTAGAGACTGTAACTTGCTTTTTGGTTTTCCACGAAATAGGAGAATGTCAATGAAAAACTAGCCAACCTGATAATGAGCGGCGAGTAAGAGAATGTCAATGAAAAACACATTACATATGACAATCAATAACTATGCTTATGTACACCATCGAGAACTCCGAGAAACCGATCTTCAACACGAACAAAGAACACGAAGATTTTGTTATACTTTATATTAATTCTAGGCGAGACTCTCTTCCTAAAACATCATTTCCTCCATACTACGGTGCTTGGGAATACAAACCGGAAATATGTTTTGAGATACAAAGAATTACACTAACTTTCGAGCACACGGAAATTAGAATGATGTAAGAATAACTTGAATGGAAGAAGATATGGAAAATCACACACGAGGATTGCAAGTTCTCGATGTGAAGTGCTAGAGAAGAAAAGAAAAATCAGAAATTGCCTGTGTTAAACAACACAAGCCTTCTATATTTATAGAATAGCTCAGACTACTTCACGAAGCAACGTATCACTTCATGAAACACGAGGTCGATTCACGAACTGATGTCGCCTTTCAATCAACCCGTCCATCCCAAAGAACATGGTTAAAAATAACCATAACAACTGTTGTAAGTTATAGTTATAACCAGTAAATGAAAATAGAACATCGCAAGAAAAATCCCGCAAAACTCAGTCAAGTTGCGGGCCGCGACCTATGCGTTCCACAAAACAGAACTTTTCTTGAGTTCAAAAGCCGCGACCCAGGTCACGAGTCGCGACCTAACATTTTCACAAAATTACAACTTTTGAATAAAACATAATTAATTAAATTCAATTAAATTAATTTAATTTAGTTAATTAACTTTCCGATAACCATTATACACCTCTAAATTACAACAATCATCCCCCATTTAGAGTATATAATCCTTTTCTTCTTTTGCGACCCATAATCTCTAACCCATTTCATGCATCAATGCCAATGTTTTTACGAATTGAATTGACACCTAGTACTACGCATCTTTACAATTGATCATATCCCCTAATGTCCTTACGGATTGAATTAAGCAGATATACCCAACCAATTGAAGGAGTTGTACACACGAAATAATTCATTAATCTTACATCCTTGACACGCTAAAGGCCATGTGTCCATATCTATTCATAAGTTCATTGAAATAATAAGTATGCCCCTTGATTTCTTTGAGGCAGCCAAACCCCGAACTTATCTAGGTACCTTCTCCTGGTTTACCATGCTTTCGTGAATAAAGCACTCAATCTAGAGATCTTCATAACTCTAGAAATGGAGACCTCGAGGAACAACTGTACGACCTCATTATTCAACATCAGGAACAAAGCAATTAAAAGGTCTAAAAATTGCTTCCCAACATCTGATGAGTGATCAATCCACATTGAATTCAAGACTAGATGTTTCTTCTAGCGTCGAATTGGATTTCGCTCATGGTGTTGAAAATGGGCATGCACCGATTCCTTGAGCCGAAAACTCAATGGAATTCCTACTCAATGACTTAGTAAACTGATATGCCATATTGAGTTTAGTATTAACACAGTCAACAAAAAATGACCCTTCCCTTGATAAGATCACGCACAAGACTATGCCTTAGTGCAATATGCCTTAACTTACCTTTGTATGTTTGACTATACACTCTGTTTAAAGCCGAATCACTATCACAATGGATAGCCATCAATGAGATAGGCTTAACCAACAGAGGAATCTCATTCATGAGATCTCTTAACTATTTTGCTTCCTTGCTAGCAGATGCTAAAACAATAAATTCAGAACACATCGAAGACTCTGCAACACATGTGTGTTTCTTAGAAGCCCATGAGATGTTACCTCCCTCAAACATGAATACCCATCCACTTGTAGAAGAATTATCATCTTTATTGGATGCCCAAGTTACATCAGAATATCCTTCCAAAACCGGAGGATCTCCACGAAAATACAAACCATAATCCTTGGTTCCCTTTAAGTACCTAAGTACTCTTTTCACAACTTTCCAATGGATTGTCCTCCACATTTAAACAATAAAGTGTGGATGTACAGAGAAAATCTTTTGTACCCTATACTAAGTAGACTTCAAAATCTGGACCAAAATATTAGGCAATCCTTCCTCTCTTACTTCTCCTTAGAGAAACCTCTATATGTTCATCATTTGATGGAACATCTTGAGTATCAAATTGATCTTCATCAATTTCTTGAACATTGGTACTAACTTGTAGATCTTTAGGCCTACCAATTGATGAAAATCGAGTTTCATCAAAAATAGCATCTCTAGACTTAATTATCGAATCTACATGACATAATCTATTGTGCCATAATTCATACATGTGATACCCCGTAATTTTAGTAATTTTATGTTTAAATTTCTTTACAGTTATTATATAAGTATTTCATGTAATAATACTTGATGTCGTACGTACATAATAAAAAAATTGTAACATTAATAATTGTTCACTATTATAAGTTTTTATTAGGATGAAATTAATACTATAAATGAGAATAATAATAAAGAGTTAAATAAAACAATAATAATAAGATGTATAAATAAAATAAAATAAAGAAAGAAACCAAATGCCATCAAAGTAATGCAGTAAAGGATTTAGAAAATGATAGAGTCATTAGAAAAGTAGTGTTATAATTAAATGTTGGAAAACGAATGGTTAGTGCAAGCAAAAGTATGCAATGAAACGTCAGAAAGTTAATTACGACAGATAGTTAAAGTTGGTCGCGAGCATACAAATATAAGAGCTTCGATTCCCTTGTTATTTTACGGTTAATTATTCTTTACGGTTATTTGTGTATATTAATAGTATAACATTTTATGCCTTGTGATCAATTGATTTTTAATAATCGTAGACCAAAATTACATGTCGATTATAATTATTTACATATAACTAGTATTAACAACGTGAAGGGTTATATTATAATTAACATTCATAGCATTGATAATGGTCCACTAAAAATAGTTTTTGTTAGGATAAAGTTTCACTTTAATAATAATAATAATAATAATAATAATAATAATATGATAGTATAAGAAGGCAGTAACTTAGTAATAAATAGTTGAAGTTGTCATCTTCACGTAATGGTTGAGTTAATAAGCATGAAACGTAACAATACGGCTGGTACATGAATAGCTCAGCCTTTGCAGCTTCATCTTCTCCTCATAAATGGCTAAACTTATCATCTTCCCCTTCTCCCCTATAAATACTCATCTCATGGCAAGCTTATAATCATCACATACCACTCTAACCTCCTTAATTCTAAAAAAAAAATTTAGCAATAATAGTTAGTAGATTATACGGTAGCGGTGAGCCGGTGATCGGTCTTGACGTAGAGTCAACGTTGATCCGGAAGCTTACTACATTCTATTTTTTTCCCGTCCGATCTCGTTCTTATACAAAGTGAGTAGTTATGTCTAGCTCTTTTCTAAGTAAACTCCATAACTGATATTTGTATTAAGCTTCTGGTTTTTTATAATGGCATTTTACTATTTCAACTATTTTAATTGTTATATACATGTAATTTATTTATTTATTAATTTTTTTTATATGTCGGTTAGCATTCGACATAGTGAGTTTAGATTAACAATGGGTTTAAGCTATATTTATATCTTTAAAACGTGAATTTTTAATGATGAATTACAATGGCAATTCGTATAGCTGAATATTTGACAAAACCCTTAAAGATAACTATCTTTTACATTATGTTCACTTTATCAAGTTTTAGCAACATACTGTTATTTTATTATAAATAATGCATCGTGGGTTTTCAAAGAACAATTCTTGAAATGGTTTTAGCCTTATTTAATATAAAAATGGTATGTCATACTTTATTTTGTTGTTTTTCATTTAATATATGTATTTATAAATTACATATAAAACTAAAAGCCTATTTTACAAACCAAACTAATGTGTGTATTTATTACTTGTGTTTTCGACTTGATTAAGTGTGCCGTATATAAAATGTTTTTGCCCCAGACTGTGTAGGGTAGGTCAACCCTTGGTGCGCCTAAACGTGACATGTGTTTATATTGCCAAGAGCAAATTACCTCCCTAAGGTGTCTGGTGGATCGGCCTTTTGGGAGGAGTCCATGAAAGGGGATGTGTTATTTTTGTGACATTGTATAATTGTATATTGTGAATAAATTTTCAAAATGTGACTATTCAGGTGTTTTATATAAATATTTATAAAGTGCGACAATTTAAGTGTTTTGTACTATGTGAGTATCTTTTTTTTTTTTTTTATGTGACAATGCAAGTGTTTCATACTATGTGAGTGTATTTTGATTTATACAAAATATATAAATACTTCACGATTTTTGTGGACTTCGAAAATAACAAAAATTTATTATTTTAAAGTCAAACGTTTTCAAGAATAACTAGTTTGACACGTTAGAGTCAAACGTTTATTATTTTAAATTTATTCACTGAGTTGTGGCTCATGTTTTGTGTCCTTGTTTTCCACAGGTAATGACAAGTTGTTTGACGTGTTTTGTGCATGAGGGTTGGGAGATGTAGATCACACGCCCTAAGTGTATTTTATACATTTAGTGTTATAATATTTATTTTTTTTTTCCTTAAAACTATATTAGTTTTAAAGTTTATTTTGACGCCTTACACTTTCTAAGTGTGGCGGACACTCGGTTTTATTTCCCGCTGCGATGAAAGACTATTTAAGTCTCATTGTATCTATTATATTATTAGTGTAAAAATTAGGGGTGTTACAATACATATGTACATTCTTATCATAAACGTGAAATACACTACTATCTATACATGTCTTAATAGAAAGCTTAAATAAATTACAATTTAGATAACATATTCCAATAAATACACCATCACTGCTAATTACACATCGATCGGATTCAAATACTAATTTATATCCCATGCGATTTAAGGTTGACCCCGACACTAGGTTTCTTGCAATTTTAGGAGCAAACATTACTTCCTTCAAAGTAAGAAGGTTTCCCGAAGTGAAATGCAAATTAACCGAACCTTTCCCAAGAACTTAAAAGGATAAACTCATAACCATCATACTTATGAAAGGTCTTAAACCATCTCCTATCCATGCAAACGTGCCTTGAGGCACCCGGACCGATGTACCATGAATCATCCTGCACACAACAAATACTCCCTTCGTTCCTTAAAGAAGTTCCCACTTTTCATTTTGGGTTGTTTCAATTATTATTCCCACAAGGAATCTTTCCATTTATATCACAAATTTTGGACAAAAATAACCTCACCCATCATCATTTTAATATTTTGATAATGATTATGGTCCCCACATATCTTCCACTAACTCCATTTTAACATTTTTATATTCCTTATGGTCCCCACATGATTCCCACTAATTTCATAAAAACATTTTTTAATTAGTTGTGGTCCCCGTATTTTTTTCCACTAACTTTTTTTAAATACTTTTTAAATATTTGTGGTCCCCACTCTTCCTCCATCAAATTTATTATTCAATAAAATAATATCTCCACTATCTAAAAGATTCCACTTTTCTTAATTCCCACGAACATTCTCTATGGGAACATCAATAGGGAACGGAGGGAGTATTATTATTTGTTCCATTTAAATCCAAATTGGAATTAAATTTAATCAATTGTGAGGAAGTACCTTCATTCATGGGATCTTGGCTTGTAGAAGCCTCACCCTTGTTACCATTCGTTTTTTTGAAAAGAAAATAATCCTTCTTTGGATGACCCGGTTTTCCACAAAACCAACACCCACCAACCGTAGGCTTCTTAGAAGAATTAGTAGATTTTCCCTTGAAAGAACTCGAGCCCTTTTTCTGAATTTACACAAGTTTGGACTTGTTTGAATTTTCACCTACCATGTTAATAGTAGAAATCGAGGATGGATCCTATGCGTTCCATAAAACAAAAACTTTTCTTGAGCATTTCGCAAGCTGCGACCCAGGTCTTGAGCGGCGACCTCGCATTTTTACAAAATTACAACCTTCGAATAAAACATAATTAATTTAAGAAAAAATTACCTACAATAATTCAAACTATTCATGATTTTCCTACAATAATCCCACCTATTGATTAACCATGAATAATCCCAACTTTGAGGGGTATTTTCCTAGAGTAAACTTGGGTAACCCGATGACCTACTATAGTAGGTAATTCACCAAAAAAATAAATTAAATATTAATTTAAAATTAGAAAATATTTTTGAAAATTTACATAAAAAATTCTAAATAATGAAAAAATCATAAATTTTTTATGAATATTTTTTAAACATTTTTTTTCGACATTTTACTTTAATTTATCTTTATTAAAAAAATAAAAGTTGCTATAGCAAGTCATCCGATCACCGGGTTTACTCTAGGAAATTGCCCCTCATCCTTAATTTAATTTAATTAATTAATTTAATTTAATTAATTAACTTTTCGATAACCATTATACACCTCTAAATTACTTAATTTAACCAAAAAATTCTACATTTTGTTAATCACAAGAAAAAATTAAAAATTAAAAATTCAAGATCAACACGTGAATTTAAAAAAACATTTATCGAAAAACTATAACCTCAAAGTTACCCCATAATTTTTTCATAAAAATATTAAAAATATTGTGTGAACTTAAGTATTTGGTGACCATTAGATATCCCGTTAATAATGTTCATTAGTTGAATGACACCAATGCAAAAGGCACTCGTTGACTAGAATGGCTAGTAAAACCAAACATTAATAGAAAATTTGAAAAAAATAAACAAAAAAAATCAAAAAGTAAGCTTGAGGAAACTTTAATCTAAAAATAAGCGTCTGTGAATTCTAAGCTAGGTTTGGAGTATGTTCGCTGTTAACAACAACGAACAAAGTAGCAAGTCAAAAAAAGTCAAATGTTTGTTCGTTGTTACTAACAGCGAACAAAGACAGACCTAGTCAAATTAAGTAAAGTTTTAGTTCGCACTTAATAACAACGAGCAAGTGAGACGGAGAACAATTTTTATTCGCTGTTTAAAACAGCGAGCAAACAAGTAAGGTAAGAGGAAGTATCAAGTATCAGCAATCGAGTCCTAGATCACTAAACCAACTATCTACCCATATTACAAAAATTGACAAGAAAGCTATTTCACAATTCAATTAAAGATGAACAAATTAAGAATCCCAATCCTAGATCACTAAATCAACTATTAAGAATCACAATTCAAGCTAATGCTTCATACTAAAATCAACCAATGAACCACATTCACAACCAAGCTAATGCTTCAAACCCTTAGAACCAAAACTGAACAAAATCAAAATTGATTAAAAGAGGGGCAAAACCTTTCCGACAGTATCCGCGATTCAATTGATGCAAGGTTCAGGAAATGGAGTGTTGTTTTCCCAGGAGTTGAATTTTCTCAATTGTAAAGACAATCAAAGTTAATATCTTTTGATTGTCATGATTAAATATTTTTACAAGAAAGTATTTTGAAAATTACTGGAAAGAAGTATTGTCATGATTAAATATTGTGGAAATTGTTGGAAATTACGTTACTTGTTTGGTCGCTGTTTAAAACAGTGAACAAAGAATGATTGTTTATTCCGTCCTATTTGTTCACCGTTATTAATTGCGAACAAAAATTTATTTGACTAGGTCTGTCTTAGTTCGCTGTTAGTAACAGCGAACAATCACTTGACTTTTTGACTTGCTACCTTTGTTCGCTGTTATTAATAGCGAACATACTCCAAACCTAGCTTACGGGTCATTGACGCTTATTTTTAGATTAAAGTTTCTCCGAAGCTTACTTTTTGATTTTTTTTGTAATAAAAGCTTATTTTTTTCAAAATTTCACATTAATAACACTAAAGTATCAAGTATTTTTAGATGAACAATTGCTTCATCAGATTAGCGAATCATGATTAAACCATGATGAAAGAATTGCATTAATATGAATTGGAAAATAAGTAGAGGAAGAGAGAATCACACATCTTATAATGAGCATGAAAATAGACTAGAGGAATTTCAAGCCTTCAAGCCAAGCTTGGTTTAAGATACAAGTATATCTCTATAAGCGAAGAAGTAAAAGGGGCAGCAACATTGTGGCAAGAACTTTGAAAAAGCAACAGATCGAGCAGCCTTAATCAAAACCGAAGTCTCTGATTTCCTTCTATGCTAGATCGAGCCCATAGAAAGTCGACTTTCTCTCATTTCACATGATTGCTTCAAACACAAATGCCCATGTTTCAACATTCTCCAAGAAAAAAGATTCAAGCATCTTTTGTCTTCCCTAAGCTGGACAACAATAAAGGTTTTGGCATTTTCAACAAATGTTTCAATAACCTTCCAATTGCTTTCACCAATATAACCATAATTCTTGATCATAAAGCATGTGCCAAAGAAAGTTCAAGGACAAACTCTTCTCTGAAATCTTGTCATGGAAACGTTCCATGTTCAAAACTCAAGTCACATTAACAACAAACTTATTTACATCTGAATAAAAGTTGAAAATTATGATCTATATCATCTAATACAAGATGAAAATTTTTCATAAGAGGGTGTAGCAGTCTTCTGTCATTACCCAACATTTAAGAAATGAGCAAACCAAATTCACCTCAATTATGATGTGCTTGATTGTACAGATAGAGGTCAACGGACGATGCTATTAAGAGTCGTAAACAGTTACATTATCAGTGAGAGCAAGTTATTGTGTAATGGATCAGAGATGTGATCAACAAGGTTTTCGATGGGTCCTTTTCCAGTTACTGCTGCTTGAATAAAGAAGCCTAACCAAGCCACCATCGCTAACCGACCATTTTTGATTTCCTTCACTTTTAGATCCTCAAAAGCAACAGGGTCTTTACTTAGATTTAGGGGATCAAAAAGAACTCCTCCTGGATAATTAATATCACCAGGTAAGAAGATACCCAGAGGTTCTAAGGCTTCAATTCCACAATATCGTGCATACTCTGGTCCGACCTTCACAGAAGAAGTCATATTGCAGATAAACAGACAAAAAAGTCGATAAGAATTCATTCAATGTTCAAAGAGACGACAGTGATAAACAACTTACACGAGAAAAAGTACAACTTCAATATAATGAAACTTCAACGACAACAAATGAAGTCAACTTAAATACTAGCCATGAATCAGTGAACGATAATTACTTTACCAATCTTGACATCTTGTTAAGTAGTTACTTCTACGAAATAATAATACAACTATAGTACATGTGCAATACAATCCTAATTAGAAAAATTTGGAAATACAATTCTTAGGCAAATTCGTAGATTTCTTAAACATAGAATTCTGAATTTTGGTTGCTTGCCTTGTCGTTAACATTTTTTTTGAATTTACGCTTAACACGGACTTTGGTATAATCATATGTCTAATTTTCTGGGGTTCAATTTATACTCCAAAAGACTTCCTAATATGAAGTTCAATTGAATTTTCAAAAATTACAGATGTGCAGGGAAAGCTTTTTTAGTGGAGAAAATGGCGGGAACAACCGCCAAAACCCCAAGGAATTGCATGCAAAAGGTTAAATGAAACAATCACACAACACCACTTTCAAATTTCCATGTTTTTCGTTTCAGTTTGATTTTCAATTGTACGCACCAACTCTAGCTAAAAATTAATGTTTACACAAAATCAAATTTTAAACTGACTCGAAAAACGTGACTCAAAATCTATTAGATGACTCGAATGAACTAATGTAACGATAGGATTTCTCTATGATGGAAAAGGGGTGCTTTGGATCTTAATGTAACAATTTGGCGGTAGAAGGAGGGATTGTCATTCTTTCTTGGCCAAAATTCTCTTTTACTAATTCCCACAAAAAATGACCAAACTCAAAAGCTACAAAGCCAGAGTTTTTCGCTCTAGGCAAAACTCTAGCCAAGCCCAGAGGCATGAGGAATCAAACCCTCAATCGAGGATACTAGGGATCCTAACTTTACCTAGAATATTGTAGAGGTTTCCGGTCTCAGAGGAGCATGGAATAAAAACTCTCTTGTTACGTTACGTAACGCCCGTTATACAACATGTTTAAAAGTTTCCGCGATGTTAGATCCCGTTATACAACAGTGCAAAAAATTTCACTATCAAAATGACGCGTTAACCATTATATAACGTGTAACGTCCGTTGTTTTACGGTTATAACAATATTTCACCGTCACGAGATTTATCTTCCCGTGAAAATTTTATTAATACCTATTAACTTTAATAATTACGATTTCTTAAATAATGGTTACTCATAATTATAGTTGATAAACAAAATAATAACAATAACTAAATTAATTATACACTAAAAGAATCTAAATATTGCATTTATAATAGCTAGTTGCATATTTATTGTATAATAATAATAGCTCAACAACAAAAATGCAATTATAAGTTCAAACCCCTTATGTGAATTTTCTTTTTCCAAAAATCACACCGCATCGGCCGCAATTCGCGTAATTTTTTCGTTATAGCCGTTTTCCACGACACCGCAACTGTTTCCGCAAATGCATCCGCGACCGCAATTTTTTCCATCCAGAGATCAAAGCAATCATGCCAGTGTCACATGATTATAGTTGCATATTTATTGTATAATAATAATAGCTCAACAACAAAAATGCAATTATAAGTTCAAACCCCTTATGTGAATTTTCTTTTTCCAAAAATCACACCGCATCGGCCGCAATTCGCGTAATTTTTTCGTTATAGCCGTTTTCCATGACACCGCAACTGTTTCCGCAAATGCATCCGCGACCGCAATTTTTTCCATCCAGAGATCAAAGCAATCATGCCAGTGTCACATGATTCGGCCAACCTATCTACGAATCGCAATTTGATTCGATTGCTACCAACGGGGTTCGTTTGTGGTCGAAATCCCCATGATTCGTGATTTAATTTGGTGATTTTACCGATCCCAAAGTGTAAAGATTTTCTCACAAATCAAAACAAAATTCAAAGCTTCATTTGAAGCTCCACCAATGAAGCTGTTTCACCGTCATAGAAGAAGCTGCACCCAAATTCACCATAAAAGAATATTTAATACAAGAGTGATACGCATGAGGAGGTAGTATTGTTTCCTCTATTTTTCGAAATGAAGTAGTCAAAGAAAAATTTGGTCTTTTAAATAGAGAAGGAAAAGTTTGTTCATTCCCAAAAAGCTTATCTTTTAATTTTTTTATACCTTTTCCTTTTTGTAGTATATAATTGGAGGCGTTATATCCATGTTTTAGATTAATGATTGCCTTTTAGTGTACCTTTTAGTGGTTCTTGTTCTATTGCTTTCTCATGTTTCTTTTATTATTTTTAGTAGTTTTGTTCCTTTATAGTTTTAATATTGTTTTACGTTTTTTTTTATCAATATGTGCTTTTTATCACCACGATGTAGGTACTTCTCTTAATCTTTCTCGAATTGGAGAACTCTTTTTGGTCGTGCTCTCCTTTATGGGTATGAGTTGCCGCTGTCCTTCCCTCCCCAGACCTTGTCCATAGTTTTCTATGAGCGGGATACACTGGGTAGGATGATGATGATGATGAATTGTATTAAAAGGTGGTTGAAAAGTAAAATGGACTAGTTGTCTTAGGCTATGTTACTTGGACACGGATAAGAGTATCGGATACGTGTGCGGATCCTAGTGTCAAGTATGCCATTTTTTAAATTTAATGATATGGGGACACCATCTTAGTATTGGACACGGGTACAAGAATACGGACAAATAAATAATAAAATACTATGTATATCATCTATTGGGTAAAAAAGATGGAAGTATTACAATAAATTACCCATAAGCTATGTTTTTATGGGCCACGTATCAGTTAATTCAAATTAAATTTTTTATTTAATTAGGCATTTTTTATATTAGATGGAAAAGAAAAAAAAACAAAAACCCAAACATAAAGCATGTTGTTAATCCATTTGAACAAAAAGGAGTAAAATTATGCATTGAATTATGAATACGTGGTTGGCAGCTAGAAAAAGGAGTATTACTTTATCCCATATGCCTTTATTTATTTCCAATACAAAACTTTTTTTTTAAAATTAATGCATACCACTATTTCTCCCTGCCATCAATGCTTTTCAACGCAAACTACTAGTTTGGAATACCCAGATTGAGCTTTAACAAGGATTTATAGACTACTCATATCAAGGTGCATTTTCTTTTTTAGGGAATCCATTTTCTAAGAACTCCACAGTTAAACATGTTTGATAGGGAGCAATTTTAGGATGGGTGACTTCCTAAGGAAGTTTTCCTGGATGCGCACGAGCGAGGCCAAACTGCGGTGAAAAACTTGTGTTGATCTATGGGACCAGTCTACAGTCTCCATGGGTAATCACCGGCGGCCCGATGGGTAGGGTGTCACATAGTTTCTCACTCTGCCATCAAACTGCAGTCACGGCTCCACGAAAGAAAGCTCTGGTGAAAGTGAAAATTAAGATCGTCATGCCTCTACTCTTCGTCACTCCCTTTTGATCAAAAACCCTAAACTTTCAACTTAAAATTTCAACAATTCCACATCCACATTATAGATCTAGCCGTCTAGGGTTGTTTGGTTTCAATCCTGCAGTACCCATGTATCGGACACGTATTCGGCACCGACATCCATACTGACTGCAACAGACTTCGGTGAGGCAGCAAACATGGCGCGTTTGAGTAGCATATTTCTTGGGACTTTGAGTAGAATCAGTTGTGTAAAGTGAACTATATCAGTCTTGGGACTTTGAAAGAGTAAAATGGTTTTGTTTTATTACAAGAATGGACAGCTTAACATTTGACATGACTTATAATATATTCCTTCTCTAGTTTCTCACCTAATGACGTTACTTATTTTATTGACTCATTAATATGATAAATAATACCATAGGTTTCAACTAGTAAAATGAAGTTTTGCTCATTTACATTAATCTAATAAATATATAATAAAATAAAATAAGAAAGTAGTTATATTCAAAAAAAAAAAAAAAAAGAAAGTAGTTAAATAATTTTTTGAATGAAATAGTTTGGGAATAAACTCTAGTGAATCAAACGTTTGAATCACGAATCTAAAAATCAAACTAAACTTAACCGAACAAACAACAAATATGCTAATTAGCAAATCATGAATCCGAATTTGTGCAACAAATCAAAGAGGATTACGAATTGTATGAGACATGCCAAGTGTTCCTAATAGAAGGTTGCTGCAAACTAGCACCAAACAATCCTATATGGCCATAGGGTGAATGGATAAGGAGCAACGTAAGAGATGATTGTCCTGCATTTGGTCACCTTGGCTAAACCTTTGCCCAACATAATAACCTCTACACGCGGGGGAATGCTCTATCTAGGAGCCCAAATTGTAGGCTTAGTCTTGTACCATTCCAAGGCTTCACTGAAGGGGGGCGAATCATATGAACTGAAATACTCCATACAAGGTAGGACTACATGTGAACCAAATTTGGGTGGCTCAAGATCAAGGGATGAAGCAACGTGCACACCAAGCTCACCAAAAGGTCCAAGCACACCTAACACACCAACAAGTCAATTCGAAGAAATCTCTGACCAGCCCACCTTGCACGCACTAGCCAAAGCGAGCCTTGAGGAACTAGGTGGCATGGAGCATGAAAATGGAATCTTTGCACATGGGTCTAATCATCCAAGTCCTAAGTGCATCCTCACAACCTTTGGAAACCCATAAGAAAACGAGCTCAAGGTCATGCACTCGACAGAAAGTGCTGAAAAGGCGTGCACAGCCACTGACCATAAACCTTGCGACCAGCCTTCCTTTCGTGGGTTGTGCAGGACTAACCAAGGTGTCCACGAGGGGTTTAAAAGCAAGAATGGAATCTCTACACTAGGGGGATTCTAGAAAAGCCTTAAAAGAGCACTAACAAGCATGAGAAGACCACAAAAAACATGGTTCAAGGTCGCCCAGTCGAAAGGTTTTCTGTCAGAACCGTGCACTCCAAATGTCTTAGTTGTTCTCCCTATGTCTTAGGCCTATAAATAAGAGCCAAGGCATGTAATAAATTAGTTTACGAGTTTTAATAAAAATCACACATTGAAGTTGTTTTTCTTCTTTGTTTTTTTGAGTGTGAGTGCTCACCAATCTTGAGTAGTCCAAGATTGTCACCTACTATAATTGAGAGTAGTCTTGATCATAGGGAGGGAATTGATTGCCTTGAAACATCCAAGATTCAAGTCAATCAATTCAAGAACTATCCATACAAGTGCATTTCTGATTTTTCTGTGCAAGTCACTTTGTGACTCTTGTGGGGGATTTTGGGTTGCACATATTGGGGTTGTTAAGGGCTGATCTTCAAGGGGGCATTGCAAGGAAGGCTTCCCATCCCTCGATTCACTTCAATTGGTATCAGAGCAAGTTCGTAGAAGGGCCAAAAGGACACGATCTCGCACAAATCAAGAACTGCTGTTTGAGGAAGTGCTGGGCAGAATTTCGCATGGGCATTGGTGAGATCGTTCCAACTCTAATTGATTGCATTAGTAAATGTTCTTAAGGCTAGTTTGTTGTTAGTTTACATTTGTCTTTGAGAGTACATGTCCCATATTGATTGCATACAACAGAATTTGTGAGTTACTGTCAGAAACAAGAACACATCATTTTGCATTTTTTCTTCTTTCTTGGTTTTTGTTTCTAATCCTTTCGTTGATTGTTTGGAAATAATTCTCTTGTTTGTGTGAATGAATTTGATGATTCTTGAGGTTAGCACACTAAGAATCACAACAGTAGCATCAAGAAATTTGGAAAAAAAAGTCAGAATACTAATTTTTGTGTTGCATATTGTTAGTTGCTGTTGATTTTCTTTTCAAATCTGGAATTTAATTGCATAAGGCTTACTCTGATTTTTTATTTTATTTTATTTTTTTTGATCTTCTTGGTTGACTTATTTTCTTATTAGAAATCATAATAGGGCAGTGGGAAAGTTAAGAACATTCGTTGGTTTAAATTTTGCTGCCCACAGTATATAATTGAAGAACCAAATCAGAAACTTATGTTCAGATTTCTGATTCTTTTTCTTTGCATTTTATTTTCTTGTTTTTATTGTGTGTCATTTCAAGTTTGTATGGTTAATATCTTGAATGCATGTTGTGTGCCAATTAGAAGTATAAGTTGCTGTTAGAATTTGTGTGCATATACGTGCAGCTGCTGTATGGTGTTCCTTTCCCTTCTGTTTTCTTTGTTGGGCACACACACATTCTGAGTTACCTTCAGAAAAGCATTTCTGATTTCTGAATTTTATGTGGATAAATTTTGTTTTCCTAGTTGCTCGTTTTCTTGATTGAATGCATACAACATATTCTTGAAAAATAATTCTGTCAGAGACTAAGTTTTAGTACCTTGCATTGTTGAATTTCATGTTTGCATGTTCTTTGTTGATTTTTTGGTGGTATGTTTGTATAAAACGCTGTTATACATTAGAATTACTCTTGGTATCGCTGAAAATCAGAAAGAACCAATTCGTACATGAAAAATCTTGGACAGTAACAGCCATCGTTCATTGCTTAATCATAATCAATTCATGCTGTATTATTTTGTTGTTATTTGATTGATTGTGCATACGCTAAATAAAAGAAGAAAACAAAAGCAACAAAATCTTGAATCATCAAGATCCTGTTGCCAACCAATAATTGAACTCTTGCACACTGAAGTTCTGTGAACATTCTTGGTGATTACATCCTGCTGTGCTGTCTTTACCATTTTATTATGTTAATTGTTGCTGCACTTTGAGAATTAGATCAGATAGCACAGAGTTCCAAAATTTACCAAGAACGTTACTATTTGCTTTGTGGAGAACAGTGGCTGGCATTATTCTAAATTTGTGCCACTCTTGTTGTTTTTAATTCTTATACAGTAAGTTTCAACAATTATTGTGCTATTTGATTTGTTGTGGCATTAGCACTTGCACACATAGAGAAGTGGGGCTTGAGAATTTGATTATCCTTGTGTGTACTGTCAAGAAGTGGTACTTTAAGACAGATTAATCTCTGACATTTGGCTGCTATTTCATTAGTGATATTTTCAAAATGAATGCGGAGAGAAAATAGCGTTAATAGAAGAAATCATAGAGACCATGCACCGTGGTCCGTGGGTTTGCCGATTTAGGGACAAATAATCAAGATAGGAACAATAACAACCGGAACTATGAAGATAGGAGTCTTAGGGTTGATGTAGCTGAGTTTACAGGGCAATCTTTAAATCCTGAGGACTATATTGATTGGGAGTCTAGTCTTGAGAGCTACTTTGAATATAGGGAGACCCCAGATGATAAGCAGTATAAGATGGCTAAAGTCAAACTCACTAAATTAGCTGCTACTTGGTTAGAAGGGATTCAAAGGCAAAGAGTTAGGGAAGGCAAAGAGAAGATTAACTCTTGGGAAAAATTGAAAAAGAACCTTAGGAGAAAATATGTGCCTAGTAACTACACCCAACAACTGTCCATGAAATGGTGTACACTTACACAAGGTAGCAAGACTGTAGCCCAACAACTGTCCATGAAATGGAGTACACTTACACAAGGTAGCAAGACTGTAGCCCAATACATCCAAGAGTGGGAAAGGTTATCTGTCCTATGTGATGTTAAAGACTCTGAGGATATGAGAGTGGGGAAATTTTTAGGAGGATTAAGAGAAGATCTTAGGATGAAACTTTCCCTTGTTTCTAATTTGACTGTAGCCTTAGCTGGGGAGCAAGCACTGCTCTTAGAACAATACTCCAAGAAGAGGGCCTCACAGTCCACTAGTCAAACTATGTCTAGGAACAATCACTCCATGAATGAAAGGAATGAGAACACCACAACTTTATCACCTAAAACCTATCCTAGTGAACAAAAGGGAAAGAGTGTGACTCCAACTAAGGATGTAGTTTGTTTTAAGTGTCATGGACATGGGCACTTTAAAGCCAATTGCCCTAACAATAGAGTTTTCACCTTAGCTGAGTGGGAAGACAATAGGAGTAAGGAGAGACCTAGAACCATCGTGGTAGGTATTAATGGTAGAGAGGAAGAGAGGAGTACTGTCACTGAGGATGAAGACCCAGATGGTACCTATATCATTAAGGAGATAGGGTAGGTCACTACTTATGAGTCTAATTCTGATTTAGAGAGGGAAGCCTTATACCCAGAGGAGGAAGGGCATAGAGCTTTAGTGATTAGGAGAAGTTTTCACTCCACACCTAAGGGAAAGAAGTCTGACCAAAGAGAAAATATTTTTCAGTCCAAGTGTTGGGTGAATGAGAAACTTTGTGATCTGATCATTGATGGGGGGAGTGAGACTAATTGTGTGAGTCAGGACTTAGTCCAAGAACTGAAATTGAAGACTCAAACCCACCCCCACCCTTACAAGCTAAAATGGTTGGACAATAAAGCTAGTGGATCAGTAGGGAAACAATGTCTAGTGTCTTTGACTATAGGTACCTACCAAGATCAGATATTGTGTGATGTTCTTGATATGAGTGCTTGTCACATCTTGTTGGGTAGACTATGGCAATTCGATAGAAGAGTGACACATGATGGTTACACCAATATCTACAGCTTAAGACATGAAGGCAAGGTAAAAGACCTAATTCCATTACCACCTCACAAGTCCATTCCTCCTCCTAAAGCCAAGCAACCTGTTCATCTGATTAGTAGAAAAGTTTGTACCAAGGAGATTGAACAAATAGGTCAATTGGATCATTTCATAGCATGTGCAAAGGTTAAGGATGCACAAAGCACAGCTAGGTTATACTTTGCAGAGGTTGTTAGGTTGCATGGGGTCCCTAGAACAATAATATCAATTAGGGATAGCAAATTTGTAAGTTCCTTTGGGAACACCCTGTGGAGACTGTTTGGCACTACATACCATGCAGAGTTTGCCTACAACAGAAGTCCTAGTTGTAGCACAACATGCTCACCCTTTGAATGTGTTTATGAAGTGAACATTTATTTGCCTTTTACACTAACTGATTCTCTTATTGATGACAGATTCAACAATAATGTCCGTGAACAAGCTGAGAATTTGTTGAAAATGCACAAACCAGCTCAATTGAATATTGTGGAGACCAATGCTAGATACCAACATAGAGCTGACAAGGGATTGAAGCGGAGCAAACAACCTCAAGTGGGTGATTTTGATTGGATACATCTCAAGAAAGAAGGATTTCCTCACCTCAGGAAGAATAAATTAATGCTAGGAGCAATGGGACCATTCCGAATAGTGGAGCCATATGGAGATAACGCATTCAGGATAGATTTGCCAGAGGAATTTGGTGTCTTCCCCCCTTACTTAGGGAGTGACAAATTGAGGACAATTTCTACCAAAGAAGGGGGGAATGAACCAAATTTGGGTGGCTCAAGATCAAGGGATGAAGCAACGTGCACACCAAGCTCACCAAAAGGTCCAAGCACACCTAACACACCAACAAGTCAATTCGAAGAAATCTCTGACCAGCCCACCTTACACGCACTAGCCAAAGCGAGCCTTGAGGAACTAGGTGGCATGGAGCATGAAAATGGAATCTTTGCACATGGGTCTAATCATCCAAGTCCTAAGTGCATCCTCACAACCTTTGGAAACCCACAAGAAAACGAGCTCAAGGTCATGCACTCGACAGAAAGTGCTGAAAGGCGTGCACAACCACTGACCATAAACCTTGCGACCAGCCTTCCTTTCGTGGGTTGTGCAAGACTAACCAAGGTGTCCACGAGGGGTTTAAAAGCAAGAGTGGAATCTCTACACTAGGGGGATTCTAGCAAAGCCTTAAAAGAGCACTAACAAGCATGAGAAGACCACAAAAACCATGGTTCAAGGACGCCCAGTCGAAAGGTTTTTTGTCAGAACCGTGCACTGTCAAGTAGCTGCTGTTTTGGTTTTTTTTAATTAGCACGTGTTTAATCACGTGATCTTTAGATGTCATTAGTATTAATTTTTGCACTCCAAATGTCTTAGTTGTTCTCCCTATGTCTTAGGCCTATAAATAAGAGCCAAGGCATGTAATAAACTAGTTTTCGAGTTTTAATAAAAATCACACATTGAAGTTGTTTTTCTTCTTTGTTTTTTTGAGTGTGAGTGCTCACCATTCTTGAGTAGTCCAAGATTGTCACCTACTATAATTGAGAGTAGTCTTGATCATAGGGAGGGAATTGATTGCCTTGAAACATCCAAGATTCAAGTCAATCAATTCAAGAACTATCCATACAAGTGCATTTCTGATTTTTCTGTGCAAGTCACTTTGTGACTCTTGTGGGGGATTTTGGGTTGCACATATTGGGGTTGTTAAGGGCTGATCTTCAAGGGGGCATTGCAAGGAAGGCTTCCCATCCCTCGATTCACTTCAACATGAGTATAAGAATCCCTTGGAAGGTAAGTCCCAATATGGAAACCAAAGTAAACACAGTTGACCAAGGTCTAGGCTTATCGAAAAATATCAAGGGGAAAAACTTGGTGGCCATTATGGTTGGTACCAATCACCTTCCAAGCAAGGACCCTCCACAAAAGGAAGGTACCCACTTGCGAAGGGGGTTAACCAAGATAGAGTACTATAAAACTAGTTCCCATTCTTTAACAGGGAACCAAAGGAATCGGCAAACAATAAGGGAAAGCCCTTATATCATAGCAGTTCAAGTGGACTAGCAGACTCCAAAAGTAGAAATCTAGAGTCGAGTAGCCCCTAGGATACCAGTCACTAACCTCTTTACACTATAGAAAGGTAAGAGAGGGTGGTACTACATAGTGGCAAGACAAAGTGAAGTGCCCTCAAAACGTAGAAGATACTAGGGGACAGAGCTAAGATTTTCTTCTAAAACTCCCAGACAATCCGTGGGAAAACCCATTCACACCGGATATCGCAAGATCTTCATCCAAGAGGGTTAATTTCACTGCTCACGTAATGTAAAAGGGGAAATCATGTCCTTTTGGCCAATTTATCCGCCTTTCAATCACGAAATAAGGCGCACGGATGTCTTATTGAGATTGCCCAAAAGTATATCTGGAACATTCCTAACGCGTCAGTCACAATTTTTGACAACGCGTCAGGAACATTTAATTGTCATTTTGCCACTAGGACTGTCACGACAAAGCAACTTATAGAAATCATGTTCATGCATAGAAGGGTTGGTAAGGAGAGCCTCCAAGTCCTACACCTCGAAGAGAACATCTTGAGTTTCGCCTTTAGGCAGGGTCTAAATGCTGACAAGTCGAAATGCAACTTGTTCATACTGGTCTTACCTAAAGACCATGCAGGATATTCAGGAATATGCCTAGTTTCATATTGACGTTAAGGACTTCAAAAGCATCATTATTGCCCTTCAGAAAGGGGCTCGAAAAACTCTGAGAATGGAAAAAATAAGGGAGAAAGAACCCTAAGTAGAGAAGACACCGACGTCTCTAGGAATACACCGATAGAGCATACGGCCAAGATCTACTAGTTGCACGATGGCAACTAGAAGAAATCGACACCTAAGGATAAAGTGAGCATACTTTGAATTTCGCAATTCTCTGGGCCACTAAACTGAAATTTGTATGTCACTAAGGAATAATATTGAAGACCTCATCTAAAAGGGATACTTCCAACAATAAACAAATTAAAATAAAATAAAATAAAAAAAAGGAACGAGTCCTTAAAAAAATACTAGGGGAGTTGGTCCAAAAAGAGTTGGGGGAGTCCTACAAGGGAAATGAACTACATGCTAAAAAGAAAAAAATTCATATATTATCATCTCTTTAAAATGCTAAGGAGATTGCTAACCCATAGACTTCTATCCCCAGAGTGGAGCTTATGGAGGTCTTAGAGCAAAAGCCATGACTTTCAACGTCATGTACAAGTTTTGTTGGGACAAGAAAGATCTGGAGATAATGTCATCTACTCTAATAGTGGGATTTTTTGCGGAAATTGTACAAGCATAAGGGAAAGTCATCCTTCCAATCACTATCAACGACAATTAAGGCGCCACCATCGTGATTCAAGTTAATTTTTTATGAAGCCTAAGCTTCTACATTTGATAAAGAATACTATTCTTCCTACAATTCTGTTATGTTAAGCTCAGTAGCAGCAGATTGAAACAACATAGTAACCAAAAGAAATCAGTATTTTTCCCTAACTTTTTGTGTTGATAACTTTAGTATATTATAGAGTTCTTTCTGTTGATGGGTTGATTTTTTTGTTATTATCTGATTCAGGGGAAAAACTTATATCTGTTTAATAAATTTATGAATCTGTTTTTTGGTTAGGTTTGGGTCATTGAGAAAGTTATGTTTTCTAGTACTCCTACTTGTTTGCAAAATGTTGTTAATTGTTCATTTGTTAATTTTATTGAAGTCAAATTAAGATTGATATTTCTGATGAAAGTATATTTCTAAATGAAAGTTAGTAATCTGGTTAATTGTATAGTAATTTACTTTTGTTGATCATTCTGTTGAATTTGGTAATTTTAAGTGACGTAGAAAAGAAAAGGGACGTGAGATGTCAGCTCGCTTCAATGTTGAGAAAGATGAGAGATGTGAGGGAATGAATGAAGTTCTAGAAGCAGATTATGGTCTACAATTCAATGGGAGAATAAGAAATTTGTGGAGATTGTGCAAACGAAAAGGAAGGAGTATAAGGTTTTGGTTTGCAAGTTTACTTTCAGAGAATATATTGAAATGTTCAAAATTAAATATTTGTGAATTAAGTTCTTTATATCTGTGAGAATAGTTAGGGTTTTTATTTTTACATATGGCATCTTTCAAACATATATAGGTAATTCCCTGAAAAGTGTTAGTTTTTACTTGTATTGGTCGTTAGTCATTCCTTCATCTATTTCATTTGACTTCTAAGTTTTACCCAGTATTAAGAAGCCAATCAAGAAATAGAGGGCCCAAACTAGTAATTTGTCCCAAAACGTTCAGGATGGGCCCCATTTCAATCCACAAGTCAATCAACACCAACAATCCAAGCCCATTTCTATGTTATCTAACCTCACACCTAACAGATACATTAAGCTCACCCCATTTGCACAAAAGGCTTCATGTCGTTTTCATTTACCCCTCTTTTCCTATAAAACACACTTATTCTCTCATTTTGGATCTTGAACTTAAAAGTGTACAACCTCATTTGTCACACGGTCCTACACCAACTTGTAATAAATCACAAGTACAAAAGGCAAGAGAGGAAAAGGGAAGTATATGGGAGCCATCTTCAATATTGACGATAAATGCATGAAAATTGTATCACAACAAAGCCTACTAGGTGGCAAGTTTCAAAATAAACAAGAAGTTACCATGAGAAGAATTTGACATATGGCTATGACAATTACTCCTTGGCTGCCGGCTAGGTGGAGTCTTGGAATGCCAAGATAGTCAATTGTCTCACCCTGAACAATGTATCGAAAAATACAAAAGTAGTTAGCGGTATAAAGTAATGCATTCAACAGTGCAAACAGAATAAAAATCAAGTAACAAATAAATCAGCCACAGGATAGCTGAAAGTCAACTCTACAAATATAAAAGTAATAGCCATCTTGTTCCAGCCTCCAAGGTCGTTGTTATTGGTATCAAAGTTCACTAAAGGGGTTGGGAACATGTGTTCATAAGGGATATCAATATATTGTAAATTCAAGACCCAAATACTCCAAATAGGATGCCTACGCATTATTGAGTGAAGATATGGGCAATAAAAGCTTGGAAAAGTTAAAATTGGCCCATTTGGGCAAAATTGAACGTTAATTAAGTCGGCATTTTCGTGGGATGATCAACCACGGAAGACTGATTGATTTTCCTATAGAAAAAGACACAATTATTAGAGTCTTGCTTGTATGAGAATGGTGCACAAAATGGGCAATAACATCGCGAGAAGGTTGGATGAACATGATCCAAGTTTAGGTCAAAAACACACTTTAAGTACGCAAGAACCATCTTGCAAGTAGCTACTAGAAATCCCAGCAACCAATCCGTGTAAGGCTTGATATTAAGGATGAACAAACAAATTTTTGGCTCTTTGGATAGAGACACCTTGGTTTCTTTCACCAAAAGGCCTCCTCCTCGCACTCTCAACCAAGGTTTACACCCTTGATCTTCGTGTATGGTTGTGCACTGTCCCTGGCTTCCCTAAAAACCAACAGAGACAAAGGTTGACTTTTCCTTTGAAAACTCACTTTCTGAACTTCTCTATTGAATCAAAAGTTGTTCTATCTAATGACAAAGGAGGCCTATATATAGCCTTGTATATCTTACATAAATGAAGCCTCATGTATCTAGATGTAACTAACTATTCGCAGCTCATAAACAAACAACCTATTAACAACCTAACAGAATTAGTTATACAGCTGACTACTTGAATTCTTGGTTTAAAGGTTGTTTTCCACTTGCCTCTTCTTCATTCTAAAAAGGTGGTAGTCACTCCTTAAGTCAATCTTACTGGGGATTTATTGGGGATTTATGTTTCTGGTATATGGTCTATTTGGTGTTTAATCCCTCTGATCGAGGGTAATCCTCCATCTTCAAATTCTTGAAGAAGTTTCATTACCTTAGGGTGTGGTTAGAGAGGTTGTTTATCTATTTCTTTAGCAAACAGTAGGAAAGTTCCTCATTCTGCTTGAAGTTCCCAGTCACTCTCCTTACCATTGATGAGATACACAAACAAAGCCTAACACATCTATATGTAACTAACTACCTGCAAGTGACATAATAGCTAACCACCAGCCAACCTATTAACAACCTAACAGAATTAGTTATATAACTAGCTACTTGAATTCGCTACTTGAATTCTTAACCAATTATTTGTTATTACAGGTGCCAACATGCTAATCTTTATCATATACAATAGTTAATCTTGTCCTAGCCACTAGGCCCTATATGACATGGACCATGTCCTTGAGTGGCTAGAACATCATTCAATTCTTTGATCATCATTGTTGTCTAGAGCTAGTTCCTTTTGGTTTACTTTGAATTTCCTTTGTTTCTAGGCTACCTCCATATGCTTCTCGCTTGGTTAGGTTTTGAATGCCTTCATGCTCGATGTTTACCAACTCTGCTAATTCCATGTTGTATCTTATGCTCAGCAGGGTGTGCATTTTTGGAGTTCGCACCCTTCATCAGCTTGTTGTGTACTAGCGTCTGGATCAAAACAAGCCACCAAAAGACTCAGGCAAGCAACATGTCTGGCAGCTCGTTACTAGAACGAGCTCTATCAGCCTTGTAATAGGGCTGGAAGCATTAACCAAATTTGTAGCGCATACAACAGGGTTCATGGATGCCAAATTAACCTTGCCCAAACAGGATTGAAGCATGCGCAAACAAATGTGTCCGACCTCATTATTGGCAATTTGCATGCTTATTCTTCGGGGAATCTGAGGTTGGATTCCTTTGAATCCTTGAACCTATAAAGTATGCTCCCATGTAAGAAAAAGAGCATCACGAGAGGCAAACATCTTCATATTAGTTATTGAACAACAGAGAGAGTGTAGACTGTAGAGAGCATGATTTTGTGAGGAAACTCCAATGGTGTTCAATGAAAACACTACATTGTTGTAAGTGTAATTTTAATGTAATTTTCAAAATTATTATAGAAAAGTACAAATCATTTGATTTAAGAGGGGATACCTTCCATAAAAACACTTGAGTTTGTGTGTGTTCTTGCATTTTTTTTATTTGTCAATTTTGTTAACTTTTCAATGTGGAAAGATAAGGTAAAGGATCTAAATTTAAAGAGCTACAAGCGTAAAAGATGAATTGAACGGAAAAGGATATCTTCAAAGCACTTAACCATGCACTCTTCAGACACACATTGGAGATTATGGGAACTTTAAGCACTCTATGAACACAACCTTTACCAAGTCTATAATCAATGCTTATTTATCACACAAAACCCTTAAATGAAGGTTTCATCTACACAGAGTTTGCTCAAGATAAAATTTCAAAAGGATTTTTTCGCTTATCAAATCACTACCTTGAAATGAGAATTACGTCATGTACTTATAAAGGAAATGGTGGACTAATATGCGTATTCAACCTTCCTCACAAGAACCTATATGTTCCTAATAATCATTATAATTGCTCATTTAAATTGAGCAATTATCATACTTAGTAACCTAAATCAACCTAGATATTTGATTCCTCAACTTCCTATGATTGAGACTTCAAGTTAATCCATAAAAAGATGGTATCCAAGATTGACTTTCTAACTTGGGAAATCAAAAGACCGCTAATCTTGTTCAAATGAATCATCCACATGCAAGACAAGTTTAAAGGACACTACTTTAACTTTTTTTAACCATGTTGCATCAAGAGAGCAACTTATTACATTTGACTACAACTCAATCAAACTTTAGACTCTTCACTTTGCCGACTTTATGGAGGCTTTAAGACCTTTGTCAACTACCTTCGATGCTTCATTATTTCGCTCATGAGTGTTGGATTAACGCGTGAAAATGTTGAGTGGTGTATGAACATGGTTGGTGTAGCCAACTCTTAATGATATGAGAACTTTAACTCTGTTCTTTATGTTGCTAATTAACCACATGATTAATATGATTAATCCCTTCAAGATCTTAACATCAATTTTATTAATCATCTTTTAACACCACTTAGACAAATAAATAACATGTTAACCTTGTTTTGTTGCTCTTCTGTGATGAACCCACTAAGTGCAGTAAGAAAGAAAAGGTAGTGAGAAGCAGAATAGTAAGAAGGGAGGGGATTAGATAAGGAAAGGGGAGAAGAATATAGAGAATAGAATAGAGGGAAGATAGAATTAGAGAGGAGAATGTAGTAGTATATTCCAAATCATGCCAATCACATTATTACATCATACTATTTATAGCTAACAAGCCTAACAAACTTGTTGCCTTTTGCTAGATTGGTTACATAATATTCTTTTTCTAGAAGCTTCACCAAAAGACTATTCTACCCCTCGTATTGTAGATATTGAGTTATCCCATTACCGGCAGCCTGAAGTTCCACCTTAGCCTCAAGGTGGATAAAAATTCGCTTGGCCTTCCACCGTCAACAAGGAAAATGAGGATAAACGGTTGAGAAAAAATTTCCCACAATTAGCTGAATTGGGTATGTTAAAGGAAAATTCAGTCGGAAAACGAGTCACAAAAATGGGTGTGTGAACTTGAAAAATAAATGGGTCAAAGTTTAAAATTGGTGTAAACAGGATTTGAAGTAGGCTGAAATTCTCACATTTGACATAAGGAACTGGGCTTAAAATGATGAATGGGAAAATTGCAACCAGGCCCTGCTTAACAAGTATGGGTGGATCATGGTTGACATCATTAATGACATTATCTTCCTGTATACACTGCTAGCATCTTTTCTTCTTTTTTTTACCCATCTTTCTCCTTAAAAACAAGAAACCCCAGATTTCCTTTTTCCTTGCGTAACTGACATTTAACTCCTTCAAGAGCCTCAAATGTCGTCCAACTTCCACCGACCAGATTTCCAAACTCACACCTGACGCCGGTGAGCCATCTGAATTTTCTGGCGACCTGTGCCTTTCCCCACTCTTTTCCTTTCAAAACCAAAGTCCCTAGCAATCCAAGATCCACCCTAGACGCCATTCTCACGCTGTCGACCGCCTCACCGTCAGGCTTAATTCTCCCACCAAATGTACAGAAATTTTCGGTCACTATGACCACCGCACAACCGCCAATTCTTCCGGCAACCACCATCCTAACCGCCGCCAACTAAGTCTCCTTTCTTTCTTTCTGATTTTTTTCCGTATCTTCCATCTTCTCTTTTTCCTCCTCCATCTTTGAGTGATAGAGATACGGTTTAATGGTGTAGAAAAGTTATGTCTCCCAATATTTGGGTCTTTTTGCTTTCATTAGTAGTTATAGGGGCTGGGTTAAGGTAAGAGGTAGGTATTAGGGATAGATGTTGGTGTTGTACCATCCATGATGAAGGTATTGGTAATGGGTTAATGGTGAGGGTTGTCGAATGGGGAAAATTTCTGGTCACATTTTGTGAGGGATTCAGGTAGTGGGAATTTTGTGGAGTAGCATTTCTCATTAGAACCTGGTTCAACCCCTCTTGCATTTTCACCTGCGACTCCAACATTAGGGCCATAGATTTCTCCAATTTACCGTGTTTAGTTTCGAGCACCGCCTGATTCAGTATCATTTTATCCTCCGACCGGGCTATTTCTGAGTGAATTCGTGTGTTAAAACGTCGAGCCATCTCATCAATTTCTCGCTCAAGATGTTCTATGCGTTGTTGGTTTGTTGGATTTCCCATAATCAACGCTTAGAGAAGCCCGCTCTGATACCAATTGTGATGAACCCACTAAGTGCAGTAAGAAAGAAAAGGTAGTGAGAAGCAGAATAGTAAGAAGGGAGGGGATTGGATAGGGAAAGGGGAGAAGAATGCAGAGAATAGAACAGAGGGAAGATAAAATTCGAGAGGAGAATGTATTAGTATATTCCAAATCATGCCAATCACATTATTACATTATACTATTTATAGCAAACAAGCCTAACAAACTTGTTGCCTTTTGCTAGATTGGTTACATAATATTCTTTTTCTAGAAGCTTCACCAAAAGACTATTCTACCCCTCGTATAGTAGATATTGAGTTATCACATCTTCACTTTCAAATTGCCTTGGACTTTACATCTCTCATGTTTTCCGTATCATATGCATGATTCCTTAGGCTCATAGAATTCTTTTGTAAACATTTTTTCGAACTTTAGCTTTGGACCTTGCTCCACATTGTGATCATAGTATACTTGCAGATTTAGCAAAGCATTAATGGAGTGATTTTGTAACATCAAACTTCTCTTGGTTCTTTTTAGTGACTGAATTTTCTTGTGTTGTTTTCACATCATTCTCCCCCTCTACAAGAAAGTCTTCCCACAAACTTTGCTCATCTTCAAAAACAGAAGTCAAATCATCATTACTAAAGAATATAAGGCCCTTTCGTTCCATGTCTCACACAACTCCTTGATCATTTCATACCCTTTTACCTTCCATTTGAGTGAATACGGACAAGAATCACCTTTGAACTTTTGGCCTTGCACAATGAACTATCAAACTGAATTGGGCTTGGTTCTTTGCATTTGAAAACAAAAGGCATTAGACAAAAATTTTGGTTTAGAACAACATTCCCAAATTTTGATTTTTCTTTGATCTTAATGCTGTTTTTGAGATCTCGAACATAACTTTCATCACTCATTTGTTTGGTTGTTTTATTTTTCAAATGCCCTTTGAACAACTCCTAGCGACAATACCATCAGAATAACCACAATTTTTGCTTTATCCTTCAATATAAATCCCTGTCTCTTTTCAACAGTGAAATTAACTTTTGGGGTAGAGGATTATGCTTGATTTTTCTTCCAACATTAGTAATGATTGTGCTAGCATTAATTTTGCCTTCATACATTGGTTGCCTATTAAACTGCTGCACCAAATATGGGTGCAGAGCCATCAAGCCTTAATGATCCACCTTGGGATAGCTCTAAGATGATACATGAGTCCAGCAACAAGGCAATAGAGCTCAAATCATCAGCAAGACAGAACCTGACAGAAACTAGCAACCAGCTGACCTTGCTGCACTTGTCCAGATCAACCAAGGAAGATTCAGGACCCATGGAAGCAGAAAGTGGAATCTTGGCACATGGATCTTCATGTCTTGACCTAAGGACAATGCTTTACATCACAGAGAAACCACAAGAACCAGTGGTGAAGGTCACCTAGTCAGCAGATGCTTCAAAACAGAACAGGACCAATCTGACAATTCCTTTGACCAGCAGACCTGGTGAGACTTGGCTTGAACAGATGATCAAGCCTGATGAGCCACTAGGGGTAGAGATGGAATCTTTGCACTGCAATCCTTCCCCCAAGGCACTCACACAGCATTTCCAGTCTCTTCAAGGACACTAGAAGTCAAGTGGAAGGTCGCCTGTTTGACAGCAAACTGCCAAGAAGTCAGAGTGCATAGTTTAGCCTATTTCTATTTTCTTTTACAAGCACATATTTTGCACGTGTATTAAAATAACAGTTATAATTAGTTGCTGAGTCATTCCTAGCTTGGTTGAATTTGTCAAGTCGGCCTTAGTCTTGTAAAAAGGGCAGATTTCAGTTTTTCAATTTCATAAGTCATTGGATTTAATTCCTTTGTGTTTTCTTGAATGTGTATGTACATTCAAAGGTCTTGAGTAGTGTAAGATCTTCACCTAGTGCATCTTAGAGTAGTCCTTGGTTGTATTAGGGGATTGTTGGCCTTGGAGAACCAAATCTCCTAGTCTCTCAATCCAAGAATCATCCTTATAGTATTGTTACTGTTTTGTGAAGGCATTCACTGTTTTGATTGTACTTGGGAGTTGTTGGCTACCAATTTGTGAAGGATCAAGGGCTGGCCTTCGTCTCTACACTGCATTAAAGATCCCCCATCCCAAATTCAGTCCAACTGCCATGAACGATCTAACAAAATATGACATATTTCCATGGGTGGGACATCATACCAGCATTCTTCACAATAGTTGCAAGTTTTACAAAGGAGACAAGCAGATGAGTGTCATCATCAAGCCAATTTAACTTTTATGGTTTTGAATAATTTCTTGTGGGCATGTTAAGTTTCTCAACGAGCTCCTTTGAAGTGTAAACTAGTGGGACTACTTTAACAAAAACGGGGGAACCTAAATGGAAAACTTAGAAAGAATAGAAATGTGTTTGGTTTAGAAAGAAAGATGGTAAGAAAGTGGTTTATGTGTGGCTATTTTATGGAGTTACGAAAATAACAATTTTTTTTTGGATTAGTTCTCAAGAACTTGGAAACGACTCCAAGGATTTTTTTATTATGAATTCCGGATTTTCAAAGACATGGAAAAACAAATAAACAAACAATTGCATTTGATAAGGGACACTCACTTGAATCAAACTAAGGACATGTAAGCAAGGAACACTCAAACTTACTAGGTTGTAATATCAATTTAAGAAACACTCGAATTAAATTAGATTATTACGAATTAAAATGTATGGAACTCTCACAAACACTTAAATCGCATCAAATGTAAGAAAAACTCACAATCAGGATAAACATTCAATACTTAAACACAAGTTTATGAATAAGAAAAAGTTTTACAACTATCACTGGAATTTCAATTAAGTCTTATATTGTGTTGTACTATTCATCAACTACACCTTTTTATAGGCTTACAAGCATATGAAAATCAGAAATTAAACTAAACATTTACTTGAGTAAAAATCATTCAAGTAATTACATAAAGACACAACTTAAATCCTATGTAAACTTGCTAGAGTACTAAACATTTAGAACGCTAAATCAAACGACCCTTACATAGCCATAAACAGCTCTTGTTATTGCTAAAAATCAGAAATAAAAGACCTTAAATTTCTACCATTGAATGGCTTCATTTATCCGTTGTTGATGACAGAAAACGTAGCCCAAAAATACATGGCCTTTGGATTATTCTCTGAATCAGTTTAAAAGCCTTGAATGTCCTTTCTAGCAGCCATATGAATAAGCAATAGAAACGACCTTAGATGCTCTTAATCATAGAATAACTTTGATTAAATATAGTTACTCTTGACCCAGCCATATTAAATGACCATATGAACGATGGTAATTGAAGAGAAAATTAACACTAAATCCTCATAAAATCGAGAGCAATCAATCCCATAAAAAGAATGAAATGTTGCCTATTGGATGATCTTCTAAATGATTATCACAGCTAAATGAATGAACAATATTACTATAGCTATTGAAATGAAAGATGAGAGGAATAAACGTGTGAATTAAGACAAAACCCACTGTTGCCTTATTTAGCCTTTCAACCTTTTGACAAAATAGTCAAATCAGCAATAATTCCCTCATTAAAACCTTCCTTATTTAGTCGAAATAAATCAAAATTATTCTCCATTCAATCACTCAATTAATTGGCAACTTAATCACCCAATTACCTCACATAACTCCTCATCACAAGTGCTAACTTTAGGGAATTTTATGTGATCAAAATAACACCTTAAAACGTGGGGCATTCTTTAACCAAAACCGTGACTTAAATCATCAAGGATAAATGATTAAGTTACCATTCATTTCCACTATTCGAGTAATCCCATACCCATGCAATTTGAATGGACCATGCAAGTACCTTCATAAATGACTTCAATACTATAACATTGAGTAGACCAAGACTTTGACCACAAATTCGACCTTCATGACTTCGACTTCATATAATACCGAATTACTTGAAAAGTTTTTCCATGTAAAATGAAAAAGTGGTAATGATGGATTTTACATCATCCTTAGAGGCCATGTTTGTACATGAACCTCCATTAACAATTAATGAGCATACTCAATCTAGCATCTTACATCTTGTTTGGAGCAGAGTCTCATGTTGCAGCAAATCTACAATAGGTTTAGCATGCAAAAGACTTCAAATACACCACACATATTGTTCACTTCTTCGGTTTCATAAACTTCAACTATAACATCATTTTCAAAATATCCTACTTCATGAGGTACTACGGGTAATAAATTTCTCTTGGGAAGTTAACTAGCAATATGTCCTCTTTCGTTGAATTTATTACATCTTCGAGCTGCTTTAGCAAAATTGGGATTATATTTTATGCTTTAGATGGTGAGTTAAAAGGTGGGAGGGGATGGAACGTTAAGGAGTAACATCATGGGATGAGAAGTGGTTGGAATACTAGAAACAAATTGGGGTTTTGATGAACTTGTGGATGGTGGATGATTTATAATCATAAGGTAAACGTAGGATTGGCTTAGACTTTTCTTCTTTAATTTGTTATTCAGCATTCTTGTCTAAATAACGACCTCATCAAAAGTAGTGTGAGGCCTTAAGTCTCCATGATTTCCTACAGGTTTAGCAAGCTTTTTGGTGAGTCATGCAATTTCAAGCACGTCCTTTTTTATAAATCACAAATCAAACCCAATCGTTCAAACCAGAATGCAAAAACAAGACCGCATTGTATCAAATCAACTATGTCATAAAGGTGTTCAAATTTACCGAGCTAGTATTAGTATTACTGCATCGTAAAAGTGAAAAAGTCACACTTTACGTCGTTCCAAGCAACATTTTATGGTTTGGGCCAATATTGGGCGGTACGGTAACCGCATCATCCTTGTTAACGCATCATTTTATCCGTTACCACAATGGTGACCGAAACCGCATTTTTGCACAATGGTTAAACTCCACGCTACGATCTCGTTGAGAAAGGCGTGTAAACTTGACATATTGATCATGCTCATACTCTTTGGACATACCTAGTAGATCACGCAATGTATGAGAACACTTGGAAGATGCACTTTGTCAAGTCTTAAATTGACACTCTAGTTATCACACTCACTTGAATGATAGTTTCGAACAAGAAGTTAAGTGTATGATCTTTTATCATGTTCAAAATCTAACATTTAGGAAAGAAAATCCAAATTATCCTTTTGCGAGAACGCCAAACTATAGATGATGCTTTAGTGTCTCCTTGAGATAAAGCACAAAATGGGAGACATAGATACAAAGCATGTAATTTGGAAGGATTGAACAAATAAAGAAGATACTTACCTGAAGTTTTGAGTAACCAACTCTCCACCAGACGGGTTCAACAAAGTGAAAAGCTCCACTAAGATCTAATATTTCTGGAATCAAAGCACCAAGAGCCCCAAGCATAGCCCAACGAGCATGGAGTATTTCAAAGCTGAACATCATTACCATATACATAATTATAAAGATACTACTAGCTAACTCATATGCGGATAAACAATTCTGACATTCAAAGTTTCATAGATTGACCTTAGGCATGGCATGTATAGTTGATAATATCCACAATCAAGCTTCATTTAAGAGCTTTTGCATGACATAAGAGAGTAGTAGGAGACAAGGAAGGATGTGAGCATGTATCTGGCACAATGTCTGGAATATGGCTCATTGCATTGCACTCACTCACTAATTATAGAGACAATTCTAATCAAACAAATTTTCATTTGATCCTCAAGCTATAAAAAATTGGCTTTATCCCTCATGTTCTCTTGATATCAATTTAAACCAAAAAAATGAGTTCCAAATCCTAACTCAATTATTGCATAGACTCATCACAAAGCCACAATCAACCTAAGCTAGTCGTTGGCTCAAATGAAATAAAATAGATAGTGCATCAAGAAAATGATGTTAACTGATTTAAACAGTCGCACATGAGATTCATTAAGGTGCAACATTAAAATCTCATAGTAACTACCAACACTTTGTGTTGCTTTGATTGAAACTACTCTCAGCATTCGCAGATAATTCCACAATCACACCCTTAATCTTGATTGTTGAGTAATAGAATATACAGAACTTCAAACTAGGCCCTGGTTTTTACTCTACCAACATTAGAAACATACACATCAATGACTAGCAACCTACTTCGAAACAACACACTAACACACAATTGATAAGCAAGCACTACAGTCTAGAAATTTGAGAGACAAGAATAAAGAAACAAAAAATTTCACAAAAAATGTAAAGAAGAATACTTGTAATATTTTTGCAAGGCAGCAGCATCCTTTCCTAAAGCTGCAAGATCAAAGCCATAGTCTCCAGGAAGTTGTCCTGTTAGATAGGACGGATATTCAAAAGGTATTGGGCCAAGCCATCTAGGACGATTTCCTCCATACCAGAGGCTACATTCATTAAAAATTTCATTATGATACGCTATATACAATTCATGTAAAAACGTACTAAAACATGCTTCAATTACGGTCAAACATTAGCATGATTTGAGTAGAACAACTCATCACTTCTCATACAAGTAAACACAACTAAAGCATGACTCAAGAGTGAACAAGTAATGTTATAACAACACAGCAAGGTCATTCGACACATTAAAAAGGAATTACATCATCAAAATGGCAACCCAAGAACATTAAACAGCAGCACGATATAGACAACCCATTAACAAAAAAATTAGCAATTGTGCAAAATTTATATTTTGTTTAAAAAATTAGAGTCCTAAAAACAAGTTAAAAAATCAAAAAAAAAAAAGTAATTAGTTAGGGTATAAACACATATTTGAGCCCCGCACGGTAGGGTACCATACATGCTCAGCTTCACACCTTCACCCCTTGCACCCAATAACTTAATTTTCGATAAAAAGGAGTCCATGAATTGGAAAAAGAATAGGTTGGAGTGGAGTTACTCCAATATGATTTAGTCTTTTGAGTTATTAGATCATATTTGTAAATACTGCTTGATTAAAAGAAAAATATACTCATAAATTGAATTGTTGATTGTAGTGTCTAGTACTGTTAACTTTTAACATGCGAAAAACTAAAATCTTTCAAGAACCAATTATTAACATGTAATGAAACAAGTAAATATTGGGACGAAATAATATGCCTTTGTAACGTGAATCCACTAGCTAAAATATAATCACGAGAGAGGATCCGCAAATGAAAATCTTGTATCGGTGTCCTGTAAGATCGTATACCAGTACGTCATTGATGACCTTTCTTAAATTAATTTTGTGTGTATAAAACTCTAGAATTTTTCTAAAAAAAAAAGAAAAAGAAAAAGAAAAAAAGCTCGTATTTAGCCCTACTATTACTATTGAAATTAGTTGTTAATATCTTGTAAGTATGAAATAGTAATATGTTATCTCATTTGATTTGTGACAACCAGTAATCTTAATCTTCCACCCTTTTTCCTCTCTCTAAAGAAAGCGTGGAAAGGATTCTTACATACATTTAGACACGTTACACTTGATGGAAAACATTCAATGAATTGCTTTTATTTATAATAAATAAACTTTTAACAAACCTCTCTTTTCCACGCAAAAGGTTTAAAAGATCATAAACCTCTCTTTTCCACGCAAAAGGTTTAAAAGATCATAAAAGCTCATACTAAGTGATATATAAATAGCCATGATAAATTTTAGGTTACACAAAATTAACTACAATTTAACATAACCATTATATCAAATGGAGGATTATGACTATTATCTAGTCCAACTAGATTAGCCACGTGAACCTGGACTAACATAAGTCACAATACACAAAACGGTCTCACATAATGATATAGAGTGAGACAATAGGTTAGTGCCTCGGACAAGTATGAAATAGCTGTCCTATGACGTTAATTGGTCTTCAGTAAAACATAAACGTTATTAATGTAAACTAAATTAACGTCTCGTTCTATACTCACTTAGTTACGTTAAATCACCTACAAAATATCAACTTGGTTATTGAACATTTCTAACATCAACCTGTTATTTCGCGCCAATTGGGCAATTTTATTGCGCTGAATTGATTCTTGAACAGCAACTGATTTCTGCTCCGATAAACGTCTTTGAAGTCTTTCACCAAGAGGACTATTGGCTATGACTTTAACAGTCGTAAAAGGAATTGCTGAGAATACCACAACTCCTGCCAGCTGAAAATCCATGATATTAGAATATCAGTAATCATGAAAATGCCCAAGCAATTCAAATTTGAATGAGCTAACCTCTTGCCAAGAAGCTTTTGGTTGAAGCCGCGAACGCCTATGGCGTTGAAGCTTCAAGAGATAGGTCCGGGTTGCTGTTAATTCTTTAGGAATTGGAAATTTGTGAGGATGGATTACAGTTGCCATCGATGGATTGTGATCTTTTTCGAAAGGTTTCGGAATTTGGATTTGTAGTTCACTCGGTTCTTACTTTTTGATTCATAATTTGAATATCATGAAGAAGGGTTTGAGAATGAATTCTGAAGTCCAAGAGTACAATACATCAATTAGAGGATTGCCTTTAGTAAAGAAAAAAGAGAAATTTTAGTCGTACATTTTTCATTTTACAAATACATCAAACAGAGCCATGACGAGAACGAAGGGTTTGAGAATGAAGCAAACAGCAAACAGCAAACAGAGGAATGAAGAGTATAATACATCAAACAAATGCAGTACTTTACAAATTTATCTTTACACATGAAGAATATTCTTCTTTGTGCATAGAAAAATGAAATTGAAGTAAAATCAAAGCTAATAATTCAATACATTACACCAATTTTAGTCGTTATATATGACATTAATAAAAGATTCATAATGAATATAATGAAGATATGAGAATTGACATACCAAATCAAAAAGTTGCTTTGTTGAATCGAAGAGAATGACGAGAATGGCAGTTTCTATTGTTTGAATTGCTTACTTCTGAGAGAGAGGAGTTAACAAAAAAACAGGCGAGAAGACAGGAAAGATGCGAGAGTGAATTACAGGCGCAAAAACGAAAACTGGGCGAGAATTAGAGAACGGTTTATTAGGCTTTCGTCGTGTTTCCTTGAGAATCAGAATTTCTGAGTTCAGATTTTTTTTTATAAATTGTCTTTGAGACACGTGACAAGTGGTGTCCCTACCTTAATCCGCCTTGCATGGGACTATAAAAAAGAAAATTTGTGAATAATCCAACTTATTTTTTATAACTTTGAATAATCATACTTTTTGAATTTTTATAACTTTGAATAATCATACTTTTTGAAAATTTTGAAATAATTTAATATTTTTTAGTTGCTAACGTCAAATTTTCTCTTAAATATTTATCAAGCATTCCACAGGGAAGCTATATCATGTTGGATTATAGAATTTTCTCTTAAATAATGATTCAACTTGTCAATCCTTTAACTTATCTCATTACCTGCTAATAATCTCATTACCTATTAATAATCTCATATTTTAAATCTTTTTAATAGTCCAATCTTTATTTTTATTTTGTTGTCAATAATTATTTGTTATATCATGTTACCTCTCATTTTCTCCTTCTTTATAAGAATTCAATTTATCTCATTATCTGTTAATAATCTCATTTTTTAAATCTGTTTAATAGTCCAACCTATATTTTTATTTTGTTGTTAATAGACCCTTTAAAAATTATTAATTTCTCTTTGTCACTAGTTTATAATAATCCAATATATCTCATATGAACGTATTAAGTCTCTTCTATTTTTTAACACAATTTCTCTTAAATAATTATCAAACATTCCATAATTTTTAAAATACTCAAATTTTCTTTGTCATTGACTTAGATGATACTTTGAAGGGAAGTGAAAACCATACAACTATTACTAATTTTTAGTAATTATATTGATTATAAAATTTTAACGTCAACTTGATAAAGATTATACATAATGGGTCAGCGGGTACCCGACTCCATGTTTTTGTCTCCTGTGACCCAACCCGTTTAAGGCGGGTCGGATACCTAACCCAAATTATATTATTTTTAAAAAACATGGATCGACCATTTAAGATGTGAGTCAGTGGGTCGCTGATTGGCTCCGCGAGGTCGTTTAATTTCTCAAGGGGTCGGTCAAAAATAAATTCCCACACTAGCTACTACAACTAGAATAGTTAGCAAGTACGGGGTCAATCCACAGGGAAGCTAGTTAAGTATGCACTTTAGTTATAGTGGTAATCAAAGGGTTATCGGATTATAGAATTTTCTTTGGAATTACAACGCGTTCTTTTTAGTTATTATTAAATTAATACTTAATCTTAGGCTCAGGGATATGACTCATCAATATGCTAGGGACTTATGATTAGGTTGGATCACGGTCCTTGGTAATAAACAAAGTTAATTGATTATTAGCATCACAACTTCTGGGTATAGATGCTTATTGGGTTAGTGATTTGGCTTAGGAGCTTCGGCTTTTGGGTTTACACCTCGTCCAAACCACTAACCTCGTTTACGTTCTTTAACCCCTTAGTTATACTGGACATGTGATTTCGTTTAAGCATATGATCCATCATCCTTGGACTGACTAAGTCTCGAAGGACTCCTAATAAAGGTAGCTTCTGGGCTGCTCAATATTAGTATGAATCATATATCTTAAATTCCTTTCATATATCTAGTATAATAAGGTATGGTTGGAGATTCAAATCTGATTAGCGCATCTTCTGCGATTAGCTAACCTCACTCCATTTGTTGGTTGACTAGGCCTTAACAATGGAGTCTTCCAACTTCCTACCATAGAGTTTACAAGTGCCAGTAACTATAATCCATCCCATCTTAATCCTTAGACATATTAACGTTGTCAACTACATCCCCTAGCTCAAGAAGGGGATTACTCACTCATGGATGACATTAGAGTAACAACAATACCAATTACAATATCCATAGTATAATAATTTTAGGGTTAATCTCTTGCTACTGTTGAAGAATAAATGTTAATTCCAAATTCTTGATACCAATGATTCAATTAAAATGGAATGATAAGAATATAATTTAGTCAATTAGATGTATATATGACTAATAGATTAATTAATCACCTCATACAAAGTTAAAATGTAGGTTTGAATCAATTAGTCTCTTATCTTCAATGTAACAGGAAAGTGTAAATGGTTAAAATGAATGTATAAGAACATGAATATTCAAGCTAAATTCAACAACATTTCCTTCTATTCAATCATTAAAATCTGGAATTCTAACTAAACAATGCACCATTAAATTAGAAAAGTTGAGTAAGAATTTATACCTTAATTCCAAAATGTAATACTTCAATTGCTTCTTGAAGATGAATGTTTGAACACAATAGATTGTTTGAAGAACTTACTACTACTACTACTACTACTACTACTACTACTACTTACTAAGAATTACAAAACGTAGGTGGAGTTACTCGACCAAGGGGCTCGACCGAGTCATGCTGCTTTTTTTCTTTCCTTGTTCTTCAAAGCTTCCTATGCTATCAAGGGTCCATCTCTTATCCAATGATGCTTTGAACCATAGCAAAGAGACGTCGTAAGGCACTTGGCATTTGTACTTCAATGGCTTCATCTAAACACCTTCGATTAAGTCATCTGGTTCAACCAGCCCTCGTTCTAATGCAGCTTCATGAAATGAGGAACAAAGCTTATTATTGATAGTCAGGAGATCATTAAAAGAACATGGCCCAGCCATGCGCGTCAATAGTAATTGTAGATAGTAGCGTTCACCTTCAGAAGGGGCAACAAATTTAATTCTACCCATTATTGTGCCACGCTTTCTTTTGTTCCAACACTTACCCTGTGCATTCCAAACATGGTGCTCTACAAATTCTAGAAAACAATACTTTGGCTCCAAAGGACGTGATGCATTGTATGTGAAGAATTCAGTTAAAACAGTCTTAGATATAGATTCATTGCATACAACATTTGCGAGCTGTTCTGAAGCATTGAAACAAATATTCTGTTGGTTTGGCAGATGGACTTGTAACGACATGACCGGGGGTTGCATGTCATAGAGATCAAACGAAAAAATTCTCAATGCAGCTTCGGGTGGAGATACCCATCGTGCAGACTGAAACCTGTAAACCTCATCAACTAACTTGGTTGCATCTTCTTGCCCAATGCTGACAAATATTTTATCATGTCATTTGTATACATATTGTAAAGATATTTGACAACCTTAATAGTCGAGCAACCTTCAACATTAATATGGCAATCAAATGCTGCAATAAGATAACGGTTATATGGAATAACTCATTGATTATCGACAAAAACACCACGGATAGACACAGATTCACCAGTAGGTCATCGTCTATACATAAGATATCCATCCTCGGCATGTTTTGTGGATGTAGAAAATGCTCTTGGATACCTATATCTACAAACTTTCTTCCATTCACGCATAACCATACATGGACATTCTACATTAAATTTACCATAGGGACCATGCATCATATGACGCAACACAAGGCCTCTCAAGTATAGGTTAGACAATGGAGGTTTTTCTGCACATACAAAACGGTCAAACTGTTCTGGTTGTGTAATCTTCGACTTGGGTTTCAAGATAATAAGAAAGTGTGCATGAGGAAGACCGCGCTTTTGGAACTCAATGACATCTATCATTGCAGCAACTTCACCAAAAAACTTCTTCTCTTTGATTAGCTTTTTAAAAGCAACCAATTTTGTACGGAAAATCCTAGAAACCAAGTCCGGCCTATCTTGAACAAGCTCTCCTTCTGCAAGTTCCTTTTTTATCTCTATCCATTTCGCATTATATGTGATTGTAAGGAATATATCAGTTTTTCCATACCATTGAACAAGGGACATGGCATTCAAATAAGGCTTTTTCATGTCACGCGGGCCACCAATGAAAGAAGGAGGTAAGATCACACGACGACCCATACCCGCACCAAGAACCTCTCCACTATACATCGGATCCATTAATCCTTGATACAGTTCAACACAGAGTAGTGTTTGATTATGACGAATAAAGTCGAAACGGGTATTCTCAATCTTCACATACATATCAACCACATATTGCTGAAACAGACGTCTAGCACGTATAAGGTAATTACGTGACCTAATCTGGAGCTTGTACGCATAGTATTCATGGCACGCAACCTTTGTTCACGGTGCTTGAAATTATCTTTAGCAACAGCAGTTCAAATACAACTATATAAATGCATATATATGTAATAAACAGATGGGTCCTACAAATAAAACAGGTTCTATAAACTAACCAGACGCTTCATCCAAAAGTAATTCTTTAGCACTTTGTGCCAATGCTAGAGTCATTGGCACATGGTTACATTGTCTTGATTTCTTGACATCAGGAGACACCTTTAATAAACCTTGGTGCCATCCACAATCTCTACTCGGAAACAATAGTGGATATTGCAAAGGATCATAACACCCATAATAATGATATATACAATGAGATGTTTTCGACTGGCCCCAGACTACAATGTATGGGCTTCTTGATTCCTTTGATGACAAGTCATCTATTAAAATTGTAGCTACTTCTTCGGATGATGGCACATTGTAGAAACATTGATCCAATGTAGGATTTATGTTCAGCGATATGCGTGTACTATCTGCAATATCTATCTCTTGCAAAGACCGAAAAAAATGAGCATATGGGTTCTACTCCATTATCATCATTAGCAGGCTTACAACGTCAGCATTAACCTCTGGGAAAATCCCTAAACGATGCTCCTTTTCCAATTGACCGTCAAAAAAGTACAATTGCAAATATTTGGTTTTCTCTCCTTCCGACAGTATATAAATCAGGCACATAGTGATAAATCTGACCATGAAGCTTGAACACATAAATACCTTTACAGGTATGTGCATCTATAAATCCCTCAAGTGAACTAAATGCGAACATGTTATTATACAATCGACAATACATTCTGAAATGGATTGGAAACTCACCATCGCCTAAGAAAAGATCAATCAGTTGCGATGGATACCCATTCGTCACAATTTTAATAGCGCCTTCACCACAGTAGAACATCTTTGCTTCATAAACAAAACGCTTAGCACCACATAAAACACAAAACATTGGTTCAACAAGAGTTACAAGACTCAAAGGAAAACCCTTAGCTGCAAGTGTAGTTAAAGATTTTAAACATTAAAAGGATGAAAAAAATAACCAGGAACAAAATATGTCAAAAGGCATGGATATATAGATATAGAGTCGTCTATATAAAAGCTAATTATCACCTGATCTATTGCAATCAAGAAAAGCCTTTTCTTATTCGCTTTTTAGAGCGTGACTCAGAACATGCCGCCTTTTTTGAATTAGAATTAGAAGCTTTGTTTTGATCAATAGCACGTAAAACTGCACAACTATCAATGTAAACATCTTATACTTGCACAGATCTACAATTACCTATAAACGTAAATTATATCACTATTTGTTAACTAATCACTAAATGTACAGATAAGGAAACACAAACTGCCAGAAACCTCTATTTCTTTCACTTGTCGCTTCGAACATGAAGCTACATTTTCTGCTCGCACATTAACCATGTCATCACAATCATCATTATGAGGAATGATTGAACAAAGGTCAAGTTGCAGATTAGGAACGCCTAGCGCTCTTGCACAATCTACACTTAAAAAAAAGTTAAGTAAAGATGAAGAATAAAAAACTACAGAAAGCCTTAGTAAATGTTTAAGACATACCTAAACCTTTTCCTTTTCCAGTTACTAACGTACTCTTAGCAACAACATTATCTTGCTAGTAATTCTAGATAAAACATTGCGAGAATCATTAGTAAATATAATAGGTGGAGTTGAACAACTTGATACATGTACTATACGTTGACTTTTGTATCGTCATTCTTCCGGAGAATTACTTTTTGAGTGTGCTAAGACACTCAATTGATGTATACCACGCTGGATTTTGCATTGTCGCTTTTTCGGACATTTATTTTTAGATATAGGCTAACAAATACGTAAGTCCGCTTCAGGAGCACAGTAGTTAGTTGCAGAACCTGTGTATAAAAATGGTTAAGACATGGCATATAAAACAGTATGGACATGCGCTTTAAAAGCTAAAAAAGTTTACCAGATTGAGACATTAATATGGTTTACTATATCCATAAATAAAAAACAAGCTAAACTGAAAAAGGTTTATACAAACATTAAAAGTAATAGACCTATAAGCCATACGTAAACAAGTTAAAACATTATCACTGATATTAATCCCAGGAAGAACAAGACCACCAACAATTATACGATGTAAGAGGCAATGGTGAAGTAGTCGATTCATGCACAATATGCTGCCTTTTATATTGTCGTTCCTCGACAAAAAAACTGTCTTTATTTGGTGGGACATTCGACCGATCCACAATACGTTGACTATTGTTTTCTCGTTTTTTTGAACAATTATCTTTTTCAGATGATAAACGTTTAGCTTGATTCTGATCCATTTCAAGGAAAACCGCTCGACAATGACCTACCAATGATTAGAATTCTTTGTGTCATTACACTATAAAACATGAAAAAGGACGCCCCAAAAAACAAAAACACCCTAAACATCAAAGCAATCAAAGACTCTAAAGTAACAATGTACACAAAAACATCAAACAACACAATTTCCTAGCAACATATAGTACCCCATCCAAAGAATTATACCTATTTCTAGGTTACGCTTTCTGAAACCAATGGCTCTAGCAGCATACACATAACTATGTATTTACATGATTCTTGTTCCACGACAGCATACACTTCTGGAAACGTACACAATATTGTATTCACATTTGAAAATATTTTTCTAGGGCTAATTTGCATCAACTAAAATCTGGCAATAAGAATTATACCTATTTCTAGCTAACGCTTTCTAAAACCAATGGTTCTGGCAGCATACACATAAATATGTATTTACATCATTCTTCTTCAAGGGGAGCATACACGTCTGGTAACGTACACAATGTTGTATTCACATTTGAAAACATTTTTTTGGGACTAATTTGCATCAACAAAATTCTGGCAATATAGACTCTATGAAAACATGCGTATTTTTTCCTTTGACTTACACTTTCAACCGATTAAAAATCCCTGGCAATATACACTACCCCTTCCCATGAACATGTCTTAGAATTATACTTGTTTACAGCCAACAATTTATGATAAGCGGTGTTTCTTGTAGCATACACATAATTATGTAGTTACATGATTCTGGATTCCACAAAGACTACATTTCCGGCAAAATAAACATAGTTTTGTATTCACATCAGAAAAACATTTTACGGGATTAATTTTGCAAGAAATAAAATGAGAAACGCCAATTCTGGCAACATACGCCTCCTATTTTCTTTAACAAGCCTACATTATCTGTCATCACTTGAGTCATAGGAATGAGTGATGAGTGTTTACCCTTAAACACATGAGTATGGTGGACAATTTGGGAGTTCACAACCTAGACTGAGGTTTGCCCACCTCTTTGAGTCCGGTTTGGGAGCTTTTAGCTCATGATCGGTTGCATGCTTTCACTATAATCCCTTTTAGGAATGATTTGATGGAGCCTCAAATTCTTTCAAGTCCTTGGAATCGAGAACCAATATCGTGTTATCATTGCTTGCACCTCTCTAGTTTTATGGTCATATTTTCTCATTCCATCTCAAATTTTGTTATTACTTTGCGTAGGGACAAGCAAAGGTTTGGCTTGGGGGAGTTTGATACGCATGATTTAAGTACATTTTATCCCTTAATTTTCACTCATATTATGCCATCCTTATGGTTTATTCTTCTGATTTAGTCAATTTATGCTTATTTTCGAGGATATTACTCTTTTGGTATAGTGTTTGTTGTTTTCTCCATTTTTGCAGGTTTTCGAGTCGTCACAAGCATCAATTATGTTTATCCTTTTACTCTCGGAGGCTTGGTGACCTTAGGAACTAAGTTGGTGACTAAAAGAAAGTCAAATTAATTAAAAGAAGGCCAACCAAAGAAATGCTACATTTTTCAATCATCAAATGCAAAACGGTCCACTTATAATGATCATTCCCTTCACCACACTTGGAATTTGATAGATATTTTTATTGGAGATTAAACTTGGTTCCGTTAGGTTTGAAACGACTGGTCACATGCCCAAATCCGATAAGAAACGACCAAGTTATGGCATTTCAAAGACGCAGTGCGCATCAGGTACAAACCAGTCGACCTGTTGACCAGGACCAGTCGACCCGACTGTTTCAGGTCTGCAGATCACTGTTTTCTTTTTGACCCGTGATTTCTTGCCTTATGCTTCCTCCAATCTTTCCCTTTGCGTGCTTCAGACCTCCTACTCCTGTGCATCTGGTTCTAATGATGGAGGAGGTTGCTTGTTGGACCATCTCTACAATCATCATGAAGGCAAGCAGATGAGCACTTGAAATTGCCTATAAATTCCCCAAGGTTCTCAAGGGAAGACACACCCATTAGCTCACAAGCTGAGCTTAGCTTCATCCTCTCTTCTTCCTTTGCATATTCATCCCTAAATGCATTCTAAGTAGTTCCTAAGTTCAGAAACTTGTCTAGTCTTCATACAAACACTTTCCTTAGCATTTTCATTCCTTGTTTCAAGCTTTAAGTTGTAATTTAGCTCATAAACACTAGTAGTTAGAAGTGGTTTTCATTTGCTAATCAATCAAAGTACTTAGATATTCTAGAATTTTGTGGGTTAAAGTGTGCAACTTGATGTGAAGTATTTGTATCATTTGAATATTAAAGATCTTGTTTTCATTGTTGTGATTGTCATCCCCCTCCATAGTTGAGGGTAGTAAGTCTTTCTAACTTATTTTACATTCCTTTATTTGTTGCACCATGTATGATATGATTATTCATGTGTTTATTTTACTTATCACAATGAGTGAGTAGTATTTTTTCTAGAGTTTGGGGATGTAGTTAGCTAGTTAATTTGCTTATTGAGCAATGGGTTGAGCATAAATATATACATGAAAGAATATGTGAGTTCCATGGTAAGGAATCGAAAGTCCATTTCGATCTCCATCCATGGACAATTTATGTTGCTTGATTGTTTGAACACTTGGGAAGTATGATTTCATGCTAGTAATGAGTAGCCCAGAAGCTAACTTACTTAAGATTCCATCGAGACCTAGTTAGTCCTTAGGATGATGAACCATGCCTATCTTGTATGATTCTTTCTTGTTTAACATAAATTGGAGGTCATGAACATGTATTAGAAAGTTAGTAGTATGGTCGAGTTATACGCCTAGAAGCCGAATCTCCTAAACGATATTAGTAACTAGATAGTTTCTATATCCAGAAGTTGTGGAGCTAAATTAGAAAGACCTTTCTAATCATAAAAATGGTTAAAAACATATTTTCAACCCATCCCTTTAGCAAATTAGAAGTTAAAGTCCCCGAACTCTAGTCTTTTTATTTATTGTTTGAAACTTGCTATTAAAAACCGTTTTCGTTATAAAACTCGAAATCAAAAATCTCTTTGTCACATGAACATTTCCCTGTGGACCGATCCCTTACTTACCGCTAATGTTAGTCATTAGAGTTGATTAAGGAGAATAAATTAATTGCATAGGGCAGACCTAGTAAAACATTCAACGAGTGAGTAGTAAGTCTTTCTACCTTATTTTCCTTTTCTTTGTTTGTTGCACCATGTATGATATGATTATTCATGTGTTTATTTTACTTATCACAATGAGTGAGTAGTCTTCTTTCTAGAGTTTGGGGATGTAGTTGGCTAATTAATTTGCTTATGGGGTAATGGGTTGAGCATAAATATGTACACGAAAGAATATGTGAGTTCCATGGTAAGGAATCGAAAGTCCATTTCGATCTCTATCCATGGACAATTTATGTTGCTTGATTGTTTAAACACTTGGGAAGTATGATTTCATGCTAGTAATGAGTAGCCCAGAAGCTAACTTTATTAGGATTTCTTCGAGACCTAGTCAGTCCTTAGGATGATGAACCATGCCTATCTTGTATGATTCTTTCTTGTTCAACATAAATTGGAGGTCATGAACATGTATTACAAAGTTAGTAGTATGGTCGAGTTATACGCCCAGAAGCTGAATCTCCTAAATCATATTACTAACTAGATAGTTTCTATACCCAGAAGTTGTGGAGCGAAATTAGAAAGACCTTTCTAATCATAAAAATGGTTAAAAACATATTTTCAACCCATCCCTTTAGCAAATTAGAAGTTAAAGTCCCCAAACTCTAGTCTTTTTATTTATTGTTTGAAACTTGCTATTAAAAACCGTTTTCGTTATAAAACTCGAAATCAAAAATCTCTTTGTCATTACTCTTTTTGTCACATGAACATTTCCCTATGGACCGACCCCTTACTTACCGCTAATGCTAGTCATTAGAGTTGATTAAGGAGAATAAATTAATTGCATAGGACATGCCTAGTAAAACATTCAACGACCTAGGATCTGAGCCGTCTATCAATTTGGCGCCGCTGCCGGGCAAATGATTGTCAAAATTAGTTTTTATGTCAAAATTTTTAATATTGTACATATTTGCTTTTTAAATTTGTGCTAGTCAGTGCTAACTTTTTCCTTGGCTTTGTTGTTTGCATAAGTATACCAAGGTTATGAGACCTTAGTACCTATCTTCAACAACATGAGTTCTCCATATTTTTGTGATTTATGTGGAGCCACAAATCACTTTGCCTCCTATTGTGGAGAAGTTCCTAGGGTAGATTACAACATTAGCTCTCCGTACTATTGTGAACTATGTGGAGCCACGAACCACTTTGCCTCCTATTGTAGGGAAGTTCCAAGGGATGATTTGAATGGCTTCCAAAGCTATGATATGGGTAGTGATGAATTTGCCTATGGGTATGACTCGGGGTACCAAGGTATGCAAGATTATGATGAGGCCCATAGTGACCACTATGGTTACTATGATGAGCAAAACCAATGGGATTCCTACATTCCTTACCCAAATGAGCCTTATTATGAACCTCTATACCAATCCATCCAAGATTGTGATATCCACTTTTATAATGTCGTGTCAAACCTCTTAAATGAAATGTGTGAAAAGTTTTCTGATAATGTAAATGCAATCCTCACACACCAAATCAAACCACCACCACAACCTTAAAATGATGACCACATATTTGAAACCACCAACCTAAGCCAAATGACCCTTCAGATTGAGCACAAGCAAACCGAAACCGATGAAGAGGTTGATAGAGCCATCTTGGCCTTTGCTAAGGAGGTGGGCATGGAGAATCCTTTCCTCAATGAAGGATACGAGAGTGTTGAAATTGTGAATGTGGATGTTGAGAGAATTAAGGGCATCGATAGGGTTGTAGATGACAAGGCCTATGAGGAGATTGAGGATTTCTTGCAACAAGTGGAGAAAGAGTTACAAGGTGACTATGAGAAAAGGCATAAAGAACAACAAAATCAACAAATTAAAAATGAGAAAAAAAGAAGTTATGAGAAGGAGGAAAAGGAGCTTATGAGTGGCAACTCTGAAAATGCCACCCCTAAGATTCCTAATGAAGAGCCCAACGGTAATATGAAGTGCAAGCCATCCTCCTTGAAGAGGAGGAAGAAAAAGAGAAAGTAAGAGGAGTGTTCAACACCTCCTCACAAGGTGAAATTCAAATCCCCTTCCCCATTTTCTCTCATACTTATTGATAGTATTTTGTGATGATGTTCCGTCTTCTTTTGTGCTTGAAAGAAAAATATTTAGAATGATTGACAAGGATAATGTGACCCATCCTTACCACTTGTATAAGGAATATGCTTTAGTGGGTGCGAGCACACCCAAAGTCATGGTAATGGGTGGCCACATTCCTTAGTCATCCAATGAGTTGAAAGCGCCCGATTGAATCGCGCGAAGGGCGTCAAGCTAGTGACGTTAAAAGAGTGCTTTTGGGAGGCAACCCAAATGTTTCGGTACATTTTAATTTTTGTTTGTATGCATTCTAGTTTAGAAATTTGCATTTGTTTTTCATTAAAGTAATTGCATTCGTGCTCCTTCCTTTCAAGTCTAAAGCAATGGAGACATTGCTGGGTCTGGCTTGGGGGAGGAAAAATTCTAACATATTTTGTGTTTATTATGAATGTTTTGCATGTTTTGTTATTGCATTTTTTTTCTTATTGCATTATTTCACTTTGCTTTTCCTAGTGTGTGCCCCAAATTTCTCCAAAACAATCCCTTAATATCCAAATTTACTATGTTTATTTTTCTTTAATATTTAGAAAAAAAAAATTTTACAAAAAAAGAAGAGAGACATGCTCTTGTCCCTAGAGATGCATGCTAGTTTTAAAAAATCTTTCTTTTGACTATTTGATAATTAGATGTGCATAATATGATAATAAAAATTTGGTTTTCTTTTCCAAGTTGTTGATTGTATGAGTAGGCTCACTTGATGATGTTCCTTTGAGGTTGGTGTAGTAAATTGGTTTGAGGCACCGCCTTAGAGTTTGGGCAAACAAATTTAAACCTTGTGAGAATGATTGAACTCCTACCGCTATCTTGCGCTAATTGGAGACAATAGGGACAATTTGAATCAAGTTAGAAATAAACAAGTGTGAACATTGGCATAACATTTGAAACCTTTCACATTAACACATTTACATTCATCCTTTATTTTCATACCACCTGGTTCACCTCAAAGATATCATACTATTCACTCACTATATCACCCATTTGATACTCTAGCTTATAGTCAGGTTAGTTTGGTATGTTTTGATTGGTTGCTCTTAGCACTCCTCGGTTCATAATTTTTATTCATATCATGTTTCTCATCACTACTTGCATATATACCTTGGTGATGATACTCTTATCGTATATCTATTTTTGTTTCGTTTTGGCCATGTTTATATGTTTTGGCCATATTGTTGCTTGGTTCAATTACTAACCTAAGCTTTGATGTACATGTTTCATTCCTCATTAAAAAAATCAAAAAATAGAAAAAGAAAGAAAAAGAAGAAAAGGAAAAAAAAGAAGGAAAATGTTGATTCTATAAAAATCATAGTTTATTTAGGAGTGCTAAGCTTTTTTGGTTGTGGTTGTTTGGCTGTTCACTTGCTAGCTAGAGTATGTTCTACCGCATTTCATTTATTACCCGTTTCTCTTAGCTATCCATTTTCACCACTACATGAACTTTTTGAATACATCCATCCCATTTTCCTTGGTTTCATTGTGATTGCTTGGTTTCCTTTGACTTGTTGATTTTCTGAAGCTTGATTCATAAGATCCCTTATTGCTTAGAGAGTCACATCACTTTAGTCATACGAATGAGTGATGAGTGTTTACCCTCAAACACATGAGTATGGTGGACAATTTGGGAGTTCACAACCTAGAGTGAGGTTTGCCCACCTTTTTGAGTCCGGTTTGGGAGCTTTTAGCTCATGATCGGTTGCATGCTTTCACTATAATCCCTTTTAGGAATGATTTGATGGAGCCTCAAATTCTTTTAAGTCCTTGGAATCGAGAACCAATATCGTGTCATCATTGCATGCACCTCTCTAGTTTTATGGTCATATTTTCTCATTGCATCTCAAATTTTGTTATTACTTTGCTTAGGGACAAGCAAAGGTTTGGCTTGGGGGAGTTTGATACGCATGATTTAAGTACATTTTATCCCTTAATTTTCACTCATATTATGCCATCCTTATGGTTTATTCTTCTGATTTAGTCAATTTATGGTAATTTTCGAGGATATTACTCTTTTAGTATAGTGTTTGTTGTTTTGTCCATTTTTGCAGGTTTTCGAGTCGTCACAAGCATCAATTATGTTTATCCTTTTACTCTCGGAGGCTTGGTGACCTTAGGAACTAAGTTGGTGACTAAAAGGAAGTCAAATTAATTAAAAGAAGGCTAACTAAAGAAATGCTACATTTTTCGATCATCAAATGCAAAACAGTCCACTTATAATGATCATGCCCTTCACCACACTTGGAATTTGATAGATATTTTTATTGGAGATTAAACTCGGGTCCGTTAGCTTTGAAACGACTGGTTACATGCCCAAATCCGATAAGAAACGACCAAGTTATGGCATTTCAAAGACGAAGTGTGCATCAGGTACAAACCAGTCGACCCATCGACCAGGACCAGTCGACCGACTGTTTCAGGTCTGTAGATCACTGTTTGCTTTTTGACCCGTGATTTCTTGCCTTATGATTCCTCCAAACTTTCCGCTTGCGTGCTTCAGACCTCCTACTCCTGTGCATCTGGTTCTAATGATGGAGGAGATTGCTTGTTGGACCATCTCTACAATCATCATGAAGGCAAGTGGATGAGTACTTGAAATTGCCTATAAATTCCCCAAGGTTCTCAAGGGAAGACACACCCATTAGCTCACAAGCTGAGCTTAGCTTCACCCTCTCTTCTTCCTTTGCATATTCATCCCTAAATGCATTCTAAGTAGTTCCTAAGTTCAGAAACTTGTCTAGTCTTCATACAAACACTTCCTTTAGCATTTTCATTCCTTGTTTCAAGCTTTAAGTTGTAATTTAGCTCATAAACACTAGTAGTTAGAAGTGGTTTTCATTTGCTAATCAATCAAAGTACTTAGATATTCCAGAATTTTGTGGGTTAAAGTGTGCAACTTGATGTGAAACATTTGTATCATTTGAATGTTAAAGATCTTGTTTTCATTGTTGTGATTGTCATCCCCCTCCAAAGTTGAGGGTAGTAAGTTCTAACTTATTTTACTTTCCTTTGTTTGTTGCACCATGTATGATATGATTATTCATCATGTTGATTTTACTTATCACAATGAGTGAGTAGTCTTTTTTCTAGAGTTTGGGGATGTAGTTAGCTATTTAATTTGCTTATGGGGTAATTGGTTGAGCATAAATATGTACATGAAAGAATATATGAGTTCCATGGTAAGGAATCGAAAGTCCATTTTGATCTCCATCCATGGACAATTTATGTTGCTTGATTGTTTGAACACTTGGGAAGTATGATTTCATGCTAGTAATGAGTAGCCCAGAAGCTAACTTATTTAGGATTCCTTCGAGACCTAGTCAATGAACCATGCCTATCTTGTATGATTCTTTCTTGTTTAACATAAATTGGAGGTCATGAACATGTATTAGAAAGTTAGTATTATGGTTGAGTTATACGCCCAGAAGCCGAATCTCCTAAACCATATTAGTAACTAGATAGTTTCTATATCCAGAAGTTGTGGAGCTAAATTAGAAAGACCTTTCTTATCATAAAAATTGTTAAAAACATTTTCAATCCATCCCTTTAGCAAATTAGAAGTTAAAGTCCCCGAACTCTAGTCTTTTTATTTATTGTTTGAAACTTGCTATTAAAAACCGTTTTCGTTATAAAACTCGAAATCAAAAATCTCTTTGTCATTACTCTTTTTGTCACATGAACATTCCCCTGTGGACCGACCCTTTACTTACCGCTAATGCTAGTCATTAGAGTTGATTAAGGAGAATAAATTAATTGCATAAGGCAGGCCTAGTAAAACATTCAACGACCTAGGATCTGAGCCGTCTATCACAATACTGTTCTGAGAACAAAGAAAAAACTTAACTAAGATAGTTATGAAGTAAATACGATGAAACAGATAGTTTCGAGAAAGAATTACATTTGAGCCTATGCTTTCATTAACTGTAAAGAAAGAAAGTAATTGGAACTTATATTCTGGCAACTTACACATGTTTATGCATCCACATGTAAAAATATTTTTTAGGATTCATTTTGCAACAACATAATTTTGGAAATATGGACTCTATGAAATCAGGCGTATGCTCCCTTTTAGCTACACTTTTTTCTGAGAAACAAATTCCCGGCAACATAATCTACCCCTTCTCATGAACATGTCTAAGAATTTTACCTATAAGGTAACAAGTTACGGAACCTGGGTTTCTGGCAGCATGCACATGATTATGTATACATGATTTGTTTTCCACAAAAAATATACATTTCTGGCAACATACACGTTTTTCATAGAGCATATGTTTCTTGCAATATACACAATTTCTGTTTCTGAAAACAAAATAACGCGGGCTTTCCTTTAATGTCTTTCTAATATCATTTAATTATTTGAAGTTTTTTGTTCATATATCGTCTGGCAATGCTGTTCTGGGAACAACTAAACAACTTAAACTAAGGTAGCTAGGAAGTTAGTACAAGGAAAGTATAGCTTTTGCAAAAAATTACATTTGAACCAATTTTTTCATTAACTGTATTCAAAGAAAGTAATTGGAACTTCATCAGTGTCAATCTTATTTACAAAATAAATTCCTTCTTGGAATATCAAAGCAAATGAGCAATGACCCATTTGACAGACACATTAAAAAAACAATATGATAATATTTAGCAGCCAGACTTCCTTTTATGGAAAAGAGAAGGAAAATCAGGAGGAAGTTGAATTAACTTTGCGGTAGGCGAATCTACTCCATGAATCCGAGATACTCTACTTTTTTTAGAGGAGGAGGTGTAGAAGAGCAGACAATCTGATACGCATGATCAGTTGGTGTTGTGCACTCGCCTTCACATGCATGTATACAAATTTCACTCTCATCCTCAGGACCTGCCCTTCCTACAACATGATCATTTGCCAAAGACAACGAGATATTAATATCCAACTTATCACATTGCTCACACCTGACTTTAGCCATATGTCGAATACAAAGGCGAAAAGTTGTTACAAGAATCTGTAAACAATCATTTGTCACCGACTCTTCTAATTCAAGCAGATCCACATAAGCCTTACCAACTCTAAAGTAAGGACTGGATCCCTTGCTAGCTAGAACAACAAGGCAAGCCACATTAAAGGTGGAATTCAATGTACCATATTGAGGCTCTACAAACCCCAAAAGTAGCGTTACTTCTCTAAGTAAATCCTTGTAACAACATTGTTTTTTTTTTATCAAAATGTCCATGACCTGTCACTCAATGAACCAACTATTTAATAAAAATCTCGGACTTTTCAAAAGATTAACAAAACATACAACATAAAAAAGGCATGAAAATTAAAAAGCATTAAAAGGCATTAAACAACAACCTAGTCACTGGAAACTCCAATACACACATCTAAAGAAACAATCTAAGCAGATGGAAACAAAGCAAATACAATAATAACAGGTAAAAGGCAAAAAAATAGCTTGTTCCAAAAATAGGAGGAAGGTTAAGAAAATCAGAGCAAAAAATCTGCAAGTAAATCTCCAAACAAAACAAAGCATTATTACTAATGAACATGGAAATGATCCAAGCATGATCCAAGCAATGTAATGGAATATCTAAGCAGATAAAACCAAAGCAAGTGAAAAAAAAGACACAAAGGGGAGAAATTACCCGCTCCAAAGACAAGTGAATGAACACAAAACAAAAGAACTGCAAAAACTACAAGAGAGAATACGTAAATGGTGCAAGGATCGCAATAAGAAAAGAAATATCAAGAACAGACCCTTTTCTATACGATTAAGCACAATCAATGATCAGAAACAATGTAAAACCCCCAATAATAAGAAAAAATGCAATGCGGCAAATGGCAAGCATAATGCGTGTATTACCTTAAATATGAACCCATTAGCAGTGGCTCATCAATTACATCATGAAGAGCCACCCATAAAACATGGAGCACAAACAAAGTACAAATAACATTAATGAGGAGAGTTAATGCTCCCAGCCACACAACAGGCGAAGGTGCCAACGAAGCAAATAATCACTATTCATCAACAACACTTATGAACAGTAATGAATAGTGAGGGAGTGAAAAATGATGAATAGTGTTGTAAGCTAAGCCATATTTATATATACATAGATTTTTAGCCACACTTATTTGTGAGGCTTAATAGAATACTATTTTTTTTATTTTTAATTTAGCTTTAGCCACGCTTTTAAGTGAGACTATTGTTCTCACACTTAATAAGCGTGCTTAAATGCAATAAGCGTGCCTATTAGCAAAATTGTCAGTCACACTTAATTAAGTATGGCTAAATAAGCATAGTTACAAGCCATATATTTTTGTAGTGCGACTACAACTTTGTTATTATTACTTTACAATATTATTATTATTATTATTATTATTATTATTATTATTATTATTATTATTATTATTATAATTATAATAATAATAATAATAATTATTACTATTATCATTATTATTATTATTGTTTCGGTGAAAAAACGAGAAAGTGCAAAAGGCACTTAAAATACCCGGAGATAGGTGTAATCAGGGACGATTGTTAATATGCTTGATCCTTCCAATGATGAGACCTCAAATCCTGCAATACAACATTAGCCTTGCCCGGGGGGTGGTTTCCCGAAATACCCCTCCGATGCTCAAGTTAGATTGGGAAACCGAAAGTAATGAATACATGATAATTAATGATAAAAAGATAACGGATTGTAGGATGAGTTCAGATCAATTGAAGGAAATTGATTAAAGTATAAATTGTAAGTAGGAGGGCGGATGTTTTTGTGGAGTAACAGTAGCAAAATAATATCTTAGTTCCTCAATGAATGATGCAACAAGTATATATATAAGTAGAATTAGGGTCGGTTACCAAAAATAAGGGACATCATAGGTATGAAGGATGATAGTAGGTAGTTATTTTAGGGAGGTTATAAGTGTCCAGAGGAGTTATTTAGGGAGTGGTTAAGAGTGGTGGACAAAGGGGTAGTTACGGTTATATTTTTTATGGTTTGACTAAATAAATTATGAGTTTACTTGACCCCGTAACATTAGCCCCACCCATGAAGAGTGATAAAAGAGGGAATTAAATGTAGCGAGGGCATCAGTCTTTATGCGGAAAACAAACATACCTGTGATACGAACCAATTAAATGTTCGGAAGAAACCAAGCAATTAGGTTCGAATAAAATAAACTTTGAATTCTTGCCACGATGAGTCCATGCTTGATTGAAGCCCCATGAAGAATAAATACTTGACCTTTGGCCCACTTTTGATGATTCGACTTTGTAGCCTAATATGATGATTTGGCATTTGAGCCTGAAATGATGATTCTGCATTTGAGCCTGATATGATGATTTAGCTTTTGAACCTGATATGATGATTTGGCATTTGAGCCTGATATAATGATATGGCCCAGCAGTTAATCACCTGGGACTTAGATAAAGAATCATACTAGATCAATCCTTCGAAAGCATTGATGAATATTCGGATCGGACATAAGTCCGCATTTAATGAATATTTGGATCGGACATAAGTCTGCATTGCCCAGCTGTCAATCACTCGAGACTTAGATAAGGAATCAAACTAGGTGAATCCTTCGAAAATATTGATGAATATACTGATTGGACATAGGTCCGCTTAATAGGTGATCGAGTTATCAAGCTAGGTGATACTCGCTATTAATACTTTGACAAATAACGCCCAAAATCACTCGTATTGGGGCTAAATAAGAGTCCGAGTTATCAAGCTAGGTGACACTCGTAAGGACCCAACTTTCAAACAAGGTGAAAGTTTGATAATTAAGATGAATCCTAAGAAAATATTGCCCAGAATCAATCATTTTAGGACTTAAATAATAATATGACTTTCAAACTTAGTGAAAGCTTAGATGATTCCATAATATGACAAATAAAGCCCACGTTTTGGGACTTCAATAATAATAATGACTTTCATACTAGGTGAAAGTTCAGATGACTTCATAATATGAATAATAACACCCATGTTTTAGGATTTGAATAATAACACTAGGTGAAAGCTCGGATGACTTTATACATTTGTCGTTGAAAACCATATATAAGTTAGACCCAATATAATAAGAATAATAATGGTGAAATATTGAATTCCCATGTAAATATAATAAATGATTCTCTTAATATGTGCCAATATCATAGTTCATCACGTTTCACGTTGACCCATGAATACAACAAATACGAAACACCTGATATACGTTGATGAATAAAAGCCAGAATAGCTTTATAATGATCATTTGATTGATACAATATATTCTTCACTTGGCAATAATAGTCAAATATTTGCATCCTTTATGTAGCATTTCATTAGAAGGCGTTGTGATGAATTTGCTCCATGTATCGAGTTACCTAAGATGGTTATTTCACGGGAGGATGGTTTTGATACAAACCAACCCTTCCAATGTAAGGATGATATTGAACCCTTAACTGCCCTGGTAAAGACTCCCAAAAACTCTTGGAAATATTCCAACAGTCCACAAACAAACACAATTAGTCTAAGGAAGGGTTTCTTGAACAGATTGTTTGATATGGCTGAGATTCTTGGTTCCCGCTCCCAATTCTCTCAGTCTCCCTATACCATTCAAGGTTCCTTCTCCCTTGAATGTATGGTTCTTTAAGGATTCAAAGTTTCTCAATAACTTTTTCTCCCTAAAGGCAAGGATGCTCCACACCCTTGTTGAAGAATGCACACATAAACTTCAAAGACAGAAAATATTTCTAAAATACCTCTTTTATTAAAATTGATCAAAAACTGAGTCTAATACACAAATGAGCTTCTCTTTATATAGAGTCCCATAACTAACATAACGATCACAAGGCTACTAATAATGATTTGCCTAAAAGCCCCACGTGACATGCATGTGCAACTTAAAAAACAACAAAATAGAAACTTAAAACTGAAATGAGCCTGATTTTGCAAAACTGCTGACCAACCCTCCTTTAATAAAGTGATTGGGATTCTTGGTGGTTCACTAGTTGTGTTCTAGGCCCTTGAATGCTAGGTCCATGTAACAAGATGACACTTCTACCCTTGTTCAGTTGTGGTTGTTCCTAATCTGGGCTCAGTGTGCTGCACAAGGTCAACTGGTCAACAAAATGTCCTGTGCCTTGTATTCTGTTGTCTATTGGCTTATTTGGGCCCTTAATGTGTTCTTCTGATTCTTGCTTGAGTTTTCCAGCCATCACATTGAATGTTGGTAGTTTTCTAGGGATCCGATAAGATAGTTTGAACCACTATCAGATCATACCCGGATCCAGCCAATACAGTCATCATTATAGGTGTTTTCCGGGGATCCGATACAGATAGTTTCAACCACTGTCAGATCGTATGAATCATGTATATAAGAAAAATTAACCTTCCAACAATTGTGAATCAATGTATAGTACTTCCTCAATGCATCGTCGACTCGTCATATACATCCTGCAGCACAAATTTTAAATCTTTTCTTTGACACAAGGATTTTGCTCTAAAGTTGATACAAAAATGGGCTATAGTTTAATCTTCGGAGTAGCTAGTTGATTCATCAAAATGGCCAGATGCATTCCTTGCACCATGGTCAGAACCACAACATCATAAGGGCAATCTTTCGAAAATCCAACCTTTCCAGATTTCTACACTTTCTTGATGCATCTCTTGAACTTCTCACGACATTTTTCATTTGTCATACCATTTTTTCGACACATTCGTCGTGAGTTCTGGAGCAAGCATCGACATCATCACAAGGCTTTTCTCCTGGACATAACCGTATCCAACCTCACAATATTTGCCATATTTAATCCTAACATTATCACAATTTAACGCCAAGAAACTTTTAAATCATTGGTAGATAAATAGGCCACGACAAGGATTGATAAAATTAGAAAAATTGGGTCGAATTTTTACAGACGACGATGAAGACTTCTTACATTTTTTTTTCGGTTTAATTTTTGTGTTTATGAATTTTGAGAGACACGACTTTATGTTTGTCGATCCCCACAGACGGCGCCAAACTATTTCGGTGAAAAAATAAGGAAGTGCAAAAGACATTTAAAATACCTGGAGATAGGTGTAATCGGGGACAATTGTTAATATGCTTGATCCTTCCGATGATGAGACCTCAAATCCTGCAATACAACGTTAGCCTAGCATGGGGGGTGGTTTCCCGGAAAACCTCTCCGACTCTCAAGTTAGATCGGGAAACTGAAAGTAATGAATATATGATAATTAATGAAAACAAGATAACAAATTGTAGGATGAGTTCAAATCAATTAAAGGATATTTGATTAAAGTATAAATTGTAAGTAGGAGGGCGGATATATTTATGGAGTAACAGTAGCAAAATAATAACTTAGTTCCTCAATGAATAATGCAACAAGTATTTATATAAGTAGAATGGGAGTCGGTTACAAAAAATAAGAGCCATCATAGGTATGATGGATGATAGTAGGTAGTTATTTTAGGGAGGTTATGGGTGACCAAAGGAGTTATTTAGGGAGTGGTTAAGTGGTAGACAAAGGGGTAGTTACGGTTTTAGTTTTTAAGGTTTGGCTAAATAAATTATGAGTTTACTTGACCCAATAACAATTATTATTATTATTATATTTTTGGCAAAGTAAATTTTATAAATGCCAGAAAAAACCAAAGCTTTACATCCTAGGTCAATAGACATAGACACCTCACCCCAAACGAAGCTCCTACAGGCCAAAACAAGCCCCTCGTCATACGCTAGGAGGGAGGCGGGGTCTCAAAAGATATAACTGTTATTTAGCCTACAAATATATTAGCAGTCCTATACAACATTCTATTACAAAAAGCGATACCAAGGTCGTTCAATTCAATGCAAAACAAGACAAAGACCGGAGTAGTCCAATACAATGACAATTGACAATGCTGAAACATCCTTGAATCATGGCCAGATTGAACCCGTAGCAACTTAATCCGAGCCAAAAGCTTGGCAACAGGATTCAACAAACAGGCAGCAGCAGATTCTTTAGAAAATGTTACCGCCTCAACAACATCATCTTCAACATAACACAGGGAGTGTCAGGCCTCATCAGAACCTCCCAATCCACAGCAGCCCGCAAATGGATGTGGTTTTTAGGCACACTATGGATTCATAGGCTACCCGATACCAGTCCTTCAATGTTGGCTAAAAGGGTCAAGAAAAGCCCTAGTATCCATGGGTCCGAAGGAATCGACACTCCGAAAGACACACCAGTAGCAGTTGGGGGCACATAACACACAACTTCAACTAGTTCGGCCACTTGGGCTCTGAGCATCGAGATAGGAGTGGCCACTAGCCACCCTCCAAAACTAAGTTGCTTAAAAAAACTCAATAAATTGACCAAATATTTCATCAATTGTAAATAAGAAACGAGTTTCCATATATAGACAATCTCGATGATTCAGTCAAGGATGGATCATCAAACTTTCCCCTAGATCTCATTCTATGGAGACACAAAAATAACAATCAGATTGTTATCCTCAACTACAAAGCCGCAAAATCGCAGTTCACGCATATTAAAACCCAAATCATCTCAGTATTTAGGGGTTTAGATACTAACAACCTTCAAAACCACCTTGATGGTTCGAGATTGGACAACCCATAGATAAGTTTTTGTTACCCTCAAACACAAATGTAGAGGGAGACTAGCAAGAAACCAAAATACAAATGGATACACAAAGACAAAGGAATCAAACCTCACATACAACTTTATAATAGAGACGACCAATTGAAATTAGGGTTCAGGGACCCAAACAAAATAAGGATTCCAATTTTCATACCATGAATCTTCAAAAGTACATCAATGGGTACACAAATTTGCTGGGTAGACATCACCGGATTGTCAAGACCATCCCATAAAGGTGGACAAGTAACGACCCTCAATTTTACTCTAGAAAACATTAGGGTTTATGTACAGCACAAACGCAAAAGAGATCACATATTAGAGTACCATTTGTTTCGGTACCCCAAATCAGATATTTAGACAAAGCACTAGCACGCCGGAGGTCTCAGTCTTCTGGGGAAGTCTAGAGACTCTATTCCTCCTTCCACTTATTATTAACAATTATTATTATTATTATTATTATTATTATTATTATTATTATTAGTATTAATAATAATTATAATAATAATAATAATAATAATAATAATAATAATAATAATAATATTATTATTATTATTATTATTATTATTATTATTATTCATAAAAAGAGAATTTACAAGAAGTTGGTGGGGAGTCGAGCAACAAGCTGAGCACCCACACCCTTTTGGATACAAAAAGCTAGCCTCTGAAAAATATATGCTCTAGACTTGAAGCTGCCTGAGTGACTCATAGAAAAAGAGCCAATCCTTGCTAACAGCTCGAGAGCATCTTCACCTAACTCTCCAAAGGTGGAGAATGCAAACTGTATGAATTTGTAACCATTCTCCTCACACTTTGCGGCGTACTTCTTCCTCTTTCTTTCTGCAGAACTGGCTAAAGAAGCACCAGGTGCCCATGAGGTGACTCCTGTGCCAGAAAAGGGCGAACCTCCAGTGACATCTACACATGCGTCCTTTCCATGTAACCAATTGAAGAGAAAAGTATCTGCAAGTCTAAGATCTATCCCCGCCTCTCAAAAGAACCCTAACAGTGCCTCCTTGCGGACCGAAACCCCCGCTTTGCAGCAGATATCTACAAGCTTGTCCCGAACCAAATTGTGCCGAAACTTCACACCAATCTCACTGGAGCAATGTACAGCGTGGTCCCCCCCCCATTTTTCCGTTTTGGGATTATGGCAGCCTAGCCGTTAACATAAGACAGCCCGGTACTAACGATGATTATTTTCTGTCTCAAGCCTTCAATGGGATTGTTAACAGAAAGTCCTGGGCGTGTGATTCCCGAGAAGAGCAAAGAATCGCGATTTGTCTGGGGGTGAGCTTGTAACTAGATGCAAGGCTTTTTCTCAACAACAATAAAATAGGCCCCTGCCAGCTTTTTCATCATATGGGGGGCAGCGGGTTCATCATTGAGAGAAATAGCATTGGAGCCACAAAGAACTCGAAAGAGATCAAGAGCACGCTCGAAAGTCGGACCCAAGGAAGAAACATCATAGTTAGCTAAAATCTTAGCTTCAAGCGAACTAGTTTGAAGGCGAGAAGCAAGGAAAGCATAGTTAACAATGTCGCCTGCCGAGTAGATGCCAAGCCCACCCATCTTAATGGGGAGGGTAGCTAAGCTCCATTGCCAGTCCCCAAATCCCGGCCCAGAGGCTGTAATAATCTTCTCCAAAGAAGAGCGTAGAACAAGATCAAACTGGACTTGTGCGTCCCCAAACCAATCAGCAGGGCAGGTCCTCAACGCATAAAATAATCTCCCAACCCCAGCACAATAGCGAAGAAGGAGAAGCTCACATTGGGGATCATGCAGCTTGCTAACCGCCGACATGAGCTCAATGGTTTTAGCAACCCTCTTTAAGGAAAAGCCACGGCAAAAGCTCTGATCAATACTCACCGGCCCACCAAGAAGCTTCACCCCTGCACGAGGGCGAGATATGTTGGGTGGGAAAACTCCGTGCTCTCTACTCTTGGGGTCCTCCCTAGGCCAGAAAAGTTCAGTCTTATCTACGTTGAGAAATAAACCACGGGATGGCCCTTCCTCCTTAATAATGTGTAAGGCCTTAGCGACCATCAGGGTATCTCCAATAATAGTGCCATCATCAAGATACCAATCCTGGTGGTTAAGCTTACAAGACTGATGAATTTTCAAGACCAAGGGGTGCAATATAAGGGAAAAGAGCAAAGGGCCTAAGTGGTCACCTTGTTGAACACCTTGACAAGACCAAAGAATAGAGTCACCATAATATAACCGAGCCGGTTGAAAATAACAAAACTCCACCCAAGGTGCAAGAGAAGGGCATTGGATTTTCGTTTCAGACAACATGACACTCCTGTCCACTAGGTTGAAAGCATTTTGAAAATCCACCAAAAGCATGGATATGCCGCTTACATCACCCGTGCATTCAACAAGACGGTTAACTGAATGAAGAATAGCCTCACCACCCCCTTGTGTGCCGACCCCAAACTAAAAATCTTCAAAATAGGCGTGTAAGGTTTTCCCAACAACAGAGGCGCCAACCTTAGATACAAGCCTCCGCCACACTGTGCCAACTGCAATGGGATGGAGACCACCCCCTAGCTTAAGCAACGGGGTAAGGGGTGCACTAACTATAAAGCTCCCAAGGACACTGGGGTACTTACCACCTAGAAGCAGATTGACAACCTTAGTGATGGAGCAGAACAAGGAGTTAGCGATTGCTGACGCCGCACCATCCAACATGTCTATAAGATGTTGAGCTCTAAGCCCATCTCTGCCACACGAAGTTCCTTTAGGAAAACTATATATCATTCTTATCACTTCATCGTTGGACACAGCGAGAGCTTCCTCATCACACGGGATAGAGGGTATTATCTGAGGGGGTGCAAAAGGGTGCTTAGATTCAAGGGCCTGAAAGGTATCCGTGGAAAGGGGTGCCACACCAGGAGAAGACAACACCTTGATGGCAGCAGTGAAATGACCATTCCCAAGCTTACGCTTGTATTGATACAAATTTGACTCTTCCAGGTTACCGATAACCGCTTTAACGGTCGTATGTTAAAATTCGGTTACACAAACTATATTTATATTACTCTAACTCTACACAAGTATAGTAGAGGTAAGGGGTCAAACCACAGGGACAAGGTTAGTCAAACAGATGGTCTCAATATAGGGATTCAAGGGTGTTAAGGTGAATGAAACTAATTAAAACCAAGATTGATTGCAAAGCTACAACTAGTATAAATCAAGAGAAGAAAAAGCGAGAATGATTAGTTCCACCCTAGAGAGGTACCACAAACATTCATGCATTAGGGTGAGTTGGTGACCTTCAATCATCAACGGATTCAACAATGAGAGGAAGTTGACGGCTCTAAGACCAATCGAACGACCTATAATCGCCCTATGTCTCCTTAGGAGTGGCAGGACAAGATTCAAAGTGAATCGTTACGATGATTGAATAAGTTTCAACTAAACCCTAACTCAAGAATAAGGGGTTCCAACTCTAGGGTTTCACCAATCAAACCCTAGGGAACTACACACACATCCTGAAGAAGAAACTAAGCATGATATTCCATAAGAACAAGAAACTAGACATGGAAAACTTCTATGAGCAACAAAAGCAATAATAGGCAATGATAAAGAGAGCTAGAGGAACAAGAACATAAAAGTAACAACTCTATGCTAGATATTCAAACAAATCCAAGCACACAATCACCACAAAGAAAGGAGAATCATAAATAGCATTAAAGACTAACTACCAACATTAGTAAATGATTCTATAAGCAAATAAAAGAAAGATACTCATACCATAAATAAAATCTCAAAAGATGTAGAAGATATCATCCACAAGTGTAGCAAAGAGTTACATCCAAAAGCTAGTGACTAGATTGATTTAGGAGAAAACTTAAACTAGGAAATAGAAACTACGGTTTTTGAAACTGGAGAAAGAAAACATAAGAGATTCCACTAATATAGAGAATGTTTAGGGTTTTAAGCTAGAATGCCCTTCAAACTACAGGAAATGGGTATATATACCCCTAAAATAAAGTGCCACAGAATTATAAAAGGGCCCACGAAGACTAAAAAAAGAAAATAAAACTGATACGCAAAAACAGACGCATTCGCCCGAATGTAGCTCCTTCGCCCGAATGTTGTGCATTCGGTATTTCCAGTGAGTTTTGAGCCACTTTGTTCTTTGAAGACCATTCGCCCGAATGTCATGGGTCATTCGCCCGAATCCAGCTCCTTCGCCCGAATATGTTACATTCGACATTTCCAGTAGGTTTAGCAAAATTGGTGTAGAGCGCTAGGATCCCATTCGCCTGAATGGGACCCTCCATTCGGCCGAATTTACTGCAAATTACTCCTTTCCAAGCTCTGATTCTTGCTTCGATCTCACGAGCTATGCCGGGGTCATGGGACAGTCCCGATTGGTTGCGATAAAGCTCTGGGAATGATGTGTTAGCCTCAAATGTATGCCAAACGCCCTCGAAATCTCCAAAAATCACCTAATCAATCTCAAAACACTCGAACACAAGATCAAGGAGAAATCATGCGTGAAATATATCAAATTGATGTAAAACGACGAGACTTGACACCAAAAATGGGGTGGTAAACGTGCTCTAAAACGAGCACATCAGTTAATTACTTCCTTAGCACTAGAAGAGGGTGGATGTACATTAGCTAGACGATCCAAAACCAAACATAGTTTGTCGCTAGGGTTTGGCCATCTAGAAATAGCATTTGAAATAATATCAAACTGGCAGCGTTGATTAGAAGCTGCACCCAAGCAGAGACATCAGAAGGGCGAGATATGATAACATCAAGAGCCTGCAGGAACAACCTAGCAAAGCCAAGGTGCAACTTAGGGGGAACGCTTTTAACTGTTCGCAAGGGTTTAAAAAAACGCGTCCGAGGAGATCAACGTCAAAGCTAGAAGAACAACTACTAGAAGAACCCAATGAGGGAGCCATATCAACCACACAAGGAACAGGCACCGAGGCCGAATGGCGGGGGATGCCATAAATAACATCATCACCGAAAGACGGGGCATGGATTACAGAGCCGTTTCCATGCTTATAATTCTTCTAGTATTATTATTATTATTATTTTTATTATTATTATTATTATTATTATTATTATTATTATTATTATTATTATTATAATCTGTTTTCTATTTCATAGTTTTAGAGTTTACAAGAAGTTGGTAGGAAGTTGAACGACAAGTAGAGCATCCACACCCTTTTGAATACAGAACGCTAATCTGTGAAACATATAAGCCCTAGATTTGGGACTATTGGAGTTACTTAAAGAAAGCGTTGCAACTCTAGAGAACAACTCGAGCGCGTCTTCACCGAACTCTCCAAAAGTTGAGAAGGCAAAGGGAATGAATTTGTAGCCATTCTCCTCACACTTAGCAAAATATTTTTTTTCTTACGCTCTACAGTATTGACTAAAGTAGCCCTTGGGGCCCATGAAGAGACTCCTGTGCCAATAAAGGGTTAGCCACCAGTTGTATCCACACAAGCATCTTTGCCATGGTGCCAATTGAACAAAAGCAAATTTGCTGGTCTAAGGTCTTTCCCTGCCTCAGAAGAAAACCCCAATGGTGCCTCTTTGCGAATCGACACCCCAGCTTTACAACAGATATCCACAAGCATGTCTCGAACCAAATTGTGATGAAACTTCACGCCAACCTCGTTGGAGCAATGAACAGCACGATCCCCCCATTTATCCATCCTGGGGGTGTTGTAGCTTTGGGTATAAGCTGCCGTCAATGAATAAGGGAATGGTTAGCCGATAGCCCAAGACAGCCCGAAACTGCCGGTGATTCATTTTTTGTCCCTAGCCATCAATAGAGATGGTTAGAAGAAAATCTTGGGCAAGAGTTCCCGAATAAAGCTTAGAATGGCAACTTATCTTGGGGTGAGCTCGTAGCTAGACACAAGACTTTTCACAACAACACTAAAATAAACCCCTACTAGCTTTTTCATCATATGGGGGGCAGCGGGGTCATCATAGAGAAAAAAAGTATTGGAGCCACAATGAACACGAAAACACTGAGTGTGCGTTCAAAAGCAAGACCATGGGAAGAGATATCGCGGTTTGCCAAGATCTTGGCTTGCAGCAAGATAGTTTGAAGACGAGAGGTAAGAAAAGCATAGTTAGTGACATCACCTGCTGAGTAAATGCCAAGGTTGCCCATCTTGATCAGCAGGGTGGCTAGCCTTCATTGCCAATCCCCAAAACCCGGCCCAGAGGCCGTAACAATCTTCTCTAAGCAGGTGCATAAAGTTAGGTCAAAATGAACCTGTGCATCCCCAAACGAATCCGAAGGACAAGTTCTCAAGGCGTAAAATAACCTCCCGACCCCGGCACAATAGCGAAGTAGGAGAAGCTCACATTGTGGATCATGAAGTTTGCTAACAGCTGTCATGAGCTCAATGGTTTTAGAAACCCTCTTCATGGAAAAATCACGACAAAAACTCCGGTCAGTACTCACAGGCCCACCAAGGAGTTTCACCCCCACACGAGGGCGCGATATGTTGGGTGGGAAGACTCCAGGTTTTCTACTTCTAGGATCCTCTCGTGGCCAAAAAAGTTTAGTCTTGTCAACGTTGAGAAACAACCCACGAAATGGCCCATCCTCTATAATAATGTGCAGGGCTTTGGAGACCATGACGGTGTCACCAACAATAGTAGCATCGTCAAGATACCACGCCTGGAGGATAAGCTTGCAGGATTGATGGATTTTCAAAATCAAGGGGTGCAAGATAAGGGCAAAAAGCAAAGGGCCCAATGGGTCACCTTGTTGAACGCTTTGGCAAGACCAAAGGATGCAATCACCATAATATAACCTCGCAGGTTAAGTGTAGCAGAACTCCACCCAAGGAGCTAAAGCGGGACACTGAGATATTGTTTCAACCAACATGACACTCCTATGGACAACATTAAATGCATTTTCAAAATCCACCAAAAGCATAGAAATACCTGCTACATCCCCCTTACATTCAACGAGCCTTTTGACAGAGTGAAGAATAGCTTCACTGCGTCCTTTAGTGCCTACCCCAAACTAAAAGTCTTCAAAATAAGAACCCAAAGATTTCCCAATAACTGAGGCCACAACCTTAGACACCAGCCTACGCCATACAATTCCAATAGCAATTGGACGAATGCCACCCCTAGAGAAGCTATAAATCTAACAAATCGTTCCTTTAGGGAAGCTATGTATCCTGTTCTGCACCTCATCTTTAGAAACCATACAGTTCCAACAACAATTGGACGAATGACACCAGAGGGGTGAGGGGGGCACTAGCTATAAAGCCTCCAAGCACACTAGGACATATGCCATTGAGAAGCAAATTGACTATGCCGGTGATAGAATCTAACAGACCGTCGGCAATAGCTAACGCCGCACCTCCCATCATATCCACAAGATGCTGGGCTCTAAGCTCATCCCTGCCACACGAGGTTCCTTTAGGGAAGATATGGATCCTGTTCGGCACCTCATCTTTAGAAACATAAAGCGCCCCCTCGTTACACGAAATAGAGGGTATTGCCGGAGGGGGGGCGAAAGGGTGTTTAGATTCTAGAATCTGAAGGGTTTCCAGGGACGCAGCTGCCACACCAAATGAAGATAGAACCTTGATGGCGGCGGCAAAATGACCATCTCCAAGCTTAAGCTTACATTGATATAGATTAGACTCTTCAAGGCTACTAACCTTCTTAGCACTAGCGTGACACATGGGTACCTCTGCTAAACGATGTAAAACCAAACTAAGCCTGTCACCGGGATCTCGCCATTTAGAAATGACACTAGAGATGTTATCAAACTAGGATCGCTCCCTCATGCCCGACCTTCGTTCAGATCCGTTCTTCGGTAAAAAGGTGCCCAAGACACAACAAGGCAGAATAAGAAGCTGCACCCAGGCAGACACATCACTCGGACAAGCCAGAACCACTTTAAGAGCTTGAAGAAACACTCTAGAAAAGCCCAAACATAGTTTTGGGGGATACTTTTTACTGTCCTAAAGGGTTTCAGGAACACACGCCTGAGAAGATCAACATCAAAACTAGGGAAGGGACAACCACTAGAAGAACTCGCGGGGGACTCAACATCCACATTGGGAACACAGTCAACAATTCAGGGACGGGTGATGCCGTAGATCACATTAGCATCAGGGGTTGGAGCAAGAACTACCGAGCCATTGGCATGCTTACAATTCTTACTAGAGGAGTGAGTGCGCCAACTCTTGTAGCAAAGCCAAATACCTTCCTTTTTAAGAGCTGCGTCTATAGAAGAAAACATGAAAGGGTCACTCTTAATGCGATCACCAAGATAAACCCTAGACTCATTCGAGCTAAAATGTCGAGCCCCAAGGTGATCTATGAAGTACTTTTTAGAAAGCCCCTTACCACCTCCACTGTTACACCCATCACGACCCCTGAATGGACACATAATACTACCAACAACCATGATGACCCAACGCAAAAGAAAAACATGAAAAAAGAGGGGAGACAAAATAGAGAACCAACACATAGGCTAGTCAAGGAGACAAGCATGCCAAACCAAACAACAGCAGATCAAACAAAAACCAAAAGATAACCCAAAAAGGTAACCAAAATGAAGCATGTCAAGCAGAAAACAGCCATAAACGTGTGCCTAGACCCCAACTGAAAATAGCCAAATGAAGACCACACCACAGAGAACCGAAACCAACCAAACCCAAAAGAAGACCACAGCAAAGGAAACCACACCACAGAGACCCGGTAACAAACAAGCCCACAACAATCAAACCCAAATAAAAGCGCTGAAAGACCCACAGAAACCGGCCTCCACACAAAGTTGAAGGACACCCACAAAAACCCCCTGGGTTGAAGCCATGCTACAGCAAAACCATCCCCATAAGGCAGAAAGGAAGAGAAGACCCACCCCCAAATGCTGAAAGACACCCGAAAAGGTGGAGCAACTACCTGAAAAACCGCCTGCTGCCGGCGCTTAGGTGAAGGGAAACCCTACCACCTGACGATTGTGGTTAAGAAGGTAAAGTAAATGTGTAATTAAAAAAATGTAATATTACTATTATTATTATTATTATTATTATTATTATTATTATTATTATTATTATTATTATTATTATTATTACTATTATTATTAAATCTTTTTATTTTTATATCCTAATATTATATCATTTTTATTGAAATAAATATGTAATTCAAAATTCTTTCAAAAAAAAATATGTAATTAAAAAAAATTTTAAGGATAAAGAAGGTAAAGTAAAACAAATTAAAAAAAAGATAAAAAAGATAATAAAAAAAATGTCTCTCAAGAAATAAATAAACTGTTAGTATTCTTCTTACTAGCGAATAATTGTTATTTTGAATTTTTGATGGAAGGAAAAACTCTTCATTTTTCCAAGTACAATTCCCAGAAAACAAATTTTCATAAAAAAATAATTTTGTTCTTTCATTCCCAATATTGTATTCTATTATAAAAATCAAAGATTAATCAATCTATTATGTCATATCTCATAATCAATTAGTATCCCCACAATGAGTTCTAATATCTAACCGTACAAAAATTTCTCTGCAATGAGTTCTAATATTTTACCTTACAAAAATTTGTATGATGATATAATGCTTAACTACAATAAGCAAACAATTAAAATGAAGGAATTTCTCAAACGATTAATTGGGTTAGGTTTTGCTCCAATAATGAAGGATGTTATGTTACAAGAGTATCCTCTTGCTACCATGCTTAGGATGCTTGGTTAAGAAGTGTCTTTCTCCTGTAAGTAAAATTACTCAAGCAATTGTTCATTCTCCAAAGTTCAAAAGTCAAAAATTAATGAGTGCAAATCTGAAAAAATAAAATGTTTGAAGGAATTCCTCCATCAGCTAAGAAGACAAGAATTACAGATGCCAATGGTAGACCCTCAAAAAATGAAGATTTTATTAATCTGGAATCCGATTGAGGTTTTAGCACCATAAGGTTTGGGAGTTGTACCTTTGGTTTTGCTTTGAAAATGAAATATTATAAGTTACTTATTTTTTGAGGATATTATTATCAACTACTTTAATGCATCGAGGTTTATCTATTGTGATTTTTTCTTTTTAAGTTTTTAATGTTATAATGGCTGGGAGTATTATGTAATGTTTAATGGATGAAATGAAAATTTAATATTATATAAAGTATAATGTTTTCTCTTTTCATTGCTATTAAAAAATTTTAAAGATAAATAAAGTCATTATTTAAAGGACAAATGTAATAAGTTGGAACCTTCTTTCATCTTGCCTCGATTCTCAAGATCTCAACCATCCTCAAGATCTCAACCAAATTCTTCAAGCATTTTGTGTAAAATTCCTTCATTGAAGCCGACCAATCTCCTCCACCATCACGTCACCACCGCTGACCGAATTTGCCTCCACCATTACGTCACCAATGCCGCCGGGATTTGCCTCAACAAACCACCCATTTTTATTGTTTCAAATTGATTGTATTTTGCAAGTTATCTTCACATATCAGTCTATGACAAAGTAAGTTAATTGATTTGTTTTAATTTAACAACTTTTTAATTGATTTTTATGCAATGGAGGATTAAGTTATGGTTTTAATTGTAAAAACTTTTAGGTTTTGCTTTCATTTGCATGTTCATGTTTTGGTTTTAGTTAGAAACTTGATAATCCCCGTGCGATGCACGGTTTTTTTATTTTATTGTTTTACATTATTTTAAAAATACGAAGAAAATAATTTGTAAATTATTGGTTGTTGATTTTCAATGAATTATTATTATTAATAGCATATAATAGCTAATATTTAATTTATTTTTGACTTTCAAAATACTTTTTTATAAGTTATGTATGATGTTAAATAATGTTATTTTTAATATTATTTAAAATTTATTGATCACTATATAAGATTGTAAGTGACAAATTTTTATTTTTTGTTTCCAAAATGAAAGTTAGCAAATTATTATTTCAAAGAACAAATTATTTTGGTTTCTAAAATCAAAGCTATCAAATTATTATTGTGTATTGAACAATGAAAAGTCACACACATCTCATCAAACAATTTAATGAAAGCTAGTATAATGATAATTCACATATTTCCTAAACACTTTTATTAGTATATAATGATTGTTCAAAAAAACTTATTAGCAAATAATGACATCACCATTGATAAATGGAGGGAAAAAATCTCTTAAGAAGTTGATAACTCATCACTTTTTGAGTTTGCTTATGTCATCCGTATTTTGCTTTAGTATAATGTATAGATTACATCTTATTATGTTTTTATTTTTTATTTTTTTTTTGAGAAAACATTTTACTAGTTAATTGTTTAATTAGAAATAAAATTGACATAGTTGATGCAATTCATGGTTGAATTAGAAATGGCATTTTCTATGTTCCAACTCTTCAACTTCTACTCAATCTATTTTTGATCAGTTTTATTTTGAAATTATTTAATTTCTTTCTTATTGTTTTCTTCAATCTGTTCAATCTAATAGGCAAAATACTCAGTTATTTTAAAAGCCCTTGATGGTCAAATTGTCAAATTAATGGAGTTACTTTATTGGAAAAAGTAGTTTGAGTCTACTGGAAGACGTAATTTTAAAATACTCAGTTATTGTCAAATGGTCAATTTGTTCAATCTAATAGGCAAAATACTCAATTATTTTAAAATATTCAGTTATTGTTTGCAAGTGAAACATTTTGCAATGGCAATATTATTCATACCTACTAGAAGACGTGAGAGAAAAGGAAAGAAGAATCAATTGCTTGCATTAGTGAATAAAAGAATACAGTGCAAAGTATACAACTATGAGCCTATGACTATATATACAAAGGCTTATAAAATGTATGAGCTGGAAAAATTGCTCTACTTTAAGTAAGAAAATGACAAAAGAGTAAAACAAACTCCTAACAGAAAAGAGGATTTTTACAGCTGTATTTGTGCACCAAGTAAAAACAAAATACAATGGAAAGCCTAAAAGCTGCAGCTTGTGAGATCATTCTAGTTTATATAGAATTAAAAATAAAAAGATCAAATTAATAACGTAATTATTAAATCACTTGAATACTAATTTCTTAAAATTAGAGAGATAAGAAAATTTTTAAAGCCCATCAAAATATATAAAAATGGATGTCTATTTATAGAGAATTTTTTTTATGAATGCTGGTATATTTTTCTTTTTTTTTGTTAATCCTTTAATAGTAGAAATTGTGTGTCCAAAATTATGAAAATGGGTGTATTTCTTTACATTAATAGTGGGGCCCACTATGAGAAAATCTCAAAAATTTCCTCCCATTGAGAATTTGTTTTAGAAACATTTGAGTGTTTTTTGTGCATATTCACTAATGGAGTACATTTTTACTCAAAAGAATTCCCACTCAAATAAAAATTTCTCACCATTATGATAGTTCTTGCATATAATGTTTAAGTTCTTGATATTCTTAGGTGATAAATCCTTTTATGACTCGTGTAAACATTAAGATTTTTTTTTATTTTCTTAAAATCAAAAATAAATATGGCAAGGTTAACTTTGTCATTTACAATTATGGTGTGAATTATTTTCAATTATGATGCTAACATGTCTATTGACATTAATATAAATTTGCGGAGAATAAAATAAATAAATAATTTAGTACTAAATAATTTAGTACTACAAATGCAATATTTAGTACTGAATAATTTTGTATTACAAATGCTAACCAACAAATGCTTAATTTACTAAAATTGTAATCACTTTCAATTTCCTAACTATTAAAGACTGCAACTTATGTTGATCTAAATATTTTTTCATCTCCTTTTTATAGGTCCATGTAATTTGAACCTGATCTTTTTTCACCTCCTTGTCCATAGTGTTTATACCTATTAAAATGGTCAATAATAATATTTACATTTATACATTTAAATAGTATCTACTTAACAAGAAATTTAGTCGATTTATGGCTACTTGACATTACTTGCATGACGTGAAATGGGGGATGCGATGTCACAAAATTTTCATATGTACTTGTAGAGGGCCAAACAATCTTTAAGGGAAAATAAATTAAAATTGTGACAAAGGACCTGTGTGTAACTGACCAAAATACAATTTATTGCTATATTTACTTGCCAACTTACCAAAGTTTCTTGTGCTGCATGATTGTAACCCATAGAGTATCCGAACGGTGATTGCGAATAATTGTGTAACTGTATGAAATGCAATTTAATATTATACTCCCTCCTATTCATAGAGAATGAGACATTTGTTTTTTGACTCTATTTACTTATTACTCTTAATTTGTATTTTATTCTTAATCTATAAATTAGAACATAGTCAAGTGAGATCTTGTTAATGAAAAGATTATTATTACTCACTTTTTATAATATTCCGTTATATATAATAAAAGATATTAAGCACTGAATAAGTGAATTGGATAGTGTGAAAAAACAAATGTCTCATTCTCTATGAATAGGAGAGAGTGTTATTTTATCTTCTTAATTACACCTAAATTATTTTGCAACTAATGTATAAGCATAGTATTTACTTGTGCATTAGAGCTAGATGCATAATTTGACATTGGCGATGGATAATGCATTATTGGTCCCCTGTAAAAAAACATTAAAAGTGAATATCTCATATGATGGAAGCTACATTTTACATTATACAAGGCTTTGTTTCAACCTGTCCATAACCATAGTTGCTTTCTAATGTCTGATATTGTAGATTATTTTTCCTTGAATGGTGATCTTTTTTATACCCTTTTCTGTGAGTTGGTTGTTTTCCTCTTTGTCTACGCTCTTTTGGGTCTTTCACCTTCTCTTAATTATTCACACCTTCATCTGGATCATTTTGAAGATCATTTTGCAATTGGGATGGATGTCTTCCATAAACCTTACCAATTATATCAACACCATGTGGTTCTTCTTGACATTCTGTAGTTGATGCCTTCAATTGGTTTTTTGCATTGCGTAATATTTCCATAAACATTATATATGTTTTATCATCAATGGTGACCATGGTGGAAATCTCCTCAAATTCCATATGCAAATTAAGGTATCTATTCGCTTTTGGATTTTTATCAGGTGCATAATATGGCACTGAGATTTTGTTATAGTCCCTCAATATATCCTTTCTCCATCGAAATAAGATGTATTTTTCTAGAAGACATGCAACATCCTCTTCGTCATTTGCTTGTTTTCCAAGAGCAAGACAATATTGTTGAACAAATTCTCTCAATGTCGTATTGAGGTGAAAGAATTATTCATACTCTTACTACGTTGTGTGCTCGACATTCCAGCCCAAAAGTCATCCTTGAAATAAACCGGAACCCATCGATGCCTCAAATTAAACATTTCATTAAACCAATTCACCTTCTTTAACTTATATTTTTCACCAATACATTCCAATCGTTTCTCAAATTCTTCAATACTTAGAGAATCATGAAGAGCTTGTCGCATTTTTTTTTTCGAATCTTATCACTATGAGGGTTGAAATTCAAATGTTTCTTTGCATTTCTCATGATATGCCAAATGCACCATCGATGCTTTGTCTTCGGAAAGACATCCTTAATTGCTGTAGGAACACCTAGAAATGGCGAATGCAACAAGAGGGGGGTGAATTGTTGTATTGTACGTTTAGGTATTTTAGCCCTGTTGGCCCTCTTAAGTTTTGATGATGACTTCCTTATTTATAAACAAACAAGTTTTAGAGATTGTTTTGTAGGTCGCATATCCGATTTTATTAAAGTCATCGATGACACCTAAAAGGCTTGTTTAAAGGATGTTGTACATGTCAAAGTCAAAGTCAAAGTCAAAAGTCAAAATAGTCAACATAGAACATCATTTGGTAAGTCAAAATGGAATTGATTTCTACTGTTCCAAGAATTGATAAATCTGATATAAGTGCTGATGGAGACAGTACAGTGTTCCCAACGAAATAGGTCTGGAGAAGTTGGTCAACTAAAGTAAACGTACAAAATTAGTATTTTCTAATTTTTATTTGATTGTACGGATAAATATTAGAATATTGCATAAGATATTAATTGACAATCAATTAAATAACCACCACATAAAACTAATGGTAGAGAATAAGTCTCCTTATTTCTCTCCACAAAAATAGGGAAGAAGTTAGGGTTTAGTTGAATTAGTCTTCATTAACTATTATTAGCTAATTAATTATTAAAATTAACCGTATGATTTTAAGTAACCTTCAAGTCAATTCTCCACTTTCCCACATCTTAGAATAAGGGAATTATGGGAAGATTACACGGTTAATCTCTTATAAAAGAGATGTTTTAAAACCTTCTAATAGTAGAGGTGTTGTGCCCTAACCGAAATATTCAAGTGAGATCACCCAAGTAAGAAAAATATTTATTCTTTCATTTGCCAATTAATTCACAATATTTTTCTTATGCAATATCTTAGTTTTTATCCATTCTAGAGAAAATTATTTAATTTGTAAGGGTTTTTGAGTGTTTGTAAATAGACTTAAGGGAAGTCTAAGGGGAAACGAGAGAAAGAGAAAAGAAAGAGAAGGAGAAAGTGAAGAGAAGAGGCCTAGAAGAGAAGAGAAAAGAATTGTTTTATGTAATTGTATTAATTGCCTAAAACATATTAAGAGAAACTTAAAATCTCGAGTGGTCGTGGTTTTCTTTCTATTAGGCCTAGAAAGTTTCCACGTAAAAGTCCATGTCTCCATTTTACTTTCTTGCTTTTTGTTTAAGTATTTTTATTCAATTTAAATTCCACAAAAACAAGGCAAAAATACTTAAAAGCACAATACAACAATTCACCCCCCCTCTTGTTGCATTCATAAGCTCTAAGTGTTTCTACAATAGGTATCAGAGCCCTGTTCCTCATTTGATCAGGAAACCCTGAGAGCCGTATCTTGGTATTTTAGAGGTGTTAAAAATGAATGAACGAATGGAAGAAGGTTACTCTACTCAAAGACCGCCCATGTTCGATGGAAAATTCTACACATATTGGAAGAATAGGATGGAAATCTTCATCAAGACCGAAAATTATCAAGTTTGGAGAGTTATCGAAATTGGAGACTTCGAGGTAACAACTACCAACTCCAATAACGAAACTGTTCCCAAACCGATCACTGAATTTGAGAAAGAAGATTTTCAGAAAATGGAGATGAATGCTTTTGCCATCAAATTACTTCACTGTGGTCTTGGACCGAATGAACATAATCGTATTATGGGTTGCAAAACAGTCAAGTAGATTTGGGATCTACTAGAAGTTACTCATGAAGGAACAAGTGAAGTGAAGCGCTCCATGATTGACTTGTTGATGTCGAAATATGAAAGATTTGTTATGGAACCAAGAGAAAGTATTCAAGAGATGTTCACTAGGTTCACCAACATAACAAACGAACTTGTCTCTCTTGGAAGGCTTATTACCTCAGATGAACAGGTAAGGAAAATTCTCAGGAGTCTACCTCAAGATGACTGTTGGAGAGCTAACGTCACAGCCATACAGGAATCCAAGGATTTCACAAAGTTGAATCTGGAAGAGTTGGCTGGTTCCCTAATGACCCACGAATTGCATCTGGGAACAGGTGATAGTTCCCGAAATAAAGGCTTGGCTCTGGCAGCGAACGATCAAGAAGAGTCAGAATGTGATGAAGAGGAGACTGCCATGTTGGTTTGAAAATTCAAGAAGTTCTTCAGGAACAGCAGATACAACAATCAAAGAAACAACAAAGAAAGAGGAACTGCCAATACCAAAACCAACTACGAATGTCACAAGTGTGGAAGCACTGATCATTTCATCAAGGAGTGCCCTCAATGGAAGAACGAGAAGGGCAAAGGGAAGGCAAGGGAAACAGGAAGACAACCGATGAAAGGGAATTTCAATAAGACAAACTTTCGCAAAGCCATGATTGCTGCATGGGGAGAATCTGAGAGCGAAGCTGAAACTGAAGCTCCAGTTGAGGAAGAAACAACTAATCTATGAAACTGAAACTCACTAATCGGTAAATGCCCCACCTACACCCTCAACCAAAGCGACCAACTTAGAACTGGCAGCACCACCCTTCTTCTTTACCACCTTCTCAGGCTTCAACAAGAATTCCTGAGAAAGCAGCTTAAAATCAGGGTGGACCCAACCAGGTTCGTCGTTGAACACACTCTTCGGGTGCGGGACCCTACCGACCCCTAGAGTTACACGATGAGGACCAGGAGGCACCACCTGGTCGATGTCAAAGGTAGTGACCGCCCTGTTACCCATCAGATGATCCTGGTAATAATCGCCAGCAAGGCGAAGAGCAAAGTCCGACACATTCACTTGTGCAGGAGCTTTGGATATTAGGTCCCAGAGGAAGTGATCATTTGTCAACTTCACGCCGTCACCCACAGGGCATTCAGGCGCACCCGGCCGGAAATGCCCACCAGAAGGAGTTATACCAAGATTGGTATAATGAACCTGACCCCCATATTCTGCTGAATCAACGAAAACAACAAACTTAGCAGGAAGCAGAAACGAAAGCAAAGCAGACACCAAGAAATGGAAACATAAACGTACTCACCTGAAGTCAGGAAGTCAGACATGCCGACCAAAGAGAGAGCAGTCTCCCTTCGCAGGACAGCTTCATGGCAGAGCCACTTGTGCTTGTACTCGGCACCAGTAGACTCATTCGTCCAGGCCTGGAAATGGAGAAAAGCCGCCCTCTCCAAACGGGAAAGCTTCTTCACCTCCCCCATTGTGAGGGGGGCATGCAACACAGGAGCAGTCCAAAAGACAGGAGGAGAATATCGATACGGCTGATCGGCAGTAAGAGGAACCCTGACCCAAACGGTCTTGTCAAAATACTGCCTCAAATCCTGAAGATCAGGATGGACCACAGTGGCACCATTAACCACCTTAGCAGAGTAGAACGGCTTGTTCGACCCCTGCTCGATCTTGAAAACGGCACGGAAAAGGTCTAGGGTTAAAGGATAACCCATGTACTCGCAATGCCAAATGAAAGAAATGATCTTTCGAGTGGCCTGAGGCATCATTTGATTCAACGACAACCGATAATAACACAACACCCGCTGTAGGAACTAGTGCATGGGGAACCTAACACCAAAGATAAGGTGAAAAAAATTCACCGGGATGAAAACATCCGTAGAGGGGGTAGTGGTGACGATCACTTCGTAGGCATGCATACCAGGCTCACCCAGACGACACCAGTAGCCTTGATCTTTGGACAGGTGGAACCAGTCCTCCACCACAAACTGGAGACGGCCCTCTGTCATGAAGCCCAGCACCTCCTCAGAAAGCCTGGACAAGTGCAGTTTACCCACACTCACATCCACGTTTAGTGGAGTGAATGCATGCACAACGCTGGTGGAAGGATTCTAAGAGGCGGAAGGAAGGAAGGCATCCTCCCAAAAAAGATGTTCCCACTTCGCCTCTACCCAACCACGAGGGGGAACAGAAGGGTCTTCAACCCTACCAGATAAGGGGAAAGGAGTACGAACTGGGAACTCAATCACATTATGGGAAAAATCAAAAGCCAAGTCAGTAGAAGAAGAAGCAATTGTTTTCTTCTTAGCCGGTTTAACCATCGTGAAAAAGAAAGAAAGAAAAGTCTAAATACTCAAAAGAGGATGAACGACAAGAACGAAAACACTGCGCAAATGTTACTCGAAGAAGAAAGAAAATCAAGAGAAGATCAAACGTTCAGTAAAAATTCGAAATTTCGAGTTAAGGGGTATTTATAGACGAATCCCCAAAGGATAAGAACAGAAGATGAACGGCCAAGATCGAAGTATTCAAAAAATTACTGAAGAAAGAAAAGACTAATAGGCGGGAAATCGAGAAAAGTATAGCGCAAGTGGATACACGCGTTCGGCTAGATTAAAATTGACAGTAAATGGAGGCGCAACAGCCAATCAAACGTCAAGGAAACTGAGCAAGGGTTAAATCATAACGTCACAAGTTAAATTACCAAAAAGGGCACCATCATTACAGTCATATCATGAGAGATATTACTAAAACGCCCCCATGCACTTAAATAAAAGCGCCCAAGGCAAAAATCCTTGAAACTTCAGAAAAATAACCCCCCACGAAAAGCCACCCTGAAAACAACGTCCCATTATTCTCACTCTAAAAATAACTCCTTGTAACTCCCACCCCGAAAACGCAAAGAACCACAACCCTGAACAAATACCTTCGACCAAAGTTTACCCCAACAATGTCCTGGAAGGTTATAGTCCACACCCTTTAACATAAAGCCAAAGCGTGTGGACCAAAGGGGGCACGTAGAGGGGCAACCCCATGATCGAAAGAAGAGGAAGAACAGAAAAGCAGAAATCTTTCTCACCTTTTCTTGCAAAAATAGGCACCCCAACTTCGCTACAAATGAAACAACAGCAGAAGTCAGGCCTGCTGACCCTCAGTAGCCTCGGGTCAACAAGCCTGAGGGGCAAATTGTATATGACGAAATACCCACAGGGTGATCAGGCCTGTGGAATAAAGAGAGCCCCCAGGACACTTGTCCCTAGGATGAAACCATACTGCTCCAGGATAGCTCATCCTGTGGAGATACAACAAATACCGATGCCTGCAGGTCCTTAAAACCTTGCAGAAAGACATGAATACTAAAGCACACACAGGACGATCAGTCCTGCAGAATGATAACAACGGATACGATGACGTGGCAAGAAGACAGCTGTAAAAGTACAAACATAGTACCACTATAACTTGGGTAAGGCGAGGCAACACACCTACCTCATATATTGCTATACTATTACCACAAATCAAAGACAACCCATGGATGTGCACCAATCCACGGACGCCACATCAGCGGAGAGAATATCCTTTGTCTCCTCTTTGCTGACACCAAAAAGATACCATTCGAGGTAAAAGGCAAAAACGCCTCTTAGGGTTTGAGAACCTTCTCTCATACCCCCCTACTATAAATATACAGTGCCATACACCATAGCTGGACCCCCGGAAGTCCCCTGTCTGGCCCTTGTTTGTTGTCTTGTGCAGATCACGTCGGGAAAAGTAGCTAGAACGCATCTCGTGCCTCCCCAGTGATTCATATCTGTTGTGAATCTTAAAAGACATTCTCTTCTTCCCTAGTAGAGGGTGTTGATTGTTAATGTTAATGATTTTAATTTTCATATATAGAAAAGAAAAAATTAAATTCTTGATGATTGTCGAAAATATTCTAATTTAATGATTATTTATTTTTTAATTCATGATTTACTTTGGTGATGAAATTTTTGTATCTATGTAGATATGCAAACTTTGTTTTATGTATTTGTTAAAAGTTTTGGTTGATGTGATTACATAATGGTAGTATATGTTTATTTGTATGTGTTGTGGATAAAAGTAGATTAGGATTTTATTATTTAAATAAATTACTATAATAAATTAAAAAAAATTCTGGACAGTGACAATCTGTCACGGGAGTCGCGCCTCAGAGTCGGGGTTTGAGTGCTTTTTATTTGTCATTTGTCTCAACGATGCATTAAAATTCTCTTAAACACTAAAATTAATTAAAAATAGTAAATTTATGAAATTTGGTACCCAATGTAATTGATGTCATCCGGACACAGTGGTGAAGTCTTTACTATTTGAGTTTTCTAAACTGTCCAAAAAAACCTATAAAGTTTCTTGTCAATTTTGAAAGTTAGGAAAATATTAAGATTTATGATTTAATCAGTTAAAATTATATTCTATAGTGACCTTGGAGGTATAAAGTGGATTGAATGTGTAAACACGTACTAATGCATGATTTTTGTATGTGTGGTTGTGTTTAGGACCTCAGTTCATATGAGGATGAGATTTCCATTCGTGAAGTGCTTGTGTTGATCTTTTGTGCTACTAAGGTACACGCATAGACAATACTTTTATAATTGGTTATGTAAAGTAATGTTGTATTCCTTCTATCATGTGATGCTGTATATCACGTAATGCTTAGACACCTCAAATAATTTGAAAAGTCAAAAATATGACATTTGATCTAAATTATTAGATCTTTTGCATGCTAGGATGAACTCATTGCTTATATGTAACCTATATAATACATTGTATGAAATCTTTGACGTGTACTAGTTTATGTTCTTTGTCTTGCTACGTTCTTGTCATTCGACGACTAGCAGGTTCACTTGCAGGTGAGGCTAGTTTGTTAAGAATCAAGCAATATTGCTAGTAGGTTCTCAAGTTGTAAACCTTAAGACTTCAGCTGATTTATTATTTTCGTTATTGTTATTTATTTCTATATCAATAGAACGTCGTCAGTCTAAAAAACTATTTAACTTAAATGTCTTTCATATTTACATTTGAATATATGGTTCGCTTAACTCGGGCTATTACAAATACAGTGATCAATGAGACTGAATAGCAAAATGGGGATATATCAGGAAAAGTACTATGAAAAGGGCTATGTGGTGAGAAACATGTGTGACGTAGAAAAGCCATCATTTACAATTGATGAACAATGTTAGTCTCTTAAGGACATTTTATAGATAATGGTTAGATAGATAGCTATATAGATAGATAGATAAATATAGATGAAGATGTGGTAGTGACGTGACACATTATTGGCAAAAGAGGTATTCATGTGAATAGTGTCAAAGAGTTGCTCACATTTTATGGATTATGGATAGAATTTTAAGATTCTATCAACGCTGCAGTTCTACTTATGATCTGGATCGCTCGCTTGATTTTGGGTCATAAAATCGTATAATACTAAATTAAATTGCAATTTTTAACAACTATGATTATAGTTAGTTGATTTGATATTTTTTACTTTGGCACGTTTAGCTATTTGGACCTGACTTAACTCTTTAAATCAATGTCAAACAAGACCCAACTCGTTATTAACATGACCCTTTACTGACCCGTTTCGAAGTGATGACCCTTGACCGGTTGCGTCGACCCGCCATATTGGACACTTCTAGCAAGACCGACATTAGGAAGAGTACTAAACATCGGAACAATAATCTTTATGAGATTCCATATTACCAGTTAGTAATAAGAAGAATAGTCCATCAAGCTTATATTTTAGTAAACATCTATCCGATCTTTCCATGTGGGATTACATGTGAGTTACTTATAAAAACACCCTAATGTGTTTTCATGGAAGATAGAGATATTTTTTTCTATTGATTAAAAATTGTCAGCTATGATACCATGCTAGATTTATCTTTTAATCAACTACTCTTCTGAGAGATGGTCTCTAAATGAGACGACTTTAAAAACAAGCTCAATTTAATATTAGTTCATGTATAGGTTGTGTTTAATAGTGTGACCATCTTTTACAAGAATTTGTGATTATAAATGTTATTGGGCTCGTATACAACAAGACTCACACATGAAGAAAGTTAATTGCGAACAAACCTTATGAGGTTTCATACTATAACCAACTGCTAACGGGAGAAGTATCCCTTTATGTTTATATGTTAATTAACCTATTTCTTGTCCTTGGATGTGACATCATCCAGGGTTTATTAACTAAACAACTACTGTCATCAAAGGTGTTCATAACTGAGTACTTGGATATCGGGTACTCGGATAATCGGTCATCGGTCGGGACACGGGTACTAGTTTTTATTATATTGCTTTTTAAAAAAATTTGGTGACATATTTTATAATGTTTCGCATTTAGGCTGCAACATAATAAGCTCTAGTATCAAAATTTATTTTATGTAGCAAAATTAAGAATTTGTGGAAAAATATGAATCAAACAAAGTTGGATTTGAGCAACAAATAATGAAAGTATGGAATGAAGAAGTCTGACTTCTGATGGATTATTAGGTTGCATTAGGGGTGGTTGATCATATCTCCTGACTGCGAGTGCTAGAGTATCCAAATAATATGTGCAAATCGTGATCCTTTAATATAGTTTATATTGGAAATAAAATATTTTCTCCTGGGTCGACGGGTACCTGACTCAATGTATTTTGTGGCCTATGATCCGACCAGGTCAATGTGGGTCGGGTACTCGACTCGATAGATTTTCTTTTTTAATAAATTGACCTGCCATTAAGAATGCGGGCTGGGTTTTTTTGAACACCCCTAACTCTCATGGGAGATCATTTTTCGGTGAGACGATCGTAAACCAAGTAGCGCATCTGCTAATAATCGTTATAATTAGGCTCTTTAACCCATGTTTGAAGAACGTCTCACAACAAAATTATCTCCTCCAACAATTTGTGTTTAAATAAAACACGTACATTTGAACTTAACATGAGTAGTATGTGTATGCTCAAATATTTATCCTCAACAAATAATGAAAAACCTTTACTGTATGTTTAGCTAACAGTACTAATTAGTGGTAATGAGATTAGTTTGTAGTGTAAATTTTCATTATATGTATAATGTCATTTCCATGGTAATGAAAGTTTGATTATAAAAAAGTTTTTTGTTCACAATATCTCATTACCACCTAACATGTTCAAATGGTAATAGATTAGAATGAATTTTGTAAAGAAAATGATATTGTCGAAGAAGAATAAGCATGAACATTGAATATGTCGAGAGATGTTTTTACCAAAATTACACTAAATTTCCATTATCATTGCCAACGTTTATTACCAATTACCAAACTGGCAATAAATATTAGATTATATGTTTATTCTCCAACTAATTTTCCAAAAGTACAATATATGATTAATAAACCAATGGTGTCATTACATTTATCAATTATTTGTTGAGCAACGAAGATCTTCCATATAACTTAGTAAAATATTCCAAAAGAATATGTTTGATTGAAAAGAAGGAATAACTAAGGGGAATCAAAATTCATATTAGAGTCAAATATATTTCAATTTATATGTGTTGGTTAGCCCCCACCATTGCCACTTATCTTATTAAAGATTTCAATTATTGTTTGCCACAAGATTATATTGAGATCTACCCAGTTTCCGGCAAATAAAGTTGAACAATTTTAGTTGAATCTAGGCCTAGGCCTAGGCCTATGCTTATGCTTGCCTAGACTATGGCGTGCCATTACTAGGTCGTTTGATTAAGAAATATGTTAATATTAATCTGTCTAATAGACTACTCCCTTTGTTTTGTGATTAATGAAGTTACTCATGAAATGTTTAGGAGAATTAAGAAAAATAAAACATTTAAAGTAGTGAATATACTATTTTATTTAATACTAAATTTATTTGAGGAAAAATAAGGACAATAAACATTAAAAAATTTAAAGAAAATGGAAAAATATCAGAAACACTATTAATAAAAAAAAGTTTTCATAAAGTTAGCTGGAATAAATAGGGACTATAAAAGATATAAATATTTTAAAATTAAGTTAGTGGAGGATATACATGGAGACCATCAGCATTATTAAAATATAAAAACGAGAATAAACTAGGATATTTTCTCCAAACTTTTCTTATAAAGAAATATATTTTTTTTGAGAACAACAAATGGAACACACTAAGAAAACAAAATGAGAAGTTTTATAAGGAAGATTAGTTATTTAGATTTACTCACAATAATCAAGAGATGTTAAAAGAAGCTTTAAAAAATAAGCACTACCTTCGTTAAGGAAGTATAGGTTGCATTTTTCAAAACACTTTGAATAATGGAATAAGAATAATCACCTTTTATTTACGAATTTCCTTTTTTTACGATTTAAGCATCTAACTACCCAGACAACAATGATTTTGCTTTTATAGAGAATTGACTTTAAGAGATCCTTGTTTCTTTTTTATTACTACTATAATTTTTTTCTTATATCTTTAGCGTTGTAAGTATCTGGATAAGAGATCTTAAATTTGGGTCCAAATCCTCATATCAGTAAAAATGTTTTGGTTGAATTCTTCTAGTCTGGACCAAAGGAACCCCTTGCAAGATGGGAACTAGTTGAGGTTCCCTAACTGGGACCAAAAACCCTTCTTTGGAACAGGGTTGGCAAAGGCGTAGGGTGAAGAATAATTTATGAACACTAACTATATCATTTTTCGTTCCATATTACTCGTAATTGATAATGTCATTTCTTCAAATAAAATGTCACTATATCATATACAACTAAATTGAACAAAGTAAGGAAACATAAAACATAGATAAAACCAATAAATATAAAATTAATCAAATAAACACAAAAGTAATGTATAATAGTTTGCAATACATAGAAAAAAATCATAAATTTGGGGGGATTAGTCATAAAATAAGTAAACGCACAAGAAAATAAAAAATAGAAAAATTTCACGTGGTAACCAAAACTTTTAAAAAGTCCACGCGGTAATTTTAAGGCTTACGTAATTGTTCCACCGTGACTTTTTTGCACCGAAAAATGTTAGCAAATGTTAATTTTAAAGTTTTATGACTGTTGTACGCCAATTTATACGACTTACCATCTCAAATGTTATCAATTTCAACATTTTTCCCCAAAACATAAACTCCAACTCTACAATCTTTCATACAAATTATATTTCCCCCCAAATCCAAATATGGTAGAGTTTGAGTTTATATTTTGGGGGGAAACGGTTGAAACTAATAGCATTTGAAATGGTGAGTCGCATAGATAGATACGCGTACAACAAAATTAAAGCTTCGAATTTAATATTTGCTTACGTTATGCTAACGTATTATGTGCAAAAAGGTCACGGTGGAATAATTTGGTAAGCCTCAGGGTAACCATGTGGATTTTTATAAGTTTTGGTTACCACGTAAAAAACACAAACCCTTAGGGATACCACGTGACATTTCCCTTAATAATATTATAATTGTTAAATAATCATTATTACATGTAAATGCCTTGTTTTTGGCTTATTGCAACAACCAATGTTGCTTTGATAATCTTAAACAGTAAAATTTAGTACTAAATTTTTATCTAGTAAGATGGCAAAAGGCTTGTCATGTTTACATAGGGTTTCAAACCTTAGCAATGGCATTAAGCAATTTTTTTTCCATAGCCTTAGGCATAGACTTAGCTTGCCCTTGCCCTTTTACGAGGAGAACATGGAGAAATTTTGTTGAGAATATTATTTTCTTGACATGCTTGTATTGAGTGTAAATATTTAAGGGGAGAAATAAAGTCAAACTAATGAAATGAAAGCAAATAGAGATAAATTCTAAGTACTTGAGATAGTTGTAAAAAAGGTAAAATGAGCATGAAATAAAAACAATGAAGGAAAAAGAAGACGATTTCCCCTATTATGGAGGTAATACATTCCCCCACCCTCCCCTAAGATAAATATTTACCCCACAAAATTAAGAGCTCCCTTCATTTTTCATTACTTTGCAACCATTCTTCTACCTTTACAACAATTAAATTTCACTAATTTATCATTTATCAACTTCATTTTCTTGCTTTGACTTTTTTTACTCCCTTAAATATTTATACCCAATACAAGCATGCCCTAAAATGAAAATATTGTGAAAACACTTGCTCTTCTTCCTTTTTTTCTTCCCTTCCCTTTTAAACAAACATGTGTACTCTCCCTCCTTACCCCTCCCCTTCTCTTCCTTTCCCTTCCCTTCTTTCTTTTCTCTTCTAATTTGCTATCCAAAGATAGTGTTTGTGCAAAAATAATTATTTGCCTCTTTTGTGAAAACTTCCATACTCTATTAGAAAAAGCTTTTATTTTCTCTTCGTCACAAGCTACCACAAAAACTGTAGCAACACTTTTATATTCTTCCATTCATTTAATTCTACGTCATTACAAATATTTGAGATGATTTTCTTGTTAAGTGTTTAAGGTGGGACCCAGATCCAAATGATCCGAGTCCAGACACATATAAGTTCAAACTTCTAACCAATCCATACATATATAGTTTTAATGATACTTATGGTTAGGGGACATAATAAACCTTTCCCTTAAAGTCCAATTACAATGATTGATACTTGGATCTACCTCTTATCACTAAAGTAGTAATAAAGTTTGTACTAACTAACAACATTTCAAAAAAGCACCTTTTGGAGCTCTAGCATTATAAATAACCTGATTAATTAGTATTGCCATTTCCACGAGTACCTAAACAAAGAAATTCATAATACCTCAAATAAACTTTTAGGAAGAAAGCTACCATAATCCTTTCTAGTTTCAGGTCAAATTTCCAAATAAATAAGTAAGATCAATATAAGATGTACAAAAAATCATCATGTAGAAACTCAACAACAACAAGCTTAATTGTAAAGAGATCTGCTACTGCTCCTAGTTGTAGGCCAACAACAACAACAACAACAACAGAATTGGAAGTAGCTGCACAAGCAGTCCCATTGTTGGCTCACTCTGAATCATCAAAACTCCCACAAAGAAATCATAGTCGAGGGAAGAAAATAGAATTCCCAGTGTCCCCTGATGCTGATGCTCTTTTACTGGGAGATGGGATTACTAATTCTAACCACCCACAACATAAGATGGTTTATTTAGAGCTTCCAACCCCTTTTACTTGCATGGGCTGCAAGGAGTATGGTGCTGGCTCTCGTTTTACATGTCAACAATGCAATTTTGAGCTTCATGACTTCTGTGCTTTAGCACCTCCTGTCCTTAAGGCTCATCCTCTTCACTCTCAACACCACCTTATTTTCTATCCTAAACCTGGTATGGTATATTAAACTTACTAGATAATCCTCGTGCAAAGCACAGTTTTTTTTTCTTTTTGTTGTTTTTGATTGTTTAAAAAGAAAATCAATTGTTAATTATAAATTATTCATTTTCAATGAATTAATAATTGCATAAAATAGCTAATATTTAATCACTTTTTATTTCAAAAATATTATTTTATAAGTTACGTATAATGTTAAACAATGTTATTTTGATATTATTTTTCAATAAGTAAGCATAACAAACTATGTTAAGAATAAATTCTGATATTAATAAATTATTTTGAACCTGTATTACAATATTAAATTACCTGAAATATTCTAAATGACAATAACATTTATATATAAAAAATAATTTAAATAATAATACAAAGAGAAATGAAAAATATCTTGTCTTATATGAGACTATCGGAATATTGAGATGAATCCATGTAATTAGCGCAATTATCTTATTGATCGCTATAAGATTGTAATTGACCCTTTAAGAATTTATGAATAAAAAACATTTAAAGTAATGTCTATTTAAATAAATAAATAAGATAAGAAATTTATAGCATTTACCATTTCCAATAGCGCAATTATCTTATTGATCACTATAAGATTGTAATTGACACTTAACGACAATGTCAAATGAGTGCAAAAATGAATTTGTTTGCATTACAAATGCAATTATTCGTTTTCTGACCTTTAATATCTCCCCCCTTACCTCTAGATATGCATTAGGTAGATTTTTCAAAGGTTGATTGCATTTACCATTTCCAATAGTGCATTTATATATTCTGATTAAATAAATCAATTCTAATGCATTTAGGCATTGTTGAGAAAATTAACCAATTTCAATGTATTGATTATGATAATATTTATTAGGAGAATCAATATTAATCAATACTAATGGAAAGTTCAATTGCATTATATAATAGGATGACATCATCATCCTATATTGGATGGAAAACTTTACTCCGCAAGGTGACACATCATAAGTTTGGGGTATAATGATGTTAGTGTGTTTAGCTTTAGTTATAGGTATACATTTTTTCATTTACACTAATTTATTAGTAATAATCTTATCAACTCATACATTGTTTAATTTATTAATAGGTAAAGGACTATTGAGATCAAAATGTGAGGTTTGTGGGAAGACTGAAAAGGGATACCTATTCCACTGTAGTGCTTGTAGCTTTCAAATACATCCTTGTTGTGCGATGCTATCAGCCAAGATGAAATTCCCGACTCACCCTCATTCCCTTGTCATAATGCCAGCCACCATAAATTCAGTAGGTACAACAGATATGATGTGTAGTGAGTGCAAGAAGAGGAGATCAGGGAAAGTATACCAATGCACACTCTGTGATTACTGCCTTCATGCCGTTTGTGCCAAAAATATGGTAAATGGCCTCCATGCCAATGGAATCAAAGGTCTTGATTCGGAGAAACCAAGCATGTTGGGCGTTGCAGCTAAAATTGCTTCCCATGTTGTTGTAGGGTTTATGGGCGGACTGATTGAAGGTATAGGAGAAGGTTTAGGGGAAGCTCTTACTCAAAACATCGTCAAAGGAAGCCATGACAATAATAGAAAAAGTCCCATCAATGAGTAGCCACTAGCTACTCTCAAAAATAACTATAAACGACCTGTTTGATTTGGTATTAATTCATAGTATTTCAAGTGTTTGATAACATGACTTTCCTTGCAAAATTGTATACATAGCTGTCAGTCAGTGTCTCTGTGTGCGCACACAATCGTGCAAGATATGAAGTAATTATTTTCATAAGTAGCTAATGGTTGGGTTGTTTGTTTGATATACATAATTATTATTTTGATTTGTAACAAAAGTTACTACTAATTAAATTATTGACTTGGAGTGGTAATTGGTTTTGGGTACTTTAAATTTTGTTTGTCTCTAACTTGTCTTTATGCAACTCATTTAATCTCGTGCAGAGCAAAATATGTCTGATTAAATTTACCAGCTGCATGTCTTATCTAGCGTGCAAAACTATCATTTTTAAAAAAATAGATTCATTGAGTTTGTATTATTACTGAATGTTTCCTTGAATAAAATGACCATTCCAAGATGTACTAGGTACATGCACAAAACAACAAGGAGGTGATCAAACACAAATAAATAAATAAATAAAGAAAAAATTGACATTAATAATTCAACCTTTTGCTGATCCGTTGTGAATAATCCAACCTTTTGATTATTTTTTAATAATCCAATATTTTTGCCCTTAGTTCGTTGTCAATAATCCAACCTTTATTTTAGTTTGCTAGCAGCAAACCGTATTATTACCTATTATTAGTAATAAGGTATGTTGTAGGCAAATATTTTACAAAGGTTGAATTATTAGAAAATAATCCAAAGTTAGGATTATTCATAGCAGATAAGTGAAAATTTGGATTATTAATGTCAATTTTTCCATAAATAAATAAATAAATAAATAAATTAAAAATAAATTAAAATTTTTTTCATTAAATGGGCCCATAGATTTAAGGCTATGACACTCTAGGGTAAAGATAGTCCGCATCTCAATGACAATTTTCCTAACTAGAGAACAATGTGTCCATATACTCCATTAATTGACGGCCCTCGAGTCCGAATCATTGACTCATATTATAATAACAACATAAGTAATCACAATCAAGTCGTATCGCAATAACTTTTCAATTTCAATAGAGCTTTAATAAAACAAATTTTTAGAAATGTAGTTTGGTCAAACCCTTTCAAGGGACTACAACTACTCAAGTTAATAATCACAATTATTTCCAAGGCGCATTACTTTCGCGAAGTTAGTTTAATGTATAAAAAGGAATCCAAAGTAAATCAAAATTATATAATGCTCACATTCTCGTATTTCTTCTCTCGTGATCCTTTATTTTTTTAATATCACTAGTTATTATACTAGTACATATTCTCACTTAATCCAACATTAAGCGATAAAATTTAATACCAAATATAAATTATTCTATTTTCCATAATTTTCCATAATAATCCATAATTTTCCATTATATATATATATATATATATATATATATATATAGATAAATATATATATATATATATATATATATATATATATATATATATATATA
>CM033461.1:20357325-20387325 GCA_019425755.1 Amaranthus cruentus
CATGTAAAAAAGTTAAATTTTAATTAAAACCCCACCCATGATCCGGGGCCCCAAAATTTTTTGTTTTAAAAAAATGGAGACTTTTATTTGTGGGGGGTTAAAGCTTACCGATAAGCAAAAGAAATATCTTTATACTAAACCCCCGGTTTTGGAAAAAGGCCCAAGTTGGGGTTTGGCCTTTTACGGGGATTTGGGGTTTGGGAGGGGGGAAACACGGGGGGGTTTAATTAAAAACCAAAAGCCTTAAGCGTAAAGTCAAAACATTCCTGGTCCGTTTTGAGGAATTAGGAGTTTGACGTGGACCTTGCCGGCCAACCCGAGGCCCGGGGCGACGGTGAAGTAAAAGAAAGCTTGAACCCTTTGGTTATTCGACCTTCGCTTTTCGGGGGAGATTTTAATTCTCGTGATAAGGATCCAAAGTTGTTGAAATTAAAGGAACGCCCGCTGGTAAAAGTTTGGGGGATTTTTTGTTTCAAGTAAGAGGGACCCGAGGTTTAAAGGTCGCTGGTGTCTCCCGGGGCTCTGGAAAGGGATTTTAAAGGAACGATCTTTGGGAAAGCCTTTGGGGGTCCCCTTTTCCGCTCATCCCGCGTGATAAAAGTACCAAGATCTTAAGTTGATGTTCGGGTTGAATAAAAAAGGGGACGCCAAATATGTATGGGCGCTTTTTGGACCCCCAAAAAAGTTAAGACCCAACATAAAAGACCCGAGGTTTACCGCAACCTTTGAAACCCGGCGGCGGGGAGATATTTCTATGGATTTTGCCGTAGGATTGCCTCAACAAGGCGTGGAATGATACCTTATGGGTGATAGTTGATCGCTTGACTAAATCCAAATGTTTCATTCCTATGAACCGGCCGTGGGAGATTTGAGAATTAACCGAGCTTATATTAAGTATGTTTATAGCGGTATTACTGGGCCCCTGCATTCATTGTGTCCATGTAGATACCTGTGATTTGTCAAAATTTTGGCGACCTTGCAACAAGCAATGGGTACCTACGTTATCGATAGTACATCGCTTCATCCCGCATTTATCGCAAACGAGCATTAATCTAGTTTAGAAGATATGTTACGATAGCCGCTGCCATGGAGTGGAGGGTCATGGATGAACATTTGATTTGGTCGAAGTTTCTACAATTACTTATCGCCCTCGACCGATGGCTCCTTTGAGGCTTTGTATGGACGCCGCTATCGTAGTCCGTTTATCGGGACGACTTCACCGTGTGACTTTGGGACCTGATTTGCTTTTCCAAACGACCGAAAAGTTAAGGTGATTCTGATCGCTTAAAAGTTTCCAAGATCGCCAAAAGTCTTGGCGCCGATTTGAAATGACGCCCCGGGAAGGAGTTTATCGGGAGATCAAGTGTTGCCGCTGCCGCCTTGGCGCCGAGTGGTGCGCTGGGTGTCGGGAAAGTCGAGCCCCTCGCATACATCCCTATGAGATTTTGGAACGTGGGCAAAGTGGCGTGATCGGCTTGGCTCTTCCAAATACCTTGGAGAAGGTCCATGATGTTTTCATGTGTCCCAAGCAAAAGCGTATCATGTCACGCCTCTCATGTCTTGACCCCCAACCTTAATTAGGAACATCCTTGGACCTATTCTGTAATCCACCGGCCCCAATCTTAGACAAGAAAGTTCTAGTACACCTACTCTAAAAAGATATTTCTATGGTAAAAGTTCTATGGTCAAATCACGAAGCGCAGGCCGCCACTGGAAAACCGAGGACTCCAGGGGGAAAAGACCCAACTTCTTCAAAGTTAGTCGCTTACGGGGACGAATCCTTTAAGGGGGGTGTAGGCATAGGAATTCTCAGGCGCAGATGCAAACCTTTGACTCTGAGTTGTGTAATTGGTGTTGTGTCATATGTCGTTTCATTAGTCTTAGGTTAACCTTTTAAGGGGGTGTCCGAACACCCCCGTGAATTTGAATGAATTAATATTCGAGATTAAAATAAAATAATAATCAAGTATAAGAATTTGAGTGAGTCAATATTTGTCGCGTATTAAATTAAACCTAGGCAATTAAACACAATATTAATTAATTAAAATAAATAAAAATAAAAATAAAAAAAGAAAAAGAAAAAGAGTATACGTTGATAAATTAGAATAATTATACATTATTAACATATAACTTAATAAGTGTGATAAGGCTAATTATAAGTATTAATGTTTGAAACGGTAGTATGCCATTGATGAGCATACTCCCTTAGGTTCCTTCCATTTATATTTAACCTTTCATCTTTCTCATCTTTACCTATAAATAGGCTGGCTATGGTGAGCAGCCATAATACTCCTTCATTAAGAAAGTTCGCTTGGGTGGTTTATCTCATCTATTTCTCTTACATTTTTTTTTGTCCCTATTTCGAGGTGAGTAGTTATGTCTAACACTTTTCTAATTAAACACCATAATTGATATTTGTATCAAGCTTTCGATTTATCTTTCATGGCGTGTAATTTTTATGAAAATGATAGAATAAATTCGTTGGTATTTCATGGGCTGAAAATCTTAATGCTTCATCTAATTTGTTTTATATATAAATACTTTGGTTAACGATTTGAAGGATTTAAAAACAAATGTTAATATAATTGATTTTTTTGACCACTTGGTCACTATTAACTTTGATAAAAATGAATTCGTGTACTACTTTATTAACAACAGAGGATCAAGTATTTAATTCAATTATCATAATTTATGAATTTTAAATTGTTTTGAGAGATCTTGTGGATGAGTTTGTTTTAATTTGATGACCTTGTGCTCTGATAATGGTTGGATTTTTGTGTGTTATTATATGTGTGTAGAAATATTAATTGTTAATATTTCGAAAACATAAATTGTATTTTATTTTTTTTTGTAGATTCGGTTTTATTAGATTTTTCTTGGTCTTGAGTGCTAAAGGGGTTTCATAATTTGAATAATAAATATATAAAATAATATTTAGTTAACGAGTGCTTTTCCGGACAGCGGCTGCTGCCTCGGTGTAGTGCCCCATTCCGATGTGTTGGGTGTGTTTCGTTGTTGTCTCGTTTTATCGATGTGTTAAAAATTTGTTAAACGCTTAACATAATTAAAAATAGTAAATGGATGCTAGCAATTATGAAATTTGGTACCCAAGGTAATTGATGCGTTCCGGACGCAGTGGTGAAGTCGGATTTTTCATTTGGATTTTCTAAACTGTCCGAATTGGCAGATTAAGTTTCTGGTTAAAAATGGAATTTTGAGTTAATTGGAATTTGATGAAATTAATTAAAATTACTAAGTCTTATTGATATGTTAGTGGTATAGAATGAGTTAGAAGTGTAAACACGTTCTAATACATGTTCGTTTTGTGTGTATGTTTGTTTAGGATCTCGATTCATAAGAGGGTGAAATTCCTGTAGCATTTGAATACCGTTGTTTGCTGTTGCATAAAGGTACACGCTTAGACCATACTTTATATGTGGTTGTGCAAGTAATGTTGTTTCATTCTTGATTATTGCATTGTGACTCACATAAGGATTAGACACCCCAAATAATTTGAAAGAAGTTTAACTTGGAAATTGAGGATGGATGTGTTGGGTAGCCCCAATGGGTTAAAAATTTGGGATGGATTATATAAATTTTTGTTCCCATGGCAGTTTTGGATCATTACGGTCACCATGGGGGTATGCATACTTTAACCTTTGGCGACCCGAACAGGACGGGCAACGTCTTAGGTCGATGGTTGCCTTGGGATTAGCTCTCCCAAGTGTATTCCTCCAAATGAATTGGACTATTACTTGGACGACCCGAATAGGACGGGCAACGTTTCAAGTTGGGGATTTTGAATAAATATATTAGAGCCTTTGCATGCTAGGGTGAACGCATTGCTTGTTTTCCACTTGATGATAAGTTGTATGTAGTCTCTGACGTGTATTGAATTGTTCTTTTGAACCTGCTTCCGTTGTCGATCGACGACTAGCAGGGTGATTGCAGGTGGGAATTGGAGTGAGGTTGAAGTTAGGATCACATCACCCAAGACCGCGTTTTATGTAATAAGAATTATAGTAGAAAATAATTTACATTCATATAATGGAACTCAATCTAGTTTATTTTGTCGTTTCGTTAGTAGAGGCCGTTGGGTTCTCAAGTTGTATTACGAACTTTATAATCTTATCGCTACCGTACGCTTTATTTTCCCTTAGTTATATTCCCTTATCAACGGAACGTTGACGATCTTGGATGGGAATCTTTCCACTAAGTGTCCAGTTGTGAACCGGATTCATATTTTTCTATGATTATCCGGCTCACGCGAACCGGACCGTTACAATATATCTGCTTAATTCAATCCGTACGGAAATTAGGGGATATGATCAATTGTAAAGATCCGTGGTACTAGGTGTCAATTCAATTCGTACGAACATTGGCAATGATGCATGAAATGGGTTGGTCAATATGGATCGCAAAAGAAGGAAAGGATTATACACTCTGAATTGGGGAGGATTGTTGGAATTTAGAGTATATAATGATAATCGAAATGATTTAATTAATTATATTAAATAAATAAATTTAATTAAAGTAATTAAGATATTCCAAAGTATGTTATTTAAAGAAAAGGAAAAAACGGGACAGAAGAGGGTGCGCGGCTCGCGGTCTCGTGCGCGACACGCGGAGTGAGGCAGAACCTCATGCGCAGCTCGCGGATATCTGGGCGGCACGCGAAGGGCCTGCTGTGCGGGTTCTTCGTGCATCTTCGTGTATTCGTTTTTGTTGGTTAAACAATAACTACCAACGGTTATTATTGTTATTATAATCATGTTTATTGGGATGTACGGGTTGAGTGAAAGACGACTTTGGTTCATGAATTGATATCGGGTTTCACGAATCAACCTAGTGCTTCGTGAAGTGACACTTTGCTTCATGAAGTAGTGTAAGCTATTCTATAAATATAGAACGCTTGTGTGTTATTTGACATATGTCTTTTCTGATTTTCTTCTCTTGAGCATTTCAAAATCAAAAACTTGCAATCCTTGATTGTGAATTTTCATATTTCCTTCCATTTAAGTTTGCTTATGTCATTCTAATTTTCATGTGCTAGGAGATTAGTGTGATTCTTTGTATCTCAGAACGTAATTCCGGTTTATTCCCAAGTATCGTGGTAGGAAGGAAATAATGTTTTAGAAAAGAGCATCTCGCCTAAAATTTATATCAAGTTCCAACAAAATCTTCTTGTTACTTGTTTCGTGTTGAAGATCGTTGTATCGGAGATTTCGGTGGTGTACATAAGCAAGACTCTTGATATACGTAATTTGGTTTTCTATCACAAACTTGTATCTTTAAATTATTGTTTATTTATAAATAAAAGTACATTCTCTAACATTAAACAAGGCTAAAATGTCAGATAATTCAAAACCTTGATAACAAATCCACCAAATAAACCTGATAAATAATGTTTAAAAATAATTTACAATATATGATTAATAACTTCAAAATGAATAAAGAGCACACAGTCTTCCTGGCTACTACTATCCCAAATTTAACAAAATCAACACAAAACGTGTAGCACACATACTCGACACATGCCATATATAATAAAATAAGGAAATAGCCACAAAGCATTAAAGCTTTTAATTTCCTTTGATCGACTCCCACAATATAACCAATCTCCGTAGTCCAATGACTTTCGTAACTCCCTTGTAACCTAAAATCAAAATAGAAAGTGTCAAACCTAAGAGGTTGAGAGAGTACATAAGACTCACGTATAAAATACAGTTGTAAAAATGAAAAACAAGCTTTCACAAACAAGAAAAGAATAATCAAATATGTCAAAACAAACAAAAACCCTAGAGACTTGGTACGCACTTAGTAACATAATAAGGAAAGTCGTGGATGATTTGATGGTAGTCATGAATGATTTGATAGAAAAAAAGAGAAAAGTCATGAAAGTTTTAGTGAAGAAAGACAACCATGGATATTTGATGAAAAAGAATAGCCATAAAGAATGAAAACTAACTGAAAAAAGAAACACGTATTTTAGTTTTTTTAAGTCTTAAATTTTTATTTTTTTTAATAAAACTTTGAGTAGGCTAAAGCCACGCATCTCTCAGAGATGATGTCTTTAGAGGATTCGTTAAATATTGTTTTTAACTCAAATAAAACCCAATAATTTAATCCTTATAAACGTCAACCCAAATAATTATTTTCTCCAATTTATAAATACTATAATGACTCAATATTAACCTATAAGTATTTTTACTACCATAAGATTTACTACCAAAAGAAATATCATATTTAATGACAAAAAGTTCAAAGGTTTACATTGTATCTAACTTAAAACGAACTTTGTCCTCAAAATTAACTCTTCACTCAAAATTTGAGAACTCAAATGTTACACTTTCACCCCCTTAGAATCAAGTTAACCTCAAACTAATAGTTTTCGAAAAACTCAATATTTCTTAACTTGCTAAAATCGCAAACCTCAATTCAACTAGGATAAGCAATCTACCAACACAGCCAAGATGACCAATCTCAAGACAATAATTTTAAATCTCCATCATAACTCCAATGAAAGCACAATTTTCTAACAAAATCATCCTAAAACAAGTCTTTAATTTTTCATTCACGCGAAGTTATACGATGACACATTGTACCATCTCATTTTGCTATTCCTTTGGGAAAGAATTGGGAAGGGGAAATGATAGATGATGCTGAATCAATATACGAACACATGTTTCATTCCTCTGCTGTACAATATTGGTATGATCCTATAAAAATAGACTGGCTCACACTAATAATTAGAGACAAATACCAGAAACATACAACGGTTTATCACAATGTGATTTAAGGCCGTTTAGAGTAACTTCGGAGCAATGGCATCTGCATCCAAACATTGGTGACTACCATTTCACTAAGGGGTGTTTGGTATGAGGGAGAAGGAAATGGGACTTTGTTTGAAAAATAAGTCTAAGTCTTTGTTTGGTTAATGGGAATGGTAATAGGGAATGAGACTAAAATGGAGGAAAGTCCCCAAGAAAAATGTCTTGGGGAAGGGTGGGTAATTGAGTTGAGACTTTCATTTTCATTCTTTTCTCCCAAGTACCTCACATGCCAAATAAGGGATGAAACTTTTTTATCTTCAAAATCTCAACTTAAAAGTCTCATCTTAAAGTCTCACAAGTCTCATTCCTTTATGCCAAACACCCCTAAGGAATTTGCAGAAGTTCATGGACTAAAAAAGACCTCCCTGCAACCTAAAGGTTCAACAGTGGGTTGGGCAGCTATTTCAAGTTTCATGAGATTCCAACTGAAATTAAATGCAACCTAAGTTGCATGCTTCATCTAATTCCTTCTAATGAAAGCCATATACAGAAGTTGGAACTCGGTAAGGAATTTAAAGAGCTCACACGCTAGATAATGCATTTTAACTCTGCTAATTTACATGTAAATGTTTCCTTATACATTGAGTATACGCCCCAACAAAAGATTTGAGAGCCAAAACACACATAGCTAGGACATTACAAAAGAAAGAAAAAACTATACTAGGAAATTTCCCTTCCATGCGTGAAGAAAGAACATCCAAAAGTAATCAATTTTCAAATACTCATGCCAATGACTTTCATCAACAGTTAACATCCCTGTGGATTAAGCCTTTCGCATTGAATTAGTTAGGGATGACAATTCAGTCCGAATATAACCCTAGTCCGACTCGATCCGAGGAAAATAATCTGACTCCGACTCCGACTTTACGATCCAAGTCCGCGTTAGAGACGGACCGGAGTTGGACCGTATTAAAAATCCGAGACTCCGACCCGACTCCGACCCTGAAGGACATCCGACTTTGAATTTGACTTTTACACTAATATTTTGTTTCCCTTAAAACGCTAGATGTGACTAATTCAAGCTCTCTCTTATACTAATTGTAATTTTCGATTTTGAAAAAGTACTTGGTATTTTTAACTAGATTAATGAATCAAGATAAGACAAATGAAATCAAGAGAAATAAAATATGTCAAATCAAAATACGAGAAAATTTTGTTAAATTTTAGTAGTAGGATTATTTTTGTTGTTTTAACATTGAATTCAAATTAAAGTACATATTTATTAGTTAAATTGTATATGAAAAATATATTTTGTTAATTTTGTATGCTTTAAAATCATTACTACAATATCACAACGATATTGTTTGATAATAATCCGACTCAGTTGGAGATTCGAGAGTCCGAGTCGAGGCAAACTTGGAGTATGCATAATCCGACTGAAAACAAAAGTCCGACTATTATCCGGAGCAAAGTCGGAATATGTATAATCCGAGCCGAGTCCGACCCATACTTGTTAATTTTTCTAAGAATTAGCATATGAACTTACAGGGCATCAGTTAATTACGTAACAGCCTCAACGCTCACCCTTTAGGAGCAGGACCACCAATTATATCCAACACCTTCTTCTTTAGCTTCTCAATTGTCTGTATCATGTACAAAATGATTTACGATAGTGAACAACAGAAAATTTGAGCAAAGTTATTTATTTAATGAAGATGCCTACCAAGCTAGCACACTGCTCCCATCCCTTGACACGATAAAATGAATCTTTAAGATGTGAACAAGAAGGATGGTCACAGTTAAGGTAATATGTTGAATTTTCTGTAGCTTCTGCTACCCACATATGATTCCCATGATCCTTGTCTCTCTTCGTGAGATTGCGAAAGCCAACCTACAAAAAAATTAATGAGGACTTTATTGGAATCAATCATTAGTGCAACCCCATGAAATCAGTATTCACAGTTAATTGAACATGAAAATAGATATCTAGAGTTAACATAAAATAAAGAACATCATTGCTACATGTTAAACACTCGTTAAACACTCTTGTCCCATAACCTCCCACAGCTTAATCCTAATGTCAGTTTTGTTTAGTTCCCATCCTCGCCACACTTCATCAAGGGAAAAGATTTTGTGGTTATGCTTAAGGTTTTTACACTGGGAGTTGAACATTACATAAAGACTCAATCATACATTACATCCGGGTGTAACAATACTAAGCAACATATTTTTTTTAAAAATAAAAACCATAACCTAGAAGCTAGTCAGACCATTTTTTTAATATGATTATGCAATGCATTGCTATAACTAAGTGGTAATAATCAATAATTTTAGGAGCGGTAAATCATATAGCTTAAAGAAAAAATTTAGTTCATACCCAGCCTAAGATTGATTGATAAATATAATTACCCTTCAAATAAAACATATACTATCACAGCCTGCATCTAAGCCAAAATAGTCCCTGTTTAGTAAAAATATACAATTATACGTTCACACAACTAAAAGCACAACACAGAAAACCATTCCCTAGTATTTAACATACTTACTATGCTCCCAAGAAGGTTAGAATTAATTGGAGAAATACAATCATCTGTACATTGGGTAGAAAAGATAATCGCCATCAATGAGACTGTCGATTCTTCTGTTTGTAACTTGTGCACAGATCCATCAGTAACAAACACCCATTGTTTCTTGTACTGACCAGATAAGAACTCTAAACCCACGTGTAAAACCAACACAGCAGTATCAAAGTCACTGTTCACGGAACCTTTTGCAATGAGTAAATGCATTTCCTCGTATATTGCAAAAATATTATAACTCCTAATGGCACAAAGTAAATAGCACCTGGAAACTTCACCTATTTTAGATAGCAATACCGGCTTGGGAGGATCAAAGAAGGGCCTAACATAAGAATTATCCGGATTTTTATTAGCTTAATATCCACGGAATTTGACAATGCACAAAGAAGATACTTACCCAAATAGTTCTCTGTCTTTCCTAGTCAATTTCTTCCATTTGTTGTTCCATCCTCTATCTTGTAGATAGAGTGTATTAGAATCAGAATGTAATGGTGTGAGACCCGAAATAGCATAAGCCTCCCCCTCTACCAGCTCAAGCCTCTGATAAGCAAAAAAGTCATTTCCAAAATCAGACAATCATATACAAAAAGTTAGACAATAAATTCAAGTCAACATAACAGGTAAGACTAATGCTTTGAAACATGCAACAAAAAATATTTATATTCAGCTACCTTCTATTTACCTGCCATTCGGTAGGATTCCAAATCGTAATCAAACCATTTCTTAGGATTTCCCCTTTGCGTTGTCCTTTACTTTGTAGTCCAACAACTCTCACTCGCATAAACTGAGTTACATTCCTTGCATTTAAGCCTTCATCTTCAAGGGCTTTCACAATCAATCCTTGCAAGTTTTCTTGCCTTTTTTCCTATAGTAAAGGCATTATGCAACAAAATACAATTTACTTACACATTAAAGCCAAAAAACTAAGAATGTACCTCAATTTTAGCTTGATATTTAGAGAATGATGTAAGTTGCTCAGGGCTCATATCTGCCATCAATAGTTCTGGTTCAGCAACACTCTCCAGCATCTTTAGGATCTCCGCCCCTTCATCATCATACTCATTCTCAATACAAGAACCAATTGAACCTCTCTGAAAGTCTGATGTAATTCCTTCTATGATGTCAGAGCATCTGCATTAAAAAAACTTGAATCAAATCACTGTACTAAATCTTTCTATCATATTTCTTTTGTAACTTTTCATGTTTGTGTAGATTCAGAGGGTGAGACAAAATTGGAACACAGCATCATCTCAATCCTCAAGACCCCTGAAGCCTGGAAGGTAGGGAAGTTCTCTCCTACAATAAAAGAGTTACTCTATCTGACCTCAATACTATAATCATCAAAATGAAGCAGCATCTGATCCCGTCAGGCTGCATACATCAGCTGATTTTTAGACCCTACCCAATGATGGAGCAGAAGTTGTGTGGTAGTTGCTATGTTACTTGGACTTGGGTACAGGTATCAGATACGGGTGTGGATCCTAGGATCGGTACACTAATTTTTGAATTGTAAGTGCGCGGACACCATCCTAATATTGGATACAGGTATCGGGATAAGGCATAAATATACTTAAATATACTTCATCCATTTGAAAAATTACAGAGTAATAACTACTCTTATTAAAGAAGTAAAAAAAGTAGTAAAAAGTACTTCAAAAAGTAAGAAAAAACAAAAAAGTAAGAAAAAGTGAAAAGGTAATAAAAAATAAAACAAGTACACTTGTCTTAGAAGCTTGTAAAATAAGAAAACATGACTTGAGTTGACTTGAGCTGTCACTCTTTTTCATGTACAGACTATAAAATCTAAAATCAGTTATATTCTAATGGAGTAACCCTTCATCTTCTTCTCTCTTATTCTTCTCCCTGCATAGACTTTCATCTTCATAAAAATCAGTTTCTTTCCTTTCATCTTCTAATTCTTTTCTTTATTTTTTTCTTTGTAATTACTGAAGCTTCAAATTCTTACATGCTTCAAACCCTGTCTTCCTTCAACCCTTTCTTCTTTATTTTAAAACAAGAAAAAGTCATCTTTAAAACATCAGGAAAAAAAAAAGAAGAAAAGTTGAAGCTTCAATGGCGTTTGAATAACAACGTGAAGTACCCATGTGTAATTGGGCGTACCGGGCACGTTTCCGGCCCCGGTATCTGTACCGGCTGTACCACGCACCGGTGAGCCGACGATAATGGAGGATCTGACTAACATAAGGTAGTTGTGCTTACTGACATGACCAAAGGCTATGAAGTTATAGTAGACAGCAAAAATAAGATATTTCTGATAGGTCCAAAAAGAAGTCATCTCTTGCCCATGAGTTGTTTCAGAATTATACCAGCCAAGATTACATGACGAATAAAGTGGAATAAACAATAACATGTATTATCAGGCACAAGTGCCTAAATAAGATCGACCACATTCAAAAAATTGAGAAAGTACACATGCTATAATGCTTATTCCAGTAACATATGTCAAAATGGTTACATAACTACTCCACTGATTATATAGTGATCAATAGATCAAAGGAAAACAACTACAGATCTTTCAGACAGAGGAATAGCAGATAAAACATAACTATACAACCGAATAAAAGTGACTATTAATGAAAGGAGAAACAATTGCTATTCACCAATAGTGGCAAAGCAAACCACACCTTTGATTATGCAGTTGGGCACAAGAAGCCTCCCACCTTTCAGACCTCACAACAGATGCTCCACTCCTCAACCTATAAAAAGCATTATTGGAGTATAATACTCTTTGAAAAGCAAAACAAAATTCAAAAGTGCAGTAGTGAGAGAACATTACCTTTCTTTATAAAGAACAGGATAAATCCTGGTAATACCGACTATAGTACATGGGACTACACCTCCATCATCCTTGATACACCTAAATGCCAGAGGTGTATGTATACCTCTGCCTTCAATTTAAAAATTTATTCAGATAAAAGGAGCCAAGTCAAATTGTCACTAAGCAACTACAAAAACTTAAGGAAATGGTAATTTATACATGGACACTTACAAAATCCCAAACGTTCATCCCAACGAGCTCTGTATGTTCCATTCATGTGTAGCACTAAACTAACTGTTGGAAATGCCTGAGGTTTGAATAAAACGCCTGAGAAATCTCCATGAGAACTAAAACACACATAGAAGAGAACTCAAAGGCAAACAAACCTTGTGAGGAGAAATAGGTCCATCCCAACCATTTAACCCAGCTCCACATACCTACAAGACAGATGAATATTGAGATTTAAAACTCAATACTGTGAATCGGAGAGTTCTCGACAATTTCAAGAGTGTTAATATTATACCCGTAGTTTTTGACCCACAAATATTTTTCCACCTGCAAGCTGCTTTGAAAGCAAGTGATCCAACTGGGCACATATTGAGTACCACCCATCAGTAAGCTCTAATGTGGAAATGCTAGACTTTCCTTCCAAACTTGGAATTGGACTTTGAATCTTTGAAACGCATAGCACCAGTGAGGAAGAAGGCGATGCATCTCCTTCTAGGATTTTCTTGATTGCAGAACGTTGACCATGATTAACCTCACGTTCATATCTTAAAAGTGCACCAGAAAATCGTGTCATATCACTAAGAAAACAAAAGCGACAAAATGATAAAACATGATTGTCATCTACCTATATTTCAACTCCTCAAGCACATTCAAAACAGTAAGAAACTTCTTCAAAACTTTAGGTGAATAACATCTCTCATAGCTTGCAAGTTTCCACACAATCCACTTGTAGTGATTTGCAACCCACCTATCAGGAAGGGAAAGAAAATTGGTTCACAAAAGTATAGTTATGTGAGAAATAAGCACTCCACAAATTTCACTCAATAGCTTAGTATTTCAATTTTGTTATTGGGTTATGCAGATAAGCAATTACATCAATGTGCATTGCAAAATGTATAGTTCACACAATGTCCTCATCTAAGAAATAGTAGAATACCATGTAAATTTAGGGGCTTGGGGAGCAAAGGACAATGATACTTGCTTATAAATGAGAACCATAGACAGACAGTATGCAACTTTTTCTGGTTGTTCAGTGCATACAGGAGGCAATCTAGGCCAACTAGAGCCGCTGATATGCCTTACTATCGAGCAGGTAGCAATCAATTTAATTAGAATTTAATGTATAACTTATACAAAAGCTACTTGTATGTCAGCCCTATTTATCCAAAAATAGGCATACATATATTGCATGTCTTGATTGGTACAAAAACAAGCTTAATTAGTACCCAAAAAAAAAAAAAGAAAAATGCACCCAATCTAGTTAAGTTCTAAAGCAAAGTAAAATTCAAAACCTCTGATTTTTATAATCAAATCGTTTATCCTTTTTTATAATCACTACTACCTATACAAAAAGTATGGGACTGGGTCGAGGAAGAGACGAGAGAGAGAAGAATGAAATAAAATTTACTCCTTCGATGCATATTGCATAGAAGCTTCACTCTGAACCAGCATATGGTAGAAATTTTCAACACCAACTATCTGAGATCCATCACAAAATGAGTATCTCTCTGAATTCTGAGGATTTAATTGACGCACTTGTGCAGGAAGATGCTCCAACTATAACAGAATGTAAGGTTTAAATGAAATAATTAGTGACAATAATTGTATGTAGTTAGATAAAAAAAAACATCAATTGCGATATTGCATACCTCTTTTGTATAGATTGGTGGCTCTTTAAAATACTCTTTGACATATAATCTTGAATGCCTAAATGGATAACGGGTAGAAACCTTATTTTGGGGACATGGAGCCTCATGTTCCATACCAGACAAATCTGAATCAAAAACATATCACTGAGTGAAGATGGTCACTGAATTTGTGCCAAACTTTTCAAGTTATTCAATAAACTCACCATTGGGAGCTGAGAACTTGCCGTAGTTCATAGATGTAATGAACTTGGAACTCCTTGGCCTTTTAAAAGGAGAAACATAACTTCTTCTTCCATGTCTCTTTAGATCTTTGGTTCCTTTCTTAGTGATAGAGTCACTTGTTGCGGTATTTGTAATATCAGCAAGTGGCAAACCAGATGGTTTTGTAGATTTAGGAAAATGTGAACATGGACCAGGACCATTAGACATAGTCTTTTGAGGTGTGGCACCAAAAACATCAAGCTTTCCTTGCATTATGTTAGTCAGATAGGATAGAGATGGTTTGTCATTTAAGTTATTAATGCTTGCCTCAGCATCAAATTTCCTCATTAAATTGGTTCCTGAAATCAAACTATCAGATTTTTCTTCTTGTTTTTTGTGAGAAGATGGCTTCATAGGTGATACAAAGATCTTCGACTGTTGTTTACATTGATGAGAAGAATCATTGTTGTTGTCCTTGGCAAAGGCGGTCCCATCAGTATTACTATGACTGATAAATGAGAACTTAAAAGCATCATCACCACTCTCATTTGGAAGACTGTCCATTTCTGGATCACCAAGAAGGTTTCTGGCATGCTGTAAAGCATCTTTAGATACGGATATAAACCTGCCACCAGCAGTTTGGAACTTGGTTGCAGTTGGGTTTGTGGTGGCACCAGAAAAAACTGGTCGTAGAAGTTTACCAATATCCTTATCAACAGAACCAATTTCTGATGAATTATTCTTCAAATTAAAAGGCAATTTTGAGCAAAATGTATTAATCTCAGTCCCTTTTTCATGTGATGCGGTGCGAACTCGATATAATTTTTTCTTTGGAGGCTGAATGCTTTGGAAGGAGCAATCATTGTTAATTTCATGTACACCCAATAAAGTTTTAGCTCTGAGAAGTCCAGCTGGGGATATATTAAATCTCTTCCCTGAACCCGTTTGAAACATGGAATTCGGAGAACTGAAATCTTTTCCTTCACAACTTGGTTTCCCTAGAAGAATAAATTACATACAAAATTACATGTGTTTAAACAATTACATCTCAATAAGTTAACTTAATTTAGTATTTACAAAAATGCATGATTTGAAATATATAAAGTAAACCGAGAAACATCAAAATACACAGTCTAGTCTTCTCATAGATCCCATTAGTCTTGTAAGTCATTACTGATATAATTGAACTTATAAGATGAAGATGAGAATTATAAATTTACACAATTATAGTTGAAATAACAAAATGCAAACAAGAAATTCCAGCATAAACACCTATATAAATGAAAACCCTAACCAGTATCAAAATCGGCAAAAAAATCATCACCGAGAACAGAAGATGCTTTAGCGATGGACGATTTCTTCAAAACAACAGTGCTTCCTAGTCCGGTTCGAAACATTGGAGTCTCAAACACTTCAGCATTATGCTCCTCGCAATCTCCAAGAATCTTTGTACATCCTGCGTCAATTGACACTGAATTGTTAGTTAAAATATGATTAGGCAAAGCTTTGTAAGTGAGAAAGAAAGAAAGACCTTGAAGTAAAACATCGTGGAACGAAGGGAAATTAGGAGGAGGAGAGCAGTGGAGTTGATTATGGTGATGAGAAGGTGCCGGAGAAAGAGAGATTTCCCAACGGGGATCATCTCCTGCATCGGAAAATAATCGCCATGTTGACACCATCCGTCGTCGTTGAAGAGAATTGGTCATTTTCCCGGTAAATTGTAGGTTTAGGGCTTCTTTCCCCCGTTTCCTTAAGAATAGATGGGTGGTAGTCGAATATATTTAGCTGAATTTTTTTTCTCAAAGGCGGGAATTTTGAAGTTTTGATTATTCACCGTACGTTGCTTTACAAATTTCTAATAAATGACGGGCAAATTTCTTGTGCGGTGCAAAAGTTGATCCGACCTGCTAATTCGATCTGAATCTAACCCGAAATAAGTGGGTTTGGGTTAGGATTTTTGACTCAATTAATTAAATGGGTCGACCCGACTTGATCTGTTTATTAAATGGGTTAGGTTCAGGTCAAAATTTTAAACCTGAAAAAAACTTGTGTAACCAATTTAATTAAATGTTTTAATTTCGAGTTAAATTAATAAGTATAAGCTAAACTTATTTCATTTAATATTTTCTTATTTTTCATAGTAAATACAAAATAAACAACAAAAAAACATAAAATTAAAATTAAAGCCTAAAAAAATTAGATTAAACAACGTTAAAAACCTTAAAACGAAAACAAAAAAATTATAAACCGGTTAAGTGGGTCAAAATCAGGTCAACCTGATCTGTTCCAGGTCGGGTCAAGGTTGTGATTTTCAACCCAATTAACTAAATGGGCTGGGTCTGGGTCAAGGATTTTCTGACCTGTTTATATATGACCCGAACCCGACCCAACCTGATCTGTTTGACAGGCCTACTTGGTGCACACTAAAATAGCGTGGACCAAGTTTTAGCACTCCTATTTCGACTCTCTTTACTCTTTTCACTTTTTAATGCATGCTTAAAAGTAAATCGAAATAAGTTTTTTGAATTTAAATTTTAAATATAAATATAAATTTCTTTTATTTAAATTTTTTGATTTTTAATTTTAAAATTTTAAAATTTTGATTTTAAAATTTTTGATTTTTTAAAATTTTTTAAATTCTTTTTTTCAAAGTAGAGTGAAGTGGAGTTTAACTGTGTAAGAGTATATGAGTAAAATGGAGTGGAGTGAATTGGAGTGGAGTGGAGTGAATTGAAGTGTAAGCAATGTTATCAAAATCGCGATTCAAATTGTAGAATCGTACGATTTTACGATTCAAATACACAATAACGATTTAAATCGTCACTAAAATCGGAATCAACTAGAATCGTATGATTCTACCGATTCTATACGATTCTAATACTTCTCTACAAAAATGCTAAATTGAGTTTTAGCCCACCCAATCAACTATATTCCTTAACCATAATTGGTTTTTTTTTTTTGCTTTTTAATAATTAAATTGAGACTCTTGACCATAATATCTCAGTTTTATGAACAAAACTTGTCGGAGTTGTGACTCTTAGTTTTTGAACAAAAATGTTTTGCTACCTTCGAGTTATTTTTTTTATCTAACTTGTCATACGAGACTTGGTTTCATTTGGTGTTACCAACTTATTAATAATTGAATTGGTGTCAAAATTGACAATATTTCCATTATTAATTGTGAAAATTATTGAGTTATTTCAGTTGATATTATGAAATTATTAGGGCTATATAATAAGATCTCTCTGCATAGTGATGCTTAATCTATTAAGGATCATTGTTACTGTATCTATTTGGTGTTAAGATTCTATTAAAATATTGATTGTATAATTAATGTATATCTTACTCTGTTTATCAATTCATCAAAATAAGGGGAAAAGACAACAAATAAAAAGTATATATGTATTTTTTGAATGAAAACAATTTATTTAAAATAGGATCATTTACCAACTACAGCCTCTAAGTTTACTCGATTTCAAATAAACAACCGCGAACTTTGTTTTTTACCAACTACAGCCTCCAACTTACCAAACATGACATCGAGACAGCCAAAACAGCAAAAAAAAAGGGTAATAAATGGGGTTAAAATGGGGTGTTTTGGCTGTCTCGATGTCATGTTTGTTAAGTTGGAGGCTGTAGTTGGTAATAAACAAAATTTGCGGCTGTTTATTTGAAATTGAGTAAACTTAGAGGCTGTAGTTGGTAAATGATCCTTTAAAATATTAATTGAATTTTAATTGTTATTTTACAATAAAATCACAAAACAATATAAATTAGCAATCAAAATTTCTTATGTTTGCAAAATTGTAGAATCATACGATTCTACAATTCGATTCTACGATCCGATTCTGAGGGTCGTCTCCGATTCAAGTTAGAATCGCGATTTTAACAACCTTGAGTGTAAGAGTATAAGAGTAGAGGGGAAGGGAGTATAAATGTTAGTCCACACTAATATTAGTGTGGACTAAGTCCATACTAGATATTTTTTCAATCACCGTGATTTGTAAATCACAATACAAGATAAAAAAATAATAGTATAATAAAAAAAATTAAAAAAGATAAATCAAATTCACAAAACTCCCATCTTATCAAATCTCCACCACATAAGCGTGAATTGCTCGACGATGGGCTTTTTAGAAGACTTGGCAAATGTAAACACAACCCTCTCTTGGGCTACCCTTATAGTAGTAGTCTCATATTCACAGTCGCTTAGGGCACCAAGGGTCTTCAGAGCATCTTTCCCCAAGATAAGGGGAGTATAAGATTCCTCAAACTCCCCACATGACACTTAAGTGCTATGATCGGCAAGTTAGATTGTTTTCTTGGATCGCTCGAGCTGAAGAGCGAGTTACTTAGCAATGGACATTGGCATGGGACTAATAGAGGCCCCGAGATCAGCAAGTGCTCTCTTAAAATTAAACTTTCCAAGGGTGACCGGGAGCACAAAGGGTCCTCTGGCGTTTTTTTTCTTGGCCGATGTGCCTTGGATGATGGTACTCACTTGCTCTAGCAACTTCAATACTTTGCTTTCAAGCTTCTTTTTGTTCCCCAAGAGAGTCTTCATGTACTTAGCATAATGAGGCATATGCTCCATTGCCTCAAAGAATGGGATTTTCATCTCTCAAGTTGTCGTAGAGGCTCAAGAAATTTCAAGAACTTTCTTGCAATTTCATCGCTTTGTATGGAAAAGATAGCAGTGGGGCATGTTGGCGCACGAGTTTCCTTCTCTCTTATATCTTCTTCAAACTCTCTTCTTCATCCAACTTTTTCTTCTCACTTCTTTCTTCTTCTACTTCATTTTTCTTCTCCTCAACCTCAATATTTTTCTTCTCACCTTATTCTTCAAAAACTTCCTTTTCTTCTCCCATCTCAACATCACCCCCATGCTCAATATTCACTTGAAGATCATTACCCTTCGAAGAACCTTCTCCCAAATCATCAGCGGAGTATGAATTCCTCGATCTAACGAAGATCACGATACAAGTGTGATGGTTAGGGTTGGTATAATAGCCTTATTTTTAATCCTCTTTTTATCTTAGCTTAAATAGCCTTGATTATGGATTAGTGCTAGTAACGTTTCTAGTTATTTATCCTTAAATACCTAACATAATAAGCGTTTAATTCTTATAACTTTTAAGTTTGAATAAACTAAGTCCTATTCTGTTAAATGTTATTATTATATTTAGAGTAAACATTTCAATGTACTCAATTTTATCGTGTTAATTGTATTTCCTATAATAACATAAATTTTCCTTCTACACTTGGTTGATTTGATTAATATATTAATTTGGTTTATTATTAATTTATATATATATATAGAGGTGTCTGAATACTATACTGGTCGAATAGGAGCCACTCCTTTCCACTAAGGGTTCATGAGTCTGGTATTTAGGCTGGTGAGCCCCAAGTTAGGTATTTGATTCGGACCTCTAGGGAGTCCATCCCTAAAGAGTCCGAATGCTGTTCGTACTTGCCAGGTAAGGCAGGTGCCGAACAGGGGATGCCTCCCTCCTCTTGAAGGGTCCGGCTACCATTAGGGGCTGATAAACCCTGCTAGCACTTAGGCTTGAGCCCCAAGTTAGGTATTTGATTCGGACTTCTAAGGAGTCCATCCCTGAAGAGTCCGAATGCTATTCGTACTTGCCAGGTAAGGCAGGTGCCGAATAGGAGATGCTTCCCTCCTCTGGAAGGGTCCGGCTACTATCTGTATTAAGTTCTCCTTAAAGTGCAGGGGAAGTCGAGAAGCCCAAAAGGCTTGGAATTCTTCAAAAGGTTTCACGCTTATCAATTGCTTCATCAATGACTTGGGAAACCAAAATGCCATTTTGGGTAATCGTGCCCAACGTCTCATCTCACTCTTTTTCTATAAATATTGAGACTTAGGAATTCATTTGCTTCACTTTGCATTTTCTTCTCCCAGAGCTTTTCCATGAATTTCCTAAGAATCCTCAAAAACTTCGTGCTTTCTTTCAAGTTCCTTCGAGACTTCCCATCTTCAGGTACGTTCTTACTCTTCGGTCTTGTATAAAAATAATGGCCGATTACACATTCTCTCAATTTAACTTCGACGATTTTGATGTGGAAACTAATTTTTTAGATGTATATAACTATGTAACTGAGCATGACATAAATGAGCCTTGTGTCGAATCCTCAATACACTATACGGAGACCTTGCACCCCTTCCCGTGGGAACCGACTATTGCTTTTGCCCCCGGTAAATTTGATGTTGATGTTACTCATTTAGAGGGTATAATGATCGTTCCCCCCTCCTATAGGCCGTACCCATCTGCATCAATCGAAATGGCGCCCACTTCTACCGGAAAGAACATAGATCTAGGTCAGAACCCACACTATCAGGGACCGAGGTATAGGGCTGGCAATGGACCGGCCAACTATTTTATTAGGCCGAGTTGGAGTGCTTCTTTGGATAAGGATTTGTCTTTAATCAAGCAGTCCTGGGCGTTGCTCGACGGGTATTCTTTGGTGAAGCCCAGGGAAAAAGAGAGTGTGCTGGATGTGCCCGAAGGGTGCATCGCTATTTATAAGGACGCAATGGAGACAGGTGTTAGGTTTCCCCTCCATCCCTTTGCGGTGGAGATCTTAAACGCCTACAACATAACAGTGTCCGAACTCTATCCCAACGGATGGGGGTGTGTAGTAGCGTTTATAATGGTTAGCGCAGCTGTTGGGGTAGAGCCGACTCTTACGGCATTTAGATATATCACTAGTAAAAAAATCCTTATTTGTATCTTGTTTTTAAGCTCATTTGTATCTTATATTTTGGGTTACTAACAAGTGGGTTACAAATAACATATTATTTGTATCGCTTGAAAACCCAAGATACAAATAAGGGTTATTTGTATCGCACGTTTGAAACACACGATACAAATAACACCTTATTTGTATCGCCTGTTTGAAAAACGCGATACAAATAATAGATTATTTGTATCCCCTGTTTGAAACAGGCGATACAAATAACCCTTATTTGTATCTTGGGTTTCAAATAGGCGATACAAATAACCCAGTTATTTGTATCCCCCTATTTAAACCTTAGATACAAATGACTGTTTTTTTAATTAAAAAAACATATATAGCCTATATATCTATATCGACACGGGATTATTAATATAATATATATCTATAGAAGTCATTCGAGGCTATAATATATATAATATACAAAAAAGATACTATGTTACAAAATTTTTTAAAAAAATGTACAAAAAAAGAACACTTTAAAATTTATGTCATAGTGACTTTTCTTGTAACATAGTTACTTTTACAATTATGTGTTTTTGGCTCAATCGTGACCATAGATTTTTTTATTGTAGTGAAATCAAGGGTATAGAGTCCTTCTCACCCTTCTCATTTTCAACATCCTTCTCATTGGATCCCTCCCCTATATATATATATATATATAATATATATATATATATATGTATATATATATATATATTTATATATATATATGTATATATATATATATATATGATCGAAAACTATGTAGTACACTACTATATATTACATGTACAAATTAAAATTACATTTAGTTCAACAAAAAGTTCAATCTAAAGTACTTTGCCCATTGCTTACGAACCTAATCTATTTCATCTTGGCTATGTGTGCTTGATCTTACAATATACTTCTTCAAAACAAATAATAAACAAAACAAATTAAAATAAATACATTATTTATGAACGCGCGCAATCCATACAATAACAACCTATATCTATATTGTAACCTTGAAAGCAAATAACAAAACAAAAAACACATTAAAAAGTTCACCAAATACAAAAATTCTGCAGAAATTTTGGCAGAGTTCCGTTTGTAAAATGAATAATCCAAAAATTTTTAAACTCATGTACCTGCAAATAAACTCAAGCAACTTCCATTAGTACACTCATTAACAAATATCATTACATTATCATCCATCATAAGAAGACCTAATTTATCCAGAAAACCACTTTAAGTCCCCTACTCTTTAATTAGTTTGCAAAATATAAAATCAACAATCTTTAGGATAAGCATAATCAAAGACTATCAATTGCTTTTCCCAGCTAAATGACATTAAAACTTTTGTCATCTAACCTCAATGTGAAGAACCCAGTTGCTGATCCAAAACTCTGACGACAATGGTATCCTAGCAAACTCCCATCCAAGAAAACTGCAATAACCAACCAAAAAAGGAAATCATCAATAGGTATCTACGGAAGAAATAATAATAGAAGTAATTACACAATTTCAAGCAAAAGGTGCATTATGTGATGTTTTGCACAAAGAAATAAGCTAAATCCCTAGACTAAAAGAGCATTACTACAAGATAACCATAAAATTGTACATAGATTAATAAGTAAATATTTACATTTCAGTAATTGAAGTAGCTTTGAATTTGTCTAACTAAACCATGTACCAAGTTAATTAGATCAACAAGTGCACTAGAACATGTAAAACATTAGTCAAGTTCCATTTTCTTTGATCATTTCATCTACTGCCTGTAGCCTAAGATATCAAGATTATCACTGTCAAGCATGAGTAATCAACTAGCAGTAATCTTGGTATATAGTTACTTGGGTCTACAACATATGAAGATGAGTTCTATTAAAATCTACACAACAATATGGATTTCTTATCAAGAAGAAAACTACAAAGAGCAAGTATACTTGTTACTAAAAAGCTTGCAGCACTTAAGATATTTCTATCAAGCATGTCTTCATCTAATTTAATGCTTACTTTCAACAGCACTTAAGATATTACCAAAACCCACGAAACAAAGTAGTGTTTCAAATGAAAATGCAAGAAAACCCACGAAACAATGCTATAAATAAACAATAATAGTGTCAATACTAACCTTGGGGAAGTAATTTGTTTTATCAATTTTTTCAGCATGAGGAGCAATGTTTTCCTGGGCAAATTGAGCAAAACTTTTCTTGAACTGTATATATAACCAAAGGAAACCAACTTTAGACTCCCAATTATTATTTTTCATTTAAAGAATGACCCATAAAATGTAATCAATTATTTTGAATAGATAAAAATGCATTTTTTATGGCCAAATTGATCAAAAACCAAAGCAATTACAGCAATTTATCTTAAAATATAACAAAAAGAAACCAACTTTGAACCCCCAATTACCATATTCATTAAAAATGACCCATAAAATTTAAGAAATAAAAGTTTGTTTTATAACTAACACTGGATTTTTGAACGAATTTCAATAGTGAAAGGGTGCTTAGCTTAATTATTGTAAGAATAACATTATGAATTAGAAAGGTCTCAATCGCAGAAAGGGCAAATTAATGAAGTTTCCCAACTAGAATTGAGTTATACTTCTAGCACTAACAAAATTTGAGCGCAAATGAAGTAACAAACATCTTACAAGACAAAAAAAACATCTTACAGTGCACTTCAATTCTCAATCTTTGGCCACCCCATAAACCACCATAATCACCACCTCCTTTGCAAGAATACCCTAAAAAACAAAGATCAGCGTTCAAAACAAAATTGAGAATACAAAGAGAAAAAAAATTCAGTTGGTTGATTAAACTTCATCACAAAAAAATCAGATACAAAAATGAATCACAAAAGTTTGCATTATAAAGAACAGCGATTCAAATTTTTATCACACAATTTGCAAAAGACATGAACCGTTCTTTCAATTGAGCAAGTTTAAGGAACAACGATGAATAACTTTCATACCGACCCGATTTACTTCTACTTAACCAAAAATATCACTAGTTTAGCAACCCATCAATAATTGGCGTTGATAAAATGCCTTAACTAACCCCTAATTTTCGATTAAAACCAAGAGAGGAAGAAGAAAAAGAAACTTACTAAAAATCCAGAATCTTTGAGATTCAACCATGGCGAACTTGGAAGGTTGAATCATAACAGAAACCCTAACTTTGGATGAAAATCTGAGGAGAAGAGGAGAGGGGCGCGTAGCAACAATGTAGCAGCAGCAAGAAGTGTAGTAGCCGAAAGAATAATGAAAGTTTGTGAATTGAAATTTAATTGAAATTAGAAATTAAGGCATTGAAGGGATTTACCTGAATGAAGAAGCAGCAGATCAAGATGAAGCAACGAAGTGAAGGCATTGAACGAGGAAGAAGATGAAGCAGCAGGGAAATTAGATTTTTAGGAATCCCGCCTCTAATTCTTTTGTTTTTTTGAAATACCCACCTAATTTAAAAGTGAAGGAGTTGAGTTTGTATGCGGTTATCTTATTTGTATCGTGTGTTTAAACACACGATACAAATAATAGCTATTTGTATCGGGTGTTAAAACAAACGATACAAATAACTATTATTTGTATCGTGTGTTTAAACACACGATACAAATAATAGTTATTTGTATCGTTTGTTTTAACACCTGATACAAATAATAGTTATTTGTATCGTTTGTTTTAACACACGATACAAATAAGGTTTATTTGTATCTTTTGTTAAAATAAAAGATACAAAAATCATTATTTGTATCTTATATTTCAACAAAAGATACAAATAGGGGGTTACTAATGAGACTTTTTTTACTAGTGTATTTTTAGGTTAAGGAGATGTTCGGCTAAACAAGGCCTCGGCTGGGTGAGCTTCTAGCACCAGTCGGGCTTTTTGATTGTAGATAAGCTAAAGGACAGCATGAAACGCTTCCGAAATGATTTCGTCTTTTTGTACAGGGCCGAACCGTGGCCATTTAGGACAAGTCATGACGAGCAGCCGAACCGTCAACTCAATAATAACGTACCTCAGTGCAATCTGGACGAGTTTTTGGTCATAGAACATGCGACTAAGGACGTAGAGTTAGGGGGATTTAAACCCATGTTTGTACAGAGAAATTTTGTTGTAGATAGAGCACATCTTCAAAACGAACTATTTTTGTCAGCCCTAGGGCTTAGTCCGAAATATCATTGGGGTGAGTTCGGCTCTTTTGTATCTTACTTTGCTGTCAACCGGTTACTGACATGTTTTTCTTGTTTGCAGTCGTTTCCTTTGAAGAGTTAGAGAAAAAATATCCTGAAATCATGAACTCCATGAGTTTGCCCAAATGGCGGCCGAATCCCGAAGGAAGAGGGCGCAGACAGAGAACACACCGCTTCCTCCTCCTCCGAAGGTATCGACTCTTTCTTTAGATGTTCGAATACTCTCATTTATCCGAATTCACCCTTGCTCCCTTTATGTACAGAATAGCAAAACCAAAAGGTTGCCAGAGGAGTCGCAGCCCGTTTCCAGCGGAGCTACGGGGTCTTCCGGCTCTCCCTCGACCCAGCCGGCAAAACGACAGAAGCCACTCCTTTCCAAAGGGAGAAAGAGAAGGGGAAGGAGAAGGTCGCTGCTGTCGACGACTCCGAGTATGAGATAACCCGTCGAGACACGGGGGTAGTTCACTGCTCGCCTTCTCCGACCTATCTCCCAAGGACTTGAGGGTCCGTTGGAGGAAAGCGATGGGGCAGCTGGTGTCCGACAAAGACTTGAAGCAACTGGCCTCTATCCCGGCCAAGACGAGCGCGAACGAGATACGTGCCCTTCAGGCCGAGGTGAGCCTAAGCCTTTTCACTTGTCGAGATATTTGAAACACAAATGTTAAATCTCTTGTATTTTGCAGCTGAACATTCGTACGCAGTACGAGATTACAACAGCAATGGGGTCAGAGACGCTGGAGGCTGACCTTAAGGCCTCTCAAAAAAGGGTCCATGAGCTGAATGGGAAATTGATCATCAAAAATGATCAAGTTATGAGTTTGACCCGGAAAAATAAGGGTCTCCGCCACTCTCTGGACAAAATGCACGGCAAGTGACGTTTCCTCAAAGAGGCGGTACTTGTCCGTGAAAAACAACTGTCTTTAAAGTAAAAGATAGTTAAAGAGTGGTTGGGGACCAGCGAGGGCCAGCAATTTGTTGCCAAGACTTGTGCCGACGCTTTCAGCCAAGGTCTGCGTGTCAAGGAGCTGATGTTTCAGCATGCCAATGAGAAGGCCGAGGTTAAGGCGGACTTGGATGCCCTTTCCAAGGCCGGGGAAGAGGAGTATGATCTGGCCGTTCAAGAGGCTGCCGAGGAGATGAAAGAGCTTGAAGCTCAAGGCCTTGATGAAGAGGAGGAGGCCGAATATGCGGCTTGGGAAGAGGCGCTACCTTCTGAGCTATTGAACAAGTTCGATATCGATTTTGCTCACTACGACATTTCGATTCCTTCTAGGCCGCCTACTCCTCAAGCCTCTCCTGTGCAGGCCATCCCTCTGTTCCCCCCTATTGTACCGGCTTCGTCGGCTGCATCTGGGGGTGGCCCTGCTGCCCCGGCTCCGGAGGAGGCATTTGATCCACTCCTCTCCTATGAGGAATTGTTAGATGGGGGAGAAGAGTGAGATCTCCCAGTCTAGCGTCTGCATCCAGCTCTTGCCAAATTTTGAAGGCAATGTTGATGATTGTTCTTTTTATGGACTCCAGTCCTCATGTATTTTTTCTTTGTTATTCTGAGGGTACGACCATTAAACATTTTAAGGCTACGACCCCAATACTATTGTATTATTACTTTGATGTTTTTGATGCTTCTCTGTTTTTGCTTTTTTCTTAGTATCATAAAGTGTCTGTTCGAAACAGGTTGATTGCAAGTAGTGACACCATTGAAAGGTGTCCGATCATATCTTGCCGGTGTGGCGAGCTAAAGGCTATTGATTTAAACTTGAATTACTAAAGTTGTTCAGTAACATTCTTTGTATAAATGTCCGAATACTGCTTGCCGGTTAGGCAAGCCAAAAGCAAACTTCATATATTTCAATACCTCCCGGTTAGGTAGGCCGGATACAATACAAACTTTGAAAACTTTGAAAACTGCTATACTAAGAACCAAACTTTTGAAAACAACTTAATACATATGCCTCCAGTTTGTGTTGGGTTCGGCATCGTTAAATATAGAATTTCTTCAAATGGTCCGAATTCCATGGCCTTGGCAGGGGTTTCTCGTTTTCCTGTAGTTCATATGTCCCTGGCCTGACAACACGAGATACTTTGAATGGTCCGTCCCAATTCTTGCCGAGTTTTCCCTTTTCTACTATCTTACCCGCTGCCTCAACTTTCCTTAAGACCAGATCTCCCACTTGGAATTGTCTTGGCTTCACAAGTTTATTGAATTGTCTGGACATTTTTTGCTTTTGTGCCATGGCCATTAAGAATGCGTTCCCCCTAGTCTCCGGTAGTAAGTCGAGATTGATGGGTTTTTCTTCATCATTCTTGTATTGGTCGTAATACGTGACCCTTGTGGATGGCATCCCAACTTCAACTGGCAAGACTGCTTCTGTGCCGAATACCAATGAAAACGGAATATGACATGTGGGCTCTTTGATTGTACTTCGGCTGGTCAATAACACCCCAGGTAATTCGTCCACCCAATTGCCGCGGCTTCCCTCAAGCTTCTTTTTTATACCGTTCAAAATAGTCTTGTTCTCAGACTCAACTTGCCCATTGTTTGAGGACGGGACACTGAAGAAAATCGTGTTTGAATGTTGAACCGGCTGCAGTATTCTTTCGTTGCAGTGCTATTAAATAGTTTATCGTTATCTGAAATGATTACTTGGGGCACCCCGTAGCGAGTGATGATATTTCTCCACAGGAATTGACAAATTTGTTTGTCCGTTATCGAGCTTAGGGCTTCAGCTTCGACGTACTTGGTGAAGTAGTCGATAGCCACCAGGACGAACTTACGTTGCCCACTTGCTGGGGGGAATGGTCCCAAAAGATCAATTCCCCACCTATTGAAAGGCAGGACCGCTTGCCTGGGAGATAGATAATTAGAAGGCCGGCGAGGCACTTCCCCATAAAACTGACATTTTTTGCAAGTTCTTACTAATTTCTCTGCATCAGACTTCAAACTCGGCCAATAGTATCCACTCCTTAAAGCCTTACCTATGAGAGTCCGAACTCCCTGGTGAATCCCACATGCTCTCTCATGGATTTCCCTTATTATGTAGTCCCCTTCTGTAGGAGTAACACACTTAAGCAGTGGGTGGGTGTAAGATTTCTTGTATAACGCTCCATCATACCATTCGAACCACTTTGCCTTTTTCAAGATTATTGACCTTAAGTCAGGGTCCTTTGGTAGTTGACCGTCACGGAGGAAAGAAATGTATGGATCCATCCATGAGTTGGTTCGGTCTATTCCTGCCACAAAGGCATTAATGCTCGAGCAAGGTAGCACTTCCCAAACGATATTCCTTGGTTCATCACTGACGGCTGAACTTGCCAATCTTGAAAGGGCATCGACCTGTGCGTTCTCTGATCTACGGATATGACTCAAGGTGACGGAGTCAAATTTGGCCACTGCTTCTTTTACCTTTGTTAGGTACATCTTCATGCTGTCATCCTTTGCTTCAAATTCCCCGCTTACTTGGCCGGCTATCAATTGTGAGTCCGTGTAAGCAACAACTTTCTTGGCACCAGAAGCTAAGCATATTCTCAGTCTGAGTAGCAACGCTTCGTACTCGGCTTCGTTATTGGTGGCCGCAAAACTGAATCTGACCGCATGTTCGAATCTTGCTCCGTGAGGTGATATTATCAGAAGTTCGACACTAGAGCAATTACGGGTCGAGAACCCGTCTACGTACAACTTCCAGTTTTCCTCAATAGATACTTCTTCTAATGAACCGGTCATCTCAGAGATGAAGTCTGCAAGGGCTTGGGCTTTAATGGTCGTTCTTGGTTCGAACTCGATACCATAATCGGCCAATTGGTTAGCCCAATCGACTACTCATGATGATTAATTTTTGCTCTCCAATACTTTACGTATCGGTTGTGAGGTCCGAATTATCACTGAGTGAGATTGAAAATATGGCTTCAATTTCTACTGGCGTGACCAATGCAAAGATGGACTTTTCTATTGCCGAATACCGGGCCTCGGAGCCGCGAAATGCGTGGCTGATGTAGTAGACAGGCAACTGTTGTTTTTCCCGTTCAGCCACCAGAACTGCACTGACGGAGTAATTAGAGACCGACACATACAAATACAACGTTTCACCCGGCAATGTTGACACTAACTTTGGTACTTCTGCTAGGTAACCTTTTAAGTTGAGGAAAGCCTCCTCGGCTTCTTTATTCCACATAAACTTCTGCTGTTTCAAAACCTTGAAGAAGGAAGAACATCTATCGGCTGACTTGGACATAAAACAGCTTAAAGCGGCAATGCATCTGGTCAGGCGCTGCACCTCTTTAACCGTTCTAGGCGACTTCATTGACATTATAGCCTGGATTTTATCTGGGTTGGCTTCTATCCCTCTTTCATCAACAAGAATCCGAGGCACTTGCCCCCAGTCACGCCGAACACACATTTTTCGGGATTGAGGCGCATCTGGTTTAGACGCAAAGTCTCGAACGTTTCTCTCACATGTTCGGCGTGATCTTCAGCACTCTTACTTTTGGCGATCATATCATCAACATATACTTCCAGGTTTCGGCCGATCTGTTCTTTAAAAACCTTATTTATCATGCGCTGATATGTAGCCCCCACATTCTTTAACCCGAAGGGCATCACCATATAGCAATAGACTCCTGAAGGAGTGATGAAAGCTGTATGGGGTCTGTCTTCCACGGCTAGTGGAATTTGGTGATACCCTGCGTTGGCGTCCATAAAGCTGAGTAGAGTGTGTCCGGCGGTAGAATCCACCAATTTGTCGATTTGGGCAAGGGATAGTCATCCTTGGGACAGGCTTTGTTAAGATCGATGAAGTCCATGCACATGCGCCACTTCCCAGAAGTTTTTTTCACAAGAACCACATTAGCAAGCCAGTCAGAATACTTGCATTCTCTTATGAAT
>CM033461.1:20392325-20459872 GCA_019425755.1 Amaranthus cruentus
CCATCCTCACATAGATTCTTGCATATCACCTTTATCAACCATTGCATGTAATCTAAGCTATAAATTTTTAACCAACATAAAGCCCCCATCCTCTTTTGTCCAAAATAGTTCTTGGATTGCGAGATCCAAGAGCTCCATTATTTGAGCCATATGGTTTGGAGTTTGGGTGTCTTGTTTGGTTTCATTTTGTTGTGGTTGTGTTGATGTTGTGTTGGGTTGGGTATGAGGTAGACAAAGGGGTTTGGGAATTTTATGGGCTTTAAGTGTGATCACTTTTTTATGAGCAACAAGGAGATTTAGATATGAAGCCTCTTTCTTTTTAGGGAGTCATAAGGAGAGTCGGTATTTCATGTCTTAAGAGGTAATGATGCAACTGATGGTGCTCTCTCAGTTCATCATTGGAGTATTTTATAAATTAGCTATGCATTCTATTACTGTGCTTTGATCTGCTTTATCTAGGGTTACTGAAGACCCTCTTGCTACCCATGTTCTCTGTTTTATTTGTTTTGTACAATCTTAGCATTGCATTTATATTGTATCTTTTGTTCTTCGTAGCTAAGTTTGTACATGTTATTCATTGAAAAAGGGAAACATGCTTGAAAAGAGAAAAGCCCAGCTAGGTTGAAAACCCAAAAGGGTGACCTAGGCAAAAGAGCGACATGAGTGGGTGAGCAATGTAAGACTTGGAAAAATGAAAGAGTGGCTAGGACGAAAACCCAAAGGGGTTGAAGTGTAGGGTTTTGAGGTGCCTCATTTTCTAATGTCTTCCATGTTTGTTGTGTTTGAAGTGTGGCAAGTATGGGGGGAATTGGTTTGGTTTCTTGGATCACTTGTCACACTAGGGGACTAGAGGAGCCTAAGGAAGGGAGGCATAAGAAGTAGACTAGGTTTGGAGACCGTGTCTTAACCTTCAATTTTCATTGTCAACCTTGATTTACTCTAGGACGAGCAAAGGTTAAGCATGGGGAGTTTGATAAGTGCAATCATTTGCACTTATTTATATCATTTTATACTCCTTGATGATGGTCGTTGTTGGTAATTCCGTAATTAATTTGAAGATTTATGCTACTTTACTCATTTTGGTCATTTAAGTTGATTTTGAGTGGTTTTGATTGTTTTAAGCATAGATTTTATGGTTTTAATGATAATAGAGTTCAATAAGAAAGATTCTAGCTTGGGTGAAGATGTTCTACAACGAAAATGAGCAAAAGAGTAGAAAAGTGCTTAAAAGACAAAAGTATTGAGGTGAAATTTGATACATGCTCACTATTTTGGCCATAACATTTGATAGAAAAATCCAATTTATGAAACGTTTGCGACATTGGAAACTAGACTTCAAGTGCTTTCCAATGGTATATTATATGTCTAATTCTGACAACCGAGGAAGAAATGAGGAAGACATTGGAAACTAGACTTCCAAAGTTTGCTAAAGCTGTTAGCCAAAACTGCCGACTCGGCTTCTTAGTTGTGGAAGTGGCCGCCGAGTCGGCTTTAGCTTCTGGAATTCCGTGCATCTTTTACCAATTACTTTAATTTTGTTTTATTTTGTTTTATCTTTTTATTAATTTACTTCTTAGGGTATATTTAGTGGGTTAATAAGAGAGAATTAGGTTAAGCCTCCTTTGAGGAGCACAAGGAGGGAGACTAAAACTCTCTTCTCCTTCTTCCTCCTTTATCTTTCTCCATTGAAGACCATTTTTAATATTTGTAAGCTTTTAATTTCTTGTCTTTAATTTACTTTCTTATTAGTAATTTAATCTTTCTTTATCAAATTTGTATTAGTTTAATCTTTCCTTGTCATACTTTAATTGTTTTCTTAGAAATTAATGTCATTAAATAAATTATTCTTCCTATTTTGTGTCTTGAATCTTTAATTGTTTGTCTCATAGTTAAATATTGTTTTTCCTTGCAAATTTCATTATTATCATCTTTTATCATGCTTAGTTTCATTCTAGGGTTTTTATTTATTATTTCTAGCATGATTAGTGAGTAGATCTATTTTCTAGCTAGGGTTAGGGCTTGAACCTAATAGTTGAGTATGATTTGATTCATGGATTTGTCTATGAACTTATGGATTAAAGTGGTTAAATTGTGCTAATTAACCCTAAATTAAATGTGCTTTTTCGGACTAGTCAATAGCACTAACGTGTGAGATTGGGATCGACTTTGCTTTAGGGTAAATTTTAGTAAAATTCTCATTAATTCGTTCAATAAAACTAGCGTGTGAGAATTGAATTAATAGGGTCTAAATCTAATAGTTAATCAACAGCGCGAGAGTTTGAGATTAACAAGATCGTATTTAATCACATAATTAATCCGACATTTCATAGACACTAATAAGAGTTTGATCATACAGGACTTTAGGTGATTCCCGACACCCTAGATCTTTCATTATATAGTTTCAATCACATTTTCATTGCATTATTAGCTTATTAGTTAAAAACCAATCAAACATCTTTTTTTTTCTCCCTAAGAAATATAATTAGTAGAGTTTAGCAAGTTTCTTGTCCTAACTTCCTTGTGTTCGACCCGCGACTACACGTACACCATGCGCTTGCGGTTAAATAAAATTTGCACATCAAACCACCTATGATCAGTATATATGTTGGCCCTATTAGGTTTTGATGATGACTTCACTTTTAAAATAAACAAATATGTTTTAGAGATTGTTTTGTAGGTTATATATCTGGTTTATTGAATCGTTGATGGAACCTAAAAGACTTGGTCAAAGAATATTGTACGAGTCAAATTTGTCAAAAGAGTCAGATATAAAAGATCACTTAGGTCGTCTAAAGTAGATATAAGGTCTACTGTTCCAAGTTCGATGGTCTGATGAAAATCGCTGATGGAGACAGTACAGTGTTCCCAAGATGCTGGTCTGGAGAAGTGCGTCAGCTAAATTACGTATGAATTATTTTCTATTTTTAGTTGATATGTACGGTTAAAAATTAAGTTCTTGCATAATTTGTTAATTGGCAAAAATTAAATAACCATCTAAAAATAACCTAGGGCTAATTAAAAGGATGAGAATAAGTCTCCTTATATCTCTCCATTAAAATAGGAAGTCAATTAGGTTTTAATCTAACTAATTTTAATTAACTATTTTTAGCTAAATTCATCTAAAACCAACCATGGCTTATTATGTAACTTACTTATCTTACTTTCCACTTTCCTATAATTTAGGAATAAGGGAAATATGGGGAGTTAGGTATTTGACAACCTATGGTAAAGTCCCATATAAAATGGTGAATTTTTCAACCGGATATAATTCGGGAAGGTGTGCCCAATTCGGAAAAAATCAAGAGATCACCAAAGTAAGAAAAATATTTATTCTTTAATTGCTAATTAACTAAGAATATTTTTCTTATGCAATATTTTAGTTTTTATCGTTTTTAGAGAAAATATTTTTGTATGGGTTTTTGAGAGATTGTTGTAACTAGACTTAAGGAAAGTGGAGAAGAGAAGCTTCCATTGAAGCGTGAGAAAGAGAAAGAGAAAGAGAAGGAGAAGGAGAAAGAGAAAGAGAAAGAGAAGTAGCTTAGTTGAGAATTGTTATATGTAATTGTAATTGATTGCCTAAAACTTAGTAAGAGAAGTTTAAAATCTCGAGTGGTCGTGGTTTTCCTTCTATTAGGCCTAGAGGGTTTCCACGTAAAATCATTGTCTCCATTTATCTTTTTTGCTTTAAGTTTAAGTATCTGTTATTCATTTTATATTCCGCAAAAACAAGGCTAAAATACTTAAACGTACAATACAACAATTCACCCCCCTTGTTGCATTCGCCATCTCTAAGTGTTTCTACAATATATATACTTGTAATCCTTATGTACATAATTCAATGAGATGAATGAGTATCAATAGATTACCTTTTGTTTACCTTGTATTATATGAGTCTTTCATATATTTCTACATGTTCCATGGTATGTGAGAAAGGTATGATGTTCCAGGGTATGATGTTCTAGGTTTGAACCAGATTGCATATTGGTTTTCCAAGTTTAGGCTTAGGAATAATGGACATATTATGTTTTTATTTATGAATAAAGAATAATGTTATTTTAACTATGAGAGTATGTAGATGATTGAGAATAATGTTATTTTACCTAAGGGAGTATGCAGATTAGGTTTATATTTTTTTTAGATCAAAGATTAGGTTTATATTTATATGGCAATAACTGAGTAAAACTGCAACTATGTTTCATTTACACCTTTCATGATGCGATTCCCATCTTCCTTGTGGTGCATGAGGTTTTCACTCTTTTATACTGATAATAGCATACATAATGCATGTATAGAGGGGCTTCAATCCATATTCAGAAGTCTATATAGTGAAACAAAAGCAACTAGAAACTCACAATATGTGTAACAAGATTAGCCAAAGGATGTTCAGGTGACACAGAAAATCCCATGATCTTGAAATGTTTAGTCACATAATCACACTGAGGCAAGGCTCACAAATGAACAAATAAATCAGCTGCTGAGTTTGTTGAATAAGCAACAACACAATGATCAATCAGGTACTATTACTGCAAATCATTTTGCAGGTACATCTACTCGTTTTATGCTCCTACAACTTATGTTATTTTCATGAACCTTAGTAAATTAGATCAGATAAGATCAAAAAGACTCAGATTAGATTGAATCAGACCAAATTAGATTAGATCAAACCGTAGTAAATTAAGATCATACTTCCTCTGTTCCATAATACTTGCTACCGAATGTGACATTTTCCCACACAAAATGTCACACTCGGTAGCAAGTATTATGAAACGAAGGAAGTATTACATTATTAGGATATATCATCTCGATTGTTTGTCAACAGGCTGACATTGTGAAGAAGGAGCACATCAAGATTCATGGTTTTTGAGGTGCTACAATTCTAGATTTGTATGTGTGTGCTTGTTCTGCGTCATACCTCTAATCTATGATAGCGAAGTTGTAGACTCCTCTACTATATAATAACTCTGATTCTTAGCATATGTTTAGTGTGCATTACAATAACTCTGTTTATTGGCATATGTGTTTTGTTTTAGTAGTGTTTCTAATGTTGTGTGACACATAACAACAACACATGGAATATGAGACTGATGTTACACAAAACACCAACCAAAGGCAACAGATCATTGGTGAAAACAAGCAAATCAACAGCAGGTCAGCAACATTAGTAGGCACAATAGGACCACCGACAGCAACCACAACATATACCTACCAACAAAGAACAATCTCAAGTGGCAGTATGTAGCGAAGCATAAACTGCACAGAAAGCAGATTTGTACGACATTCAGTTGTATAACTAATTAATTGTACATTGTAATCTGTTTTCTTAGCAAACTTTAAACAATAAGTTTTATCAAAGAAATATGGATGTAATCTGTTTTCTTGAAATCAAATAAGCAATGTTATCAGCTATTGTAAATGGAATTGCCTCTTTGAATTTTCAGACTATTAACAGCTTCTTGTGATTGATCATGCTATAGGAAGCCGCTGGCAATGGTTCTTAGACCTACTAGGGAGCCGTGTGTGTAAGTCGAATAAGAGGAAAAATCACTTAGCTTGGGCCTGACATTTCTCACTACACTTGTCATAGGTGGTAATATCGCATCAAACAAGGTATTGAGTAATTTTCAAAAAATGTCTAAAGATCTCTCATACTTTTGTAAAGATTGTTTTTATCATGTAACTGAGTCACAATAGTTCTTCATACTTTTCGATAAGGCAAAAGGGATACAATAAGACTATTTTATTGCCTCAAAAGGATTAGTTCTCCTACTCTATGCTACTACATATATTAATACGCTTTAATTAAAATATTTCAGTGAAGCCATTAAAGTAGTAAGCTTTCAACGAAATTATGCTTGGTTTTTGATTTTTTCTAACTTGATTTTTTGCTGGCTCTAAGTTCTCAAAAGAGTGTTTTAGAAGAGTTTGAAGAATTCTTCACATCCAAAGGGGAAAGAGGGGAAGAGAAGCTAAGATCCTAAGACGTGACATAGTGTTATTTATAGACAAAGCGGAAGACTTCATCCCATGAGAACATAGTCGTGGGAGACCAAAAAATGATAGTGATTTGTGATACAAAGTCTTATTAAATATATGAATATTCAAAAATGAAAACAGAAGTTGTATTGCTTCACCTCAAGTATGTAGATATGAGTACTAGAACCTAATAAGATGTATTGTTTCTGTTTGTCCTATATTCTAAGTGCATCAAAATAAAAAGAATCGTGATGATTATTGTTATCTGAAACTGCTACTTGTAACAAAGAAACAGTGCCATAAAACAAAGTGACTCATGTTTAATCCCTATTCTTATTGTTAATGTCTTAGCATGTACATGTGTGGTTTATTGTGAAAACCATTTCATTAGAAGGCATGATGAAAAAAAAAACAAACAAAATACCAAAAGTATAGAAACTAATAAGTGGTAGACAGTGCGGCTATCATTTAATTCATAGCATAAAAAAAATCCAAAAGCTGCATATTAAGTATCAGTATAATAGATAATAAACTAATATGTTCCATTACAATCCATATTCCCAACTACTACATACAAAAAACAATTGCATCTAGGTATCCAAATTCAGTCTAGGTTCACAAATAATATGCTACATACGGTTTTTGATTATGAAGATGTCTCATAATCATCTTTTATAATCACAATCTGTGGTGTGCCCTGTTACGTGACTTACGTTGACGTAATTTAGCGTTTCTAATTCATTGTGATCTGCTTGCAACAGGTTTCGCAATAAGTTGCTATATGAGCTCTTCATCTTCGTCAAGCTTATCACAGAAACAAGAGAAACACTTTGGACTGAATGAATCAAGCGGTAACTGCAAAAACATAATCAAACCTAATCAAACATGATAAAGAACATAACCAAATCCAACATGGAAATAACAAGATGAAATACTCATGCACAAATGGAGTTAGGGGTTAATTAAATGCAATCTTACCTTTATCAATGAGGACATTAAACTTGATTTGCTGGGATCAACAAGAGCATCATCGAGAAATTGTTCGATAAAATAAAGAACAAATCTGCCACAATCAACATCATTCTCCTGCTGCGCTACCTAAAAAGCGGGTTGAAGTTCGAAGAGAATATAGGAAACTATGTTTAGAATGTGGGTACACTTTATCTGAATAATCTAAATCAACATAACGCTTTTGCACGGTGAAACAACTTCATGTGTCATGATAGAGCTGGCACATTGGGCATATGTGTACGGATTATGTATAGAATGTTCAAGTATAAGTAGTTTTTTTGAGTAGTTAGAAGAATATCTACCTTTGGTGCCAATAGAGGGATGTGATATATATCATCCTTGGTTTCAGCATGACCATAGGCTTGAAATATATCATAAACAAACCTACAAATAAAATGTTAAGACATATCATGTATGTGCATTAACTATATTCCTTTTTCACTAAAACAGAATTAAGAAGAAGTCTTTAAACTCAGGACCATACTTCCTCAGGTCAGGTTCAATTATCTTTGCACCCATGTTATTTGAATCAAGTAACAGTATGCATCGTGGGTCGTTGTTAGTGCTCATAAGCCGACCAAAGTGGAAAAAAATCACCAGTCTCCAGTGATCCCTGTAAAAATAAATATTACGGTGGCACTAAAACTACATTAGCAATTAAAAACACCAATTATGATTGAAAGTATTGTATATAAAAACTTAATGATATAGTGATTTAATACCAAAGAAATAACACTCAGGGGTGTTTGGTATGGGAATATAAAATGTGATGGAAAGGGAAATGATAAAGAGGAGTAAGGGTAAGGGTATGGGTTGTAGTTATATGTTGTTTGGTATGAAAATATAAGAGAAACACTCATTTGATCATAGAAAGAAAATTTGTTACTTGGCATAAATAAGTGGTAACAAAGTAAGGGTATCCATTATCCTTAAGAAAGGGATTGTGTTAACCTAAATCATACCAAACAAAAAATATGAAGTAATGGTAATGGAATCCCTTACTTAGTATTAAAAAGTTCATACCAAATGCCCCCTCTCAATACAAAATCATAATAATAATAATGATAGATGATATTCAATAAGGCGTTTAAAATGATTACGGGATGCGATACAAGTTATAATATAAAACAATGCTATGCAATGCAACACACCATCAACAACAGCAGTCAATGCAACAACAAATGAGCAGCAGTCCATGATAGCATAAACACACAACTTCCACATTATATCGTGAACTAAACAAAGAAAGCAACAATTCCTCCTCAAAATCTTTGTTTGATAAAATGCGCACAATGTTCATAAATAACTATTTTATTTTCATTTATTGTTCTATCATCACAGGTGATATGTATCTAAACTATAAATAAAACTGAGATAACATGTGAGTTTTCCCAAAAAATGATGTTTGAAGAAAGACAGATTGATTACAGCATTATTTTCACTTATTGTTCTATCATCACAAGTGATGTTTAGATACTGTCATTTGTACTACTCTAAATATAGTACTAGAGTAACCATTGTGATGGAATACATCATTAAAGCAAACCAGAGATACATTATTTGGTAGTGAAACACACTTACCAATCAAATGCTTTACATTGGTATTGCAACAACACTAACGGCAGTATCTAGAACATGTATAGCAACTTGCAGAAGGTAGACTATTTAGGATTCCAATTCTCTTCAAGGAACTTACATGTCTATCTAACAATACAATCTGTCATATATGCTTATATTTTAAAACTACAAAACTATATAAAATGAAAAGATAGATAATCATGTTATAACAAACTAACAATCTACTTAATCTGATCAAGTTCAATGTTAAGAACTTGACTAAATTTAGATTCACTTACACCATCCCTGTAAAGTGTAAACCATTATATTATTTAGAATCAAATAACATTTCATGGTTTACACTTTACAGGGATGGTGTAAGTGAATCTCAATTTAGTCAAGTTCTTAACATTGAACTTGATCAGATTAAGGAGGTTATTAATTTGTTATAACACGATTATCTATCTTTTCATTTTATATAGTTTTGTAATTTGTAAAATATAAGCATATTTGATAAATTCTATTGTTATATAGGCATGTCAATTCCTTGAAAAGAATTGGAACCCTAAAGGTAAAGTCTTATTGCAAAGACTTTTAAACGTATTCTTAATGAACTTTTTTTGGAATGTTATAATAGTATTATAAGGATGCTATACAAGTTTTAGATATTATCATTTGTAATACCATAAATATCGTATTGGAGTATCTCATCGGGATGGAATACATCATTCGAGTTAACCAAAGAAAATGGCTTGGTAATGAAACATAATTAACAATCAAATGCTTTACATTGGTGTTTCAGTAATACCAACAACAATATCTAAAACGTGTATAGCACCCTGCGAAGACTATTATACAAACAAATTTAAACATAATCTTAGTGAACTTATTTTTGGAATGCTATAACAATATCATCGTGATGCTATACAAGTTTTAAATATTGTCGGTGGTGTTACATCATTAGATCATATCATTTAGGGTGAGTGAATGATGGTTACAGTTATAGATTAGCAACACTTAATGCAACGTACACAAGAACAATGCTATATAATGCAGCACACCATCAACAACAGCAGTCAATGCAACAACAAATGAACAACAGTCCATGATAACATAAACACACAACACCCGCATTACATCGTGAACTAAACAAAGAAAGCAACAATTCATCCTCAAAATCTTTTTTTGATAAAATGCGCACAATGTTCATAAATAACTACTTTATTTTTACTTATTGTTCTATCATCAAAGGTGATGTGTATCAAACTATAAATAAAACTGAGATAACATGTGAGTTTGCCCACAAAATGATGTTTGAAGAACAACAAATAGATTACAGCATTATTTTCACTTATTGTTCTATCATCACAGGTGATGTCTAGATATTATCATTTATAGTACTACTCAAAATATAATACTAGAGTAATCACTGTGATGGAATACATTATTAAAGCAGACTAGAGATGCATTATTTTGTAGTGAAACACACTTACTAATCAAATGCTTTACACTAGTATTGCAGTAATACTAACGACAATATCTAGAACATGTACAACACCTTGCAGAAGGTTTACTTTACATTTAGTGTTCTAACTCTCTTCAATGAACTTACATTCCTATATAACAATACAACTTATCAAATATGCTAATAATTTAAAACTTCAAAGCTATATAAAATGAAAAAATAGATAATCATGTAATAACAAATTAGCAACCTACTTAATTTGATCAAGTCCAATGTTAACAACTTGACTAAATTGAGATTCACTTACACCATCCCTGTAAAGTGTAAACCATTAGATTATTCTCAATCAAATAAGATTTCATAGCTTACACTTTACAGGGATGGTGTACGTGAATCTCAATTTAGTCAAGTTCTGAACATTGAACTTGTTCAGATTAAAGAGATTGTTAATTTGTTATAACATGATTATCAATCTTTTCATTATATATAGTTTTGTAGTTTGTAAAGATAAGCATATTTGACAAATTGTATTGTTATACAGGCATATCAGTTCCTTGAAGAGAATTGGAACCCTAAATGTAAAGTCTTATTGCAAAGACTTTTAAACATATTCTTAATGAACTTTTTTTTGGAATGTTATAACAGTATCATAAGGATGCTATACAAGTTTTAGATATTTGCATTCGTAATACCATAAATATCGTATTAGAGTATCTCATCGTGATGGAATACATCATTCGAATTAACCAAAGATACATGGCTTGGTAATGAGACATAATTACCAATCAAATGCTTTACATTGGTGTCTCAGTAACACCAACAACAGTATCTAAAACATGTATAGCATCCTGCGGAGACTATTATACAAACAAGTTTAAACATAATCTTAATGAACTTATTTTTGGAATGCTATAACAATATCTGCATGATGCTATACAAGTTTTAGATATTGTCATTTGTAATATCATTGATATCGTACTCAAATAACCCATCATAATGAAAGACATCATTAGAATTAACCAGAGATACATGGCTTGGTAATGAGACATAATACCAATCAAATGCTTTACACTAGTGTATCAGTAACACCAACGACAATATATAAAGCATGTATAACACCTTGCGAATACTATTATACAAACAAATTTAAGCATAATCTTAATTAATTTATTTTTGGAATGCTATAACAGTACCATCAGGATGCTATACAAGTCGAGACCTTACTATGATACAAACAACAAAATAGAATATACCGACTTTGGGGCATTAGTTTATGAAGAATGACTTTGATCATACACCGCAAGCTAGCTAGCAGATTTATCCCTTTGGAAATTCGGCTCTTCAAGCTTACTTGCTTGGTGCAGAGGTATGTGTATATTTTGCCTCCTTTTTATAATGAGTTTTAAGACTTTCCACATGATTAATAGTAGTTATCACACTAATCATATGGGTAAAGCAGCAGCAGATGCGTGGGGTAAAAAGACTGATTCAAAAGAGAGCAGTGGATGAGGAAATTCACTTGCTGCCTCACAGAACTAAGCATTCTAGATGGAGACAAAAACAGGCACAAAATTCTTCAGAGGGGATAGGTTCTAAAGTTAAGAATTCTGAAGTTCCAAGTGAAGATCTTTGGAGATAGGTTACGAACAGCAGGGCGACAAGGATAATTCAAAACGAAATCAATGGGGGAACTCGTCTAACAACCCCGTGTGGTGTATCATAGTAGTAGCATCATAATTGTAAAATATCGGTAATAATTGTAATCATAAACCACCGGCACTTAATACAATGTACACAGAATAAGCGCTATACAATGCAGCATAACATCAACAACAATAAGCAGTTTACTAGCAAGCATACAACAAAACATAGTAGCATAAATATACGATACCCACATTACATAAATGGCCATACCAAATAAAACATTAGTACATGTAGATAGGCTCTAACGAAACAACGACAATATAGAGAAATACACTAAATTGTAAATGCAATAAAACAACAATGAAAATAACAATAATAAGCACTTAAATAGGATACACACTACATACACTGTGATATATGCTTATTTGCGAAGAAATATTATTTTACAATAATAGAAAAACAACAATAAAGGTCATAAATACGAACACATACTAGCAGAGAATCGGTACAAACACATAGTTTTTTGAAAAAATTCTTTCAAGTTTTTTACCCTTCTAGTTTATACTTTTCTTGCTCAAGTGATTATAAAATAGTAATCAAACAGCCCAAACGAGCATAAACAGTAATATAATACTGTCTACAAAGCACAGCGGAAGACTTATAAAAGTCTGGGCTGAATTCGACCAGTGGCTCGATAGCCACAGCAAACCAATATTAGAGTATTTAAAAAATTTTACATTAATAAAGTGAATACTATTTACAAAACGTTATAAAATATTAAAATTTAATTTACAAATATCTAATTTACAAAATGTGTTTCAAAAAGAAGTCATTGCCTCGCACGTATCACATAACACATGTAGGCATCCTCTCCACATTTAGAGTCGTTGCGAAACATAATTAAGAAAATAGTTTTGGAAATGACTTTGTTGTATCTACATATTTATTTGTTTTTTGCAACGACATATGCGGTTACGAATTAATTAATAACTTTTAACAACTAAAGATTTTATTGCAGAAAACGTGAATTAAACCGGGAAATTAATTTTAGTGGTAGGAAGTTAAATTTTTTTGGCAACGACCTTTTAGCAACAACAAAGGATACGCAACAACTTGTGTTTTTCGCAACGAAAAAAAATTAGTCGTTGCTAAAACTTGTTGCTGAAAAATGATTTTTCTTATAGTAACTTCAACCAAGGCTACAACTCCAACAAACATGTGCCTTATAGCGACCAAGCCGGTGGGAGTTTTCCTAGGCCTAATGGGAGTAGGTCATACCTCCAAGTGCCAAGACTCAACCCTAACCTGCCATATCCACCTCCACATAGCTAATATTCTACCATACAAATGCAATCATCTCAACTTCCATTATTAATATATAACCTTATTAATTGATAAAGTACTATTATTTGGTTATTCAATCTAACTTCAAATTTGTTATTAAATATTAATATTCAATCACTTAAAGCTATTGTTCTTTTTAAAATTTAAAGAGGAGAATAAGATAATTTTACTAAATGAGATTTATTATACTTAGTTTAAAACAAAAATCAAGTTGCTTAAAAGTACGTAAATTACATTCTTCCCAACTTTAAGAAATTTCGTCCTGAAACTTAAAATAGAAAGAATTTTGTGTTAAACGAATTATATAGCTTTAGAGAAAACAATTATTAAATGGCATTCAAAATCAATATTAAAAAACAAGCAAAATCAACAGTTATTTAAAAGATGATCTGCCACTATCTTGAAAATTCTACAATTACTTGATTTTCTAGTTTCAAGAATAGAGTAAAGGTTGATCAGGTCTTCACTTTAAGTTTATTTCTAGTATAAAGGGTAAAATTTCTCAATGGGGCAAATCATTGGTTTAAAAACAGAAAAAGATGTTCTTTTAAATGTGTAAGATTTTCTTTAAAAAGATTATTGGTAAGTTTTGGTGTAAACGAAGTCTTAAATCAAGTTGAAGTTCTTAATTTCATAACATGGTAAGTGATCATCACCTAAAATGATTTTCTCACCCTCTAGTAGTTGCATCCTAGATTTCTTTATTTTGAGTTGCTCACTTCGTAAAATTTCATATTTGTTTTGTTTTTCTCTCAACACAATGATTGGTGTATGAAGATTAATAGGAGATCAAATACTCTCTAGAGGGGGGTAAAGAGAGAGTATGCCCGTTTAAAATTTTTCTCTAGAAGGTAAGCTCAAGATCTTGGAAGACCTTTCAAAATAGTTTTCTGAAATTGTTTTAGGTCGAATAATATATCTATAGCACCAAGATTGGGTCCTTCGGATTCACGACATTGCACTCGATCAATCTTCTCAAAGGCATGCCTCTTGCTTAATACAAACACATGCCTACAACACCCAAATCTGTCCAAGAAAACCAATCCTGGGTTCTTTGTGGCCTTGAGTGTTCCTTTGGTTTCACTCGCCAATATGAACGACTCCGGAACCTTCCCTTGAGTTCCACTCTATGAAGGGAAAGATTATCTAATGATTTGTTCGACAAATCAGATAAAATGCAAAGATGTTCCACACCCTCTTGCGTAGGCCAAATGGGTTGCACACACACATAAAGGAATTGAAAGAAATAAACTTATGCAAAAAACTGAAATCTGAATTCTTATTGATTGATGAATGCATGTTAAACAAAGATTAGAGGGATATTTATAAGTTTCTATTCCCTCCTCATTAGATTTGTCACATGACACACATGAATGCATGTTTCCACTAAAAACATAAAACAAAAATCAACCAAATACACACGTCTGCTGCTGTTCGAAATATTGATGACCACGTGACCTTGTGCCTTCGTTCTAGTCGGGTTGCGTGCACCATAAGTATGGTTCTTGGGCCTTGATGGCTTGGTCCATGTGCCAAGATGTCGTTTCTACCCTTGGCCAAGTTATTGGTGTACCAGTGGAGGCTACACGTGTCGTGCAAGGTGGCCTGGTCGCAATGTGAGCTCCTGGACTGTTTTGTGAGCTTTGTTGTACGTGTGCTGCTGCTGTCCCACTTTGGTGTTCTTGATTAATAGCCTTTTGATTATTCTTTTGGTTAATATGATCCTCCATAGCTAAGTTATGTACGTGGATTGAATCATGGATTGAATCATGTCTTGAACCATGGTTTGTGTGCACACATGGTTCAACTCCTCCTTCTTCGAAAAGAATTAACCTCAATTCTTGATTCCCCTTTGTTGCTTTTCATTTATATCTTTCATTTGCTTTGTGAATGTTAGCTTGAATGACTTTATGTAGTTTCAACATATCCTTTGCTTGCTCTACTGCATCCTTTGATTTCCTGTCATCATTAGTACAAATAAGAGATATTAGTAGGAGGGGGTTTTCCCCATATACATATTTAAAAGGTGGGTGTTTGGTGCCATAGCTAGGACTTCTATTATAGGCAAACTCTGCTTGGCTAAGTTTTAGATCCCAATCTCTAAGGTTTTTGATTACTAGTGTCCTCAAGATGGATCCTAAAGTCTTATTTGTTACCTCAGTTTGTCCATCAGTTTGAGAATGATGGACTGTGCTGGAAAGCAACGTGGTATCTAGCAGTCTCCATAGGGTTCTCTAGAAATGACTAGAAAATTTGTTATCCCGGTCAGACACAATATGAAATAGCCCTAATTTTAGCGGCTTAATTAATTGCAATTAATTAAGTAAATTTGGGATATTATATTTTAATTGTGTTATTTTATTGGGACTAAGTATAATTTAATATTATATTTGGATATGAGTTTTATTATGTTTGGGAACAAAATAAATTATACGACAAAAATACGGGTAGTTTTATACATCTTAAGTTTGTTAAATGGGTAATTGATGTTACCTCAATTCATACTCACCCAACACTCTACCCCTTTCCTCCTTCTTATACATGTGATGCATTCCCATCAATTCTACAAACAAAAAAATATCAGAATTTCTTCTTCTACAACTCTATAAGTAAACCTAAAATCAGAATTTCTTCTTCTCCAACTCTATAAGTAAACACAAAATCAGAATTTCTCTTGCTATAAACTAAAAATCTGAATTCCACCTTCCTCCCCTTATGATTTCAATCTCTACAGAATTTATATGGAGTATAGAGTCTAATTGAAGTTCACCTTGGATTGTTTAGATGTTGTTAGAATGAAAGAACCCAAGTAGATAGCATCTTCATCATCATCTTCCATCCTTTTTATGTTATGTAAGTTCAAAATATCTTCATTTTCATTTTGATTATGTGTATGTTAATTAAGGTTAAAAGGACCTTCAATTGACATTGATGTGTTTAATTGTTAGGGCTTTTGGTAGAATCTTCTTTTGGTAGAAGCTCTTTTAGTGGTTTAGAAGAAGTGAATCCCTAATTTTGGTGGATTGCAAGTATTGTGAAGAATTTGCTCATAAAGGTAACTCACAAACTATTCTATGAACTTAAGTATAAATTGAATGTCTCTAAATGATTTTGAGTTTTAAGTAAAACCATTGATGTACTTGATGTTTTGTGTGCATCATGCAAGTCTATGCATTAAGAGTATGTTTAGTGATGGAATTCTATGAATAGATTAATGGGTGGTTAAGTGTGTCTTAATATGTGTGTATGTTTGTGTGTGTGTGTGTGTGTGGTGGTGATTGGGTATTGAGTTCATCAGATTATGAAGCAATTACAAGAAACTTGAACAGAGTAAAGTATTGTCTTGAACGAGCATGAAGATTAGAAGTAGACAGTAGGGTTTGGACGGTTGTGCTCGAACGAGCATATGGACTGCTCGAACGAGCACTTTACATTGTTGAGGTCAGTAAGCTAAATTAGTGGACAGTAGCATCTGGAAGATTGTGCTCGAACGAGCACATAGAGTGCTCGAACGAACACCTTATACTGTTGAAGTCAGTAGCTGGCAGCTTTCTACCCTGTTATGTAAACGCGATATCTTCTTCGTCCGGAATCGGATTTAGGCATATTTATAGTCGTTACGACCGTATGGAAGTCTAGTTTATCATCCAATTGGAATTCTTGAAAAATATTGATTTTAATTTTATTTATAAGCCTTTGAGTGAGCATGTGCCTTCATACAAGTGGTTACAAGAGTGTAATGATTTCACTAAGCTTGGATATTGCTTGGGTGATGGTGCAAACTTTATTATTAACTCGGGATTGATCTTTAAACTTATAATAGGTTTGCTTAGTTCAGTTTAGTGACGACTTCTTGGATTTGGGTTTTATAGATTGGTCTTGATGAGTTTTGGTTTCTTATATGGTTAGTTGGTGTTATTTAGATTATGATATAAGTTTGGTATTTGGCATTTGTTTAAATATTGGTTAAACTCCTTCATGGTTGTGGCTGAGTCGTTTAGCACTCTAACTAATTATTTATTATTTTGTTAATGTAATGATACTATTAGCTTTGTAAAATGATTTTAATGAAATTTACCATGTTAACATTGTTTTTAAAGATAAAACAAAAGCATGTTTTACTTAAAGTTTTGTAAAAAGTATTAGTCATTATAAATGTTTTTTTTCATTTTGGGAATTCGACAACGGATACTTTGTATCCGGTTTTGTGTGAAAACCCTAGAGCTTGATTCCAGGTACCTTTTAGGATCGGCCTCGAGCCCCCGATCCCGTTTAGTTCTTGCAAGAGCCGTTTAGGTGATGACGATCACCCGTTTACCAGAATGTTAGATCAAGCCTACTTCTAGCGGTCACTGAATATTCCCTGTTTTCGTATTATTTTTGTATTATGTTTTAAAATATTGTCTTAAGTATTGTTTTGATGGTTGACAAACATTGTGTCTTTTGTGAGGAATTTACCTCAAAATGTTAGCTTTGAACTTACGTAGTTCATAGCCGTATTTGGTTATTAAAGAATGTGTTCTTTAACGTTAAATATTACATTATGATGTAATATAGTTTTATTTGCCGCCAAACAAAAGTTGATTGAAAGAATTTGATTTACAAAAAAAAGGGGGTTACCTATATAAGCAAAGGATTAGAATAATTACTTTCAAATGATTTCTTATTTAAATGATGCATTGTTTGTTAGATTACTCCACAATTCAATTGTTGACAGTCCTTGATGGGGCCTATCCCTTACGGGGGGTAGATCCATTTTCAGGTTAGCTCTGCTGTGGAGACGATGCCTATAAGTATTATGTGTTACGTGCGTGGCAAGGATTTCCATTTTATCATCACTCCCTTTTGACTTCTGGTTATGTAAACGTTTTCTTATTTTGGTATTGTAAATTAAGACTTTAAAATTTTAGATGCATTTTATATATAATAAAATTTAAGTTAAGTTTGTAAAAAGTTTTCGTTAACTCTGATATTGGTTTGCTATGATCATCGGATTATAGGTCAGATTCAGTCCAAACATCTGTAAGTCTTCCGCTGTGTTTAGTGGACAGTATTATTATACTGTTTCGCTGTTTTGGGCTGTTTCAATTGGTATCAGAGCCTGGTTGTTTCTGGAGTACTCGAATCCTCATATTCGAGTACAAAATTTTTGAAAAATGAATTTCGAAAACCCGAGAGAGCGCGGTTGTCGAGTCTTAGGGTGTTACCTCTGAGAATCAGGGGTTATGAATGTGACTATGTGTCATATGTGTGATGTGTAATGTGCTTATGTGCTAAGAAAATCTTGAAGTTTCCTTATGTGTTGTGAATCCTCTTTTAGTAAGAGTCATGCCAAAGGAAAAGAGTTAAGTCCGGATTATGAATTTGGAACTTTGAAGTTTGGTGAAAGGGGTTTTAAAGCATATTAAAGTTAAGTTGGGAATTTTTCATTTGAATCTTGATTGGTGGATTTAATTAATCTTATTTGAAATTTTGTTTGATTGTACATATGTCTCGTTTAAAAGAAAAATTGTTTTTAAAGGAGCTTAAAATTTCAACTTGAAATATATATATATATATTCGATTTAAGTATTCTTGAAAATTGTTTTACAAAAGATATTATATATACTCGGATAACTGGCATAAGGAGTCGAGGACCAAGCTTATTGAGAATTGCGATGACGTTGTGCAAGAAAGATTCAATGCAAAGAACTCAAAAGAAGCATTTTGGGAATATTGAAAGTTATAAGTTAATTGTGTGTAAAGATTGCAAATTAATCAAGGAGTAACAATGTAGAAAAAGTATTCGCGACATGTTCAACACTATGATATTAGAATGAGAATTTCAATTAAGGGAAGTTGCGAAAAAAAAAAAAGAAACAAGGGTTAATAAGAATAGGAATGTCGTCAAGCTTATAGTGTGGTAAACCTATTGAGCGCTCTATACGTATTGAGGTAAATGTAAAGTTATGATGGAGAATATTCTAAATGATTTGCGATACTAAAAGGATAACTTTGAGAATTAAAAAGTTTGAATGATTAAAATTATGTCAAGCCTTTGGTTAATGTGAGTTGAAGTTCATAAGTCAAATAAGAACCAAATAAAAGTTATAACATCCTTGTTTTACATGTAGGGAGATATTTGAAGATAAATTGTACATATGAAAAATGGATATGTGATTAGAAGCTAATTGTATTAATGGTGAACTAGATGATCGGAATAAATGTTAAGAATCGTATAAAATTGAATGTCAAGAGTATGGAAGCTATTTGGGAAAAATGTGTTTGAAACTTAAAGTGTTAAGGGTTATGTATTAAAGGTGGATATGAACGTGTTATGTGTTAAGTTAAACGATAATGATTGAGTTACATATAAGTTATTATAGGTTGAAAGTTAAAAGTGATCAAGGAAATTTTTTACTTTGAGGTTCAAGTTATTTGATTATGAGAAATGAAATGTGTGATTTAAAGTGATGCTTTCGAAGTATGTCGAGGGCTACAAGAGTTCCTAGGTAAAGTTTCGTTGTCACTTGGGAAAATCAAGTAAATTAGGGAATCAGTTTTTCGAATTGAGGATATAAAAAGGTTGAATTGATTATAACAAGTATTCGAGTATAACGTAGGAGTTGATCTGGAGATTTAGAAGTTAAATTTTAAGGTTGTATAGAAGTTGGAAAATATTTAAAGTTGTGACTAGAGTTATATCAAGGAGTGTTAATATGTAAGTTATGAAATGTACGATTGAAAATAAGTGTCCACGTTAGGGAATGGAATTACTCTAAATTGAGAAGAATGAATCAATCACTATTTTGTTTGGCTTAATTAAATGTCATTAAGCTAATATGGGATTTTGAGTAAGTTAATCTGAGTAATATTATTATTATATTATAATAATATGGACCAAGTATTTTACTTGTTATTATTTTCAAGAAAAAGATTATTTTATAAAGAATACATTGTATAGAAAAAAAAAAATTGAAGCTCAAATAGTTAACATTTGGTTAAAACTATATTTAATTTTGTGTTCAAGTAAATTAGCTAAAACTGATTTAGTAAGTTAGTTTGACTTGAAAACAGATTTGATTTTGAAAATATAATTTTGAATAGTCTTTATTTGAAGGGAAATTCTATCAAATTTTTTTTTGTACATTATAAACACATTTGTTCTTAAACTTGGATGACTACCAAGTGTAGAGGTAATCAGTTTTGAGTAAATCTTTATGATAATGTTATTTGGGGAAGTTAATTGGAATTATTTAAAGAATTGTTTTAAAAAGTAGTATTGCTCGGATAACCTATGTAAGAAATTATGGACTAAGATACCAAGTGTTATGATGATATTACTTTTGAAGATCAAATGCTATGAAAAGTTATAGGGAGTATTGTAGGATGTATTAAAAGTCGATGATTGAATAGAAATGGTGGTAAAATTATGGGAGTAAGAATTTTGGGATATGATTTATTCAAGTATTACTTTGAGGAAAAACATCATTAAGGAAAATTAAGATGTTAGTTTCTAGGGATTTTAGAAACGTCGAGTAAACCATTAGAGGATGATACTAATTAATTACTATGAAGTGGAATCAATATGTTTTGAGGAGAAATTTGAACGAAAGTTCAATATATATGTTGAAGTAAATTTTTTTGAGTTCTTATAGTGATGTGTTGCATCATTTCTGTTATGCATTTAAAGTTGTTTTGATTAGTGTTCAATCATTAAAATTCATTTTAAACTTGGATGATTGCCGAGAGTTGAAGTAAAACCCGTGAGGTTGAGTTTATGTAATTGAAGTTTAACTTAAGTTGGGGAGACCCTAGTATTTGTGAAGCTGAGATGAGCATTGTCTTGATTTCGGGACGAAATCCTTTTAAGTTGGGGAGAATGAAATAGCCCTAATTTTAGCGGCTTAATTAATTGCAATGAATTAAGTAAATTTGGGATATTATATTTTAATTGTGTTATTTTATTGGGACTAAGTATAATTTAATATTATATTTGGATGAGTTTTATTATGTTTGGGGACAAAATAAATTATACGACAAAAATACGGGTAGTTTTATACATCTTAAGTTTGTTAAATGGGTAATTGATGTTACCTCAATTCATACTCACCCAACACTCTACCCCTTTCCTCCTTCTTATACATGTGATGCATTCCCATCAATTCTACAAACAAAAAAATATTAGAATTTCTTCTTCTCCAACTCTATAAGTAAACCCAAAATCAGAATTTCATCTTCTCCAACTCTATAAGTAAACCCAAAATCAGAATTTCTCTTGCTACAAACTAAAAATCTGAATTCCACCTTCCTCCCCTTATGATTTCAATCTCTACAGAATTTATATGGAGTATAGAGTCTAATTGAAGTTCACCTTGGATTGTTTAGATGTTGTTAGAATGAAAGAACCCAAGTAGATAGCATCTTCATCATCATCTTCCATCCTTTTTATGTTATGTAAGTTCAAAATATCTTCATTTTCATTTTGATTATGTGTATGTTAATTAAGGTTAAAAGGACCTTCAATTGACATTGATGTGTTTAACTGTTAGGGCTTTTGGTAGAATCTTCTTTTGGTAGAAGCTCTTTTAGTGGTTTAGAAGAAGTGAATCCCTAATTTTGGTGGATTGCAAGTATTGTGAAGAATTTGCTCATAAAGGTAACCCACAAACTATTCTATTAACTTAAGTATAAATTGAATGTCTCTAAATGATTTTGAGTTTTAAGTAAAACCATTGATGTACTTGATGTTTTGTGTGCATCATGCAAGTCTATGCATTATGAGTATGTTTAGTAATGGAATTCTATGGATAGATTAATGGGTGGTTAAGTATGTCTTAATATGCGTGTATGTTTGTGTGTGTGTGTGTGTGTGGTGGTGATTGGGTATTGAGTTCATGAGATTATGAAGCAATTACAAGAAACTTGAACAGAGTAAAGTATTGTCTTGAACGAGCATGAAGATTAGAAGTAGACAGTAGGGTCTGGACGGTTGTGCTCGAACGAGCATATGGATTGCTCGAACGAGCACTTTACATTGTTGAGGTCAGTAACCTAAATTAGTGGACAGTAGCTTCTGGAAGATTGTGCTCAAACGAGCACATAGAGTGCTCGAACGAGCACCTTATACTGTTGAAGTCAGTAGCTGGAAGCTTTCTGCCCTGTTTTGTAAACGCGATATCTTCTTCGTCCGGAATCGGATTTAGGCATATTTATAGTCGTTACGACCATATGGAAGTTTAGTTTATCATCCAATTGAAATTACTGAAAAATATTGATTAGAATTTTATTTATAAGCCTTTGAGTGAGCATGTGCCTTCATACAAGTGGTTACAAGAGTGTAATGATTTCACTAAGCTTGGATATTGTTTGGGTGATGGTGCAAACTTTATTATTAACTCGGGATTGATCTTTAAACTTATAATAGGTTTGCTTAGTTTAGTTTAGTGACGACTTCTTGGATTTGGGTTTTATAGATTGGTCTTGATGAGTTTTGGTTTCTTATATGGTTAGTTGGTGTTATTTAGATTATGATATAAGTTTGGTATTTGGGATTTGTTTAAATATTGGTTAAACTCCTTCATGGTTGTGGCTGAGTCGTTTAGCACTCTAACTAATTATTTATTATTTTGTTAATGTAATGATACTATTAGCTTTGTAAAATGATTTTAATGAAATTTACCATGTTAACATTGTTTTTAAAGATAAAACAAAAGCATGTTTTACTTAAAGTTTTGTAAAAAGTATTAGTCATTATAAATGTTTTTCATTTTGGGAATTCGACAACGGATACTTTGTATCCGGTTTTGTGTGAAAACCCTAGAGCATGATTCCAGGTACCTTTTAGGATTGGCCTCGAGCCCCCGATCCCGTTTAGTTCTTGCAAGAGCCGTTTAGGTGATGACGATCACCCGTTTACCAGAATGTTAGATCAAGCCTACTTCTGGCGGTCACTGAATATTCCCTGTTTTTGTATTATGTTTTAAAATATTGTCTTAAGTATTGTTTTGATGGTTGACAAACATTGTGTCTTTTGTGAGGAATTTACCTCAAAATGTTAGCTTTGAACTTACGTAGTTCATAGCCGTATTTGGTTATTAAAGAATGTGTTCTTTAACGTTAAATATTACATTATGATGTAATATAGTTTTATTTGCTGCCAAACAAAAGTTGATTGAAAGAATTTGATTTACAAAAAAAAAGGGGTTTACCTATATAAGCAAAGGATTAGAATAATTACTTTCAAATGATTTCTTATTTAAATGTTGCATTGTTTGTTAGATTACTCAACAATTCAATTGTTGACAGTCCTTGATGGGGCCTATCCCTTACGGGGGGTAGATCCATTTTCAGGTTAGCTCTGCTGTGGAGACGATGCCTATAAGTATTATGTGTTACGTGCGTGGCAAGGATTTCCATTTTATCATCACTCCCTTTTGACTTCTGGTTATGTAAACGTTTTCTTATTTTGGTATTGTAAATTAAGACTTTAAAATTTTAGATGCATTTTATATATAATAAAATTTAAGTTAAGTTTGTAAAAAGTTTTCGTTAACTCTGATATTGGTTTGCTATGATCATCGAATTATAGGTCAGATTCAGTCCAAACATCTGTAAGTCTTCCGCTGTGTTTAGTGGACAGTATTATTATACTGTTTCGCTTTTTTGGGCTGTTTCACAATAGTTCTTGGTACCCCATGTAACCGTACAATCTCTGCAAAGTATAACCTAGTTATGTGTTTAGCATCACCAACCTTAGTACAAGTGATGAAATGGGCCATTTTGGAAAATCTATCAATTACTACCAGGATAGGATCTTTCCCCCTTTGTGTCCTAGGTAAGGCCATGATGAAATCCATGCTTAAATGTTCCCAAGGTTTACAAGCTAGTCCAAAATGTTCACTCAAACTTCCTTCATGTATTCCTTTAGTCTCTATGGGATTAAGCCTATATGTGGGTTTATTGGGTTGGGTTGTTCTAGGAATAAAGTCTATTTGGTGCTCAATTCCTCTAATAGATGGCAAACCCTTAGGAAGATCATCAGGGACTTTCCTAATCATTAAATGAACAGGACTCCTAGCAGGTGGTTGTATAGCCTTATGTGGAGATAAGGGAATCAAGTCCTTAAGTTTTCCCTCATGTCTGACAGTGTATGTGTTGGTGTAACCATTGTGTATACTCTTCCTATCATACTGCCAAGGTCTTCCTAACAACACATGACAAGCACTCATCTCCAAGACATCACAAAGTACTTTATCCTTATAAGACCCTATGCAAAACCCTACTAAGCATTGTTTACTCACTGATCCACTAGCGTTGTTATCTAGCCACATAACTTTGTAGGGGTGTGGATGAGGCTTGGTTTTTAGGTTCGATTCAGTAACTAAGACTAAGCTCACACAATTGGATTCACTTCCTCCATCAATAATCAGATCACAAACTTTATCCTTTATCCTACACTTAGTTTGGAATATTTTTTCCATTTGATTGTTCTCCCTCTCCCCAAGTGTAGCATGTAGGCTTCTCCTCACTATTAAATTATACTATTCCTCTTCAGGCATAACCCTTTTTCTTTCCTCCTCTAAGTCACTCTCCTCAATGCTATGTTCATACCTGATTAATTTTCCTAATTCACTCACTCTACAAGATCCCTCAGGTTCATCCTCAGGTACTAAAGGCTAGCTCTCTTCCTTTCTTCCATTTTTAGCTACAAGCATGACCTTAGGTTTGGTATCCTCTCTAATCTCCGTCCATTCCTGTGCGGTGAAGGCTCTAGCATTGGGGCAATCGTCCTAATAATGTCCATGACCATGGCACTTAAAGCACACTATCTTCTTCATAGGTACAATTGCCTTGCCTGAGGTGCTAGGGTTCTGACTATCTCTCCTTGGTGGGTTAGAGAGACTATTATTGTTCCTCTTAGGTGGACTGTTATAGTTCCTGGGTGGACTGTTATGGTTCCTAGGTGGGCTGTTATGGTTCCTAGAGGTCTTAAATTAGCTGTTATTGGACATTTTCTTTTTAGAGTAAGTTTGTTCAATAGTGGTGGCCATATTAAAGGCTAGTTGTAGGTCAAGATTAGGTATCAGCATCAGTTTCTCTCTAATATCTTCCCTTAACCCAACCATAAAATTAGCTACCATTAGGTCTTCGGTCACAATAATCTCACACAGCACAACTATTTTAATGTATACCTCAGCATCAGTTTCTTTCTAATATCTTCCCTTAACCCAACCATAATCTTCGCTAGCTGGTATTTCCTCTCAGGTGTGGTATTCTTATACTCGAAGTATCGGTCTAGACTTGCTTCACATTCAATGTATACCTCAGGTCTGTTGGATTGTCATCAAAATCTTGGATATCTATCCTGACTGTCCTATCCTCATGGTCTTCATTGGGTGCAACAGGTGGTTGTTCTTGGTTTCATAGTCCCGTTTGGGCTAGAAGTTGGGTCACTCTATATAAGGTCTCCTCGATAGCTTCTAATCTAGCGTCCATGTTTCTAGGTCTCAACAGCTCGATACCAGCACAACAATGTTCACAAATAAACAGAGGACAAGATGTGGTCTCTCTGATAGCAACAAGAACACAATATGGTAATGTACGAGAAAATGTTATCAACAAAATACAAGAAACAAAAAAACAACAAATAGCAAAAACAGATATCCTAACAAAAACAGAAAGAAATAACAAAGAAAACAAATAACACCTAATGAATAACAAAAATAAATACGAATAACAGAAATGAAAAACAAATAACAATAATGAAAAACGAATAACAAAAATAAAAACGAAACAGATCACAAAACGAATAAAAAAAGTGATTAACAAAAACACATCACAAAAACGATTTTAATGAGCAACAAAATACAAAAACAAAATAAGAAAACAAAAATCAGGAAAATCAATATAGAAGAGTGCACAAAATACAGGGTGCACGGTTTCCTTTTTTTAACTGACAGCACTATGCGATTAGGTTCTTAACAACTTTCTTTTTGTTTCAATTTTAATTTGCCTTAGAATCGTTTATATGCAATAGGTAATAGCAATGGGCATTAAAGATCAATATGGTATGTGAATTCCATGATTAATCTACTATAAACCACATTTGTCAATTGTGCTGCACGAAAAATCAGAAACAAAAAAAAATCAGAAAGTGTATAGTTTTTTACCAAGGCTGCACGAAGATTCCCTCTCCTCTTGTTCTTTTATCTTATTGTTAGACAACAAAGAAATTAAAGAAAGGTGATGTTTCTTAGAATAGGAAATGTGGGTAATTAACAAACAACCAAGAATGAACAAATCAACACATATGCACAGCCATTTTCGAAAAAAAATCAAAACAAAATATCAGAAATATGAGATTTCTTTTGTTTTTCAATTAGGAATTGAATTGGGTTTGTAAAATTATAACCATGAGTAATTGAAGATCACCTCGAAAATGCAAAAAAATAATTAGAACGAAATTACCAATTCGCTTGTAAAGTTTCAGATTTCACGCGTGCAACTTTGTAAATTTCTGACGAATTTCGCATTGCTGTTTCGTGTTTGTGTCTTCGACAGTGAAGAAATAGGCCCTCTTGTACTACTCGCTCTAATACCGATTTGCACCAAGATCGGGTCCTTCGAATTCACGACCTTGCACTCGATCAATCTTCTCAAAGGCACGCTGTAACACCCCGATATTTTTCTGATATATTTAATTATTTACTAGTAATATTATTTTATATAAATGTATTTTTATTTATTTATTTTGGGCTTGACCATGAACTTTCAATCCTTTTTAACAATTTAGATTATTTCGGGACCAAACTTTTAACCCATTTTCTTATTTAAAAATTTTTAAGAAAAAATAAAATGAGAGGGAAAAGTGGAGTGATGGCCGGCCCTATGGATGTAACTCCCATTTGGGAATTGGAAAGATCACATAATTATTCTAGCATTATTTCCTTCATTATTTTCCTTAATCATTTTTCATTTCTACTCTTCATTTTCTAAGAAGTCAAGAGAAAACCCTACCAAATATCACCCTTTCACACGCCACTTCTTCCATTTTTGACTCATCATTTTGGTGTTCTTTCATTGAAATTGTAAGTGTAAATTCTTCATTATTCTTATTATAAAGTTTTAATTTAAATTCTATGATTTGTTGCATGTGTTAATTTATAATCTATGGTTATTTTCATGATTTAAAAGTAAAGGTATGAATTGTGGTGTATTTCTTTATAAAATTTGGTTTCGGGTGTTTTTAGGGTTTTGTGGTGTATGAATATGTGAAGGATAGGATTTGTTGTGTGATGGGTGATTTTAAAAGAAAATATATAAATTATGATTGTTCATAGAAAAATGTGTGTATTTGGTGTAAGAAATTATTTTAGTGTAATATGAGAATTTTATAATGTGTTAGAGAAGAATTTAAGATAAAAAAAATGTGTTTGTGGAAAAAGAATTATTTTGTAAATTATTTTGATATGTGGTCATGTAATTATAGTTTTTGATGATATGGATTTAATAACAAATTTAAATATTGGAATTTGTGTGTATTTTTAATTGGAATTGACAAATCCCGTAGGTTAGGAAAAATTGACAAAAAATGGTATTTTGGAGCACTTTTGGCTTTAAAAATAAATTAAAAATACTTGTACTATGTTATAAATCATGAAAATTAATATCCGGGGGTTTTGACGCCTTCTGGACGCAACGGTGAAGTCGGAATTTCAGTTTGACAGTGTTAACATACTGTTCTGGACAGAATACTAAATCTGAATTTTATTTGATGTTATGTTGTGATGAATTGTGTTGTGTGATCATGAATGGGTAGCAAGAGTGGCTTGGTGATAGATGTGTGTGTGCGCTTTGATTATGGCTTGAGAAAGTGTGAATGTGTGCTTATTCCCGCGTACGATTGAACTTTGTAGGAAGTCGATTCGTGACAGGGAATTGATTTGTGCACCTGAGATTTGATTTGTCTTATCTAAGGTACGTACACGTAGTGAAGTTTTGCATAATGTGACATGTTACTATAATAAATAAAGTAAAGTACGGATATGTAATACGAATGATGTTATGTTTTCCGAATAAAGAATTTCGATACATTATTTTGATAAGCAGAGGTAGTATGACCTCACTAACTTTAAAGTGGACGTAGTATGACGTCAATTGGTGGAAAGAATTACTCTCGGTATATGGGGGCATTATGAGCCACCGCGGGGGTATGCATACTTAACCATAGGCACCGAAGTAAGGCAAGTGTCTATGGTAGAGACTTGCCTAGGGGTTAGCTCCCCCTAATGTATTGTCTCACTTATGGAGATTGGAGTTGAACCGACAGTATGGCTGGAAAAGTACAGCAGTATGGCTGATTAACATTTTCCAAGACATATATAATTTATTAGCGTGATCGAATCTTATTTCGGTAACCGATAGTAATTAAATCTTTCTTTTGTTGTATTTAATTTAATGATATGCGACGTCTTGCTGATGTGTACTCTTTGATCTTAACGATCCTGCGATGATGTTGTTTCCCTTTTGGGGTTAATAACTAGCAGTGAGTTAAGTTACAAGTTGGGGAGTGAGGATTTTCACTTGGAAGTATAAAACAGATAGAGTACGGAGAATTATAATATGAACTTTCATTTAACTTTAAGAATGGATTTATGTTTAAGAGGCGACTTCGCTCTCGAGTTATATTACTTAGACTTTTGAATTATATATTTATCCGCTGCTAAGATTTTCACATCGCTAAGTACTTTATAATAACTCTAATAGAACTCGATCCGCAAGTTTTACTATAAAAATTTGTTTTATCATGCCTTTATGACATCTTGGTTTGACTCAAGTTCTACCCAATTTTTTTTAAAAGGATCAAATTCTGTTTTTAAAAACAACCGAGTTTTTCCGGGATATTACACACGCCTCTTGCTAATACAAACACACGTCTACAACACCCAAATCTGTCCAAGAAAACCAATTCTTGCTTCTTGGTGGCCTTGAGTGTTCCTTTGGTTTCACTCGCCAATATGAACGACTCCGCAACCTTCCTTTGAGTTCCACTCTATGAAGGCAAAGATGATCTAATGATTTGTTCCACAAATCAGAGAAAACACAAAGGTGTTCCACACCCTCTTGCGTAGGCCAAATGGGTTGCGCACACACACAAGGGAATTGAAAGAAAGAAACTTATGCACAAAATGAAATCTGAGTTCTTATTGATTAATGAATGCATGTTACACAAAGATTAGAGGGCTATTTATAAGTTTATATTCCCTCCTCATTAGATTGTCATGTGACACACATGTTCCCATTAAAAACATAAAATAGAAATCAACCAAATACACGCGTCTGCTGCTGTTCGAAATATTGATGACCACGTGACCTTGTGCCTTCGTTCCAGTCGGGTTGTGTGCTCCATAAGTATGGTTCTTGGGCCTTCATGGCTTGGTCCATGTGCCAAGATGTCGTTTCTACCCTTGGCCAAGTTATTGGTGCACCGGTGGAGGTTACACGTGTCGTGCAAGGTGGCTTGGTCGCAATGTGAGCCGCTGGACTATTTCGTGCGTTTTGTTGTGCGTGTGCTGCTGCTGTCACACTTTGGTCCTCTTGATTAGTAGCGTTTTGATTATTCTTTTGGTTAATATGATCCTCCATAGCTAAGTTATGTACGTGAATTGAATCATGGATTGAATCATGTCTTGAACCAAGGTTTGTGTGCACACATGGTTCATTTATGTACTATGTGTGAAAATATACTAAAATAAGAATAAGCGATTTTGTTAATGAGGTTTGGTTATCAATGGCCTACTACCCGCCTATGGGTTATCTTCCAACCCCTAGGATTCAATGCCTTTTATTAATGAAATTAAGATGATTTAAAAGATCTCTATATCTTCTCTCACCACGTTTTTCTCCTTCAAGAACGTCTTACAAGTTCCCTTAATGAAAGTACTAATCCCAATCGCACAAAAGAGAAAATAAATTGATTACTTTAAAAAGTATTCCAAGCTTTAGGCATAGATGAAAACTAAAATTCTAACTCACTTTTACTCTAAATTCTATTAAATATCAAAGTAAGCAGAAAGCTAAATTCTGAGTAGTATTGCAATCTCTTAAACCTTGAATGAAGCCTCTTATATATGTTGTTGGCCCTCTTAGGTTTTGATGATAACTTCAATTTAAATAAACAAATATGTTTTAGAGATTGTTTTGTAGGTCAAATATCCGATTTTGTTAAAGTCGTTGATGGAACCTAAAGACTTGGTCAATGGATATTGTATGTGTCAAAGTTAATCAAAAGAGTCAGATATAAAAGATAACTTAGGATGTTAAATGCAAACAGGAGGTATACTGTTCCAAGTTTGATGATCTGATGAAATTGGCTAATGGAGACAGTGCGGTGTTCCCAAGACCGTTGTTAGAGAAGTCGCCAGCTGAAAATTGATTAATATTATGTTTTAAATTTTTTTCTGTGTAGCTAGGGGTGTTCAAAACTACTCGACCCGCCCGACCCGACCCGATGACCTGCCTCATAAATGGCGGGTCAAAAAATAATTTTTTTAAAAAAATCCGGGACGGGTTATGGGCCGATTTTAAAAAGATCCGGGTACCCGTTTATGATCCGTTTATTTACTATATGTACTTTATTTTTAGGTTTTTCTGATTTAAAAAACAAACCTAATTGCTCAATAGTTCAATACTCATTTTTTTGTATTTTAATTTAAGAAATTCAATGGATGATAAATTATTTTGGAAAAAAAAATGGAAGAAATTAGAGAAAAAAGATCATGGCAGCAGCAAAAAAATGGCAGTAGCATATTATGCTCATGAAGATTTCGTTTTAAGAAATGCAGAGGAAATTTAAGAATGGAAAAGAAAACTATTTTCTGCATTTGCTCTCTGCTGCCCAAAATTTTGCAATAAAAGCTAATAATTAAATAAGTTAAAATAGTCAAAAAATAAAAACCGGGTACCCGTTGTCCCGACCCGTCTTATCCGGGTACCCGAAAATCGGATACCCGCATTAAATGGGCCGGGACACGGGCCGTTAAAAAAGGTACCCGGCTAACCGAGTACCCGCTAATGAGCACCCCTATGTGTAGCGGTTAGAAATTAAGTAAATTGCATAAATAGTTAATTGACTAAAATAAAATAACCACCTAAAATAACCTAAGACTAATTCAAAGTGTGAGAATAAGTCCCTTAATTTTCTCCATTAAAATAGGAGGTTAGTTTGGGTTTTAATTTAATTAATCTTAATTAGCTATTTTTAGTAAAAAGCAACGGTAGCTTCTTACTTAACTTCCAAGCATGTATTCCACTTTCCTACATTTTAGGATTAAGGGGAGTGTGGGGAGTTAGGATTTTGAAGATTACCTACAGTTGGTCCTATATAAAAGGAGGACTTGTTCAATCGGTGGTGAGTGTGCTCAAAAGAGAGAAAAATCGAGAGATCACAAAATAAGAAAAATATTTTACTCTTTCATTTGCCAATTAACTTAGAATATTTTTCTTATGCAATTCTTAGTTTTTATCCTTTTTAGAGAATTTATATTTGTATGGGTTTTTAGTGTTTTGTTGTAACTAGACTTAAGGGAAGTCTAGGAGAGTAGAAAAGGTTCGAGTGAAGCGTGAGAAAGAGAAAGAGAAAAAGAAGGAGAAAGGGAAAGAGAAAAGAAGTTGGCCTAGTTGAGAATTGTTTTATGTAATTGTGATTGATTGCCTAAAACGTAATAAGACACTAATGGAAAAAAACGTATTTGCTGCTTCTTATTGGCTGCGGTTTTTAGTTATATGTAGCTAATATGAGCAATAAAAATCAGGTAAAAACAAAAAATAAACAAAGGCTACGGTTTTTTTGTTTGCCCGCAGCCAATAACCTAATTCTCAAATCAGGTCAAAAAAAATGCACAAAGGCTGCGGTTTTGCCATGTCCGCAGCCAATAATGTCTCTTAAAATTAAAAAAACCGTCTTGCAACGTTCATTTGCTCTACTAAAAACCTACTGTTGTATTGTATTCCTTCCAATTCCGCCATTGTTGCTCTTCTTCTTTGCTCTCTTGCTCTTCTTCAAAACTTCATAAACCACGAAATTCTCATAACCCATAATTTAAAAAACCATCCTTGTTCTTCTTTGCTCTCTCTTGCCACGAAATCCATTCTGTTTTTCTTTATTTTGCTGCTTCACCTACGAAATTCTTCACTCACGAAATTCCTCACTCAAAACTTGCTCTTCTTCTTCAAAATTTCACAAACCACGAAATTCTTGCTCTTCATTGGTCTCTTATTCTTGCTCTCTTTTCAAGGCCACGAATTTGCTTCCATACTCTTTTCAAGGCCACGAAATTCTTGTTCTTCATTCCTCATAAGCCACGAATTCCTTTCTCTTCAAGGTACATTTTCAGTTAAAGGTGTTTTTTTAAGTTTATTTTTACTTTTGTTTGGAAAAATGGTTATGGTTATGTTTAGTAATTTTGTTTTTCTTATTTCATTGTAGGTCACATTGTAATTGTTCTTCATCTAAATACACAAGGTAAATTCTCTTGATACTTATTTTTTTTTTCTTCATATTTTTAGGGTTTAGGGAGTTTTACATTATTATTTAGGGTTTAGGAAGTTTACATTATTATTTATATTTTGTATATGAGTTTGATATTTTTCAAAGTTATGTTATTAGTTTGTTAATTAAATTTGATTGATGTGTATTTTGTTAAAAATGTGATTTGTTGTTGTAAATATGTTTTTATTAGAATTAAAATATACATATTTTTAGGGTTAAATGATTTTATTTTATTATTTATAGTTTGAATATGATTTAATATACAATGTAGTGCTTACATATATTGAAGTGTGAAGTATAGAATATATGTTTGGTTATATAGAATGAGAATATGAAGTATAAAGTATGAAGTATACAATGTTAATTATTCTAAGTGATTTTATTTTAGAACACAATGTAGTGCATCTATTAATTTTGTTTTGAATTGAATAATCACACTTAGGATGACAAAAGATCGTTCTTGGATGTTTGGAAGCATTGACTCGTCAGAATTTATTGATGGCGTATTAGAATTTTGTAGTGTTGCGGTTGAACATCTAGTTAGGACGGGGGGAGTTGGATTTTATTGCCCATGTGTTAATTGTGGCAATGTATCAAAGGTAGATAGTGTTCATATCCTTAGGGAGCACATGCTTCGACGTGGGTTTAGGCCTCATTATCATGTTTGGGTTTGGCATGGTAAGAAGGGAGTTTACGAGGAAAAAAGTGTTGTTGAGGATGTCAATAATGTGACTGACGTCAATGAGGATGTACTAGATCATGTGGGTGGGTATGAGACGGATGAAGTGAATGTCGATGAGGATGTGGATCATGTTGATGAGATGATTGAGGGAGTCGATGATGAATTAGGAAAACCTCCTCGTGTATTTGACTTGTTGACAGAGGCTTCTCAAAAGCCTTTGTACCTTGGATGTACAAAGTTCACCAAACTAACAACAGTATTGACAATTTTCAACATTAAGTCAAAGTTCAATTGGAGTGACACTAGTTTTACAATGTTATAGCATTAGGTGAGATGCTTCCTGAGGGAAATGAAATTCCAAAGTCGACATACTATGCCAAAAAGCTCATGTGTCCTTTCGGCTTAGAAGACCAGAAGATTCATGTGTGTCCGAATGATTGTGTATTGTATCGAAATGAAAACGAGAACTTAGAAGAGTGTCCTAGGTGTGAGGGTATCGCGTTACAAGTATAAAGGGTCTCGGAATGCTAAAGGGCCCCCTGCTAAGGTATTGTGGTATCTTCAAATAATACCTAGATTCAAGTGCTTGTTTTCTATAAAGAAAGACGCGTTAAGTTTGAGGTGCCATGCAGATAGGGTGAAGAAAGATCACTTGCTCACACATCCATCTGATTCTCTGGATTAGAAGAGTATTGATAGGTTGCATAAGACTTTTGGGGATGAAGTTTGTAATTTAAGGCTCGGACTGTGCACGGATGGAATGAAACCATTCGGCAATCTTAGTTCTCAACATAGTACTTGGCCAGTACTTTTAGTGATATATAATTTGCCTCCTTGGTTGTGCATGAAGCGTAAGTACATTATGCTTTCGCTTCTTATCTCGGGTCCTAAGCAACATGGCAATGACATAGATGTATATCTTGCACCTCTCGTTGAGGATTTGAGAAAGATGTGGGATGAAGGAGTTTTCGTGTTTGATGCATAGGCTAATGAGGAGTTCACCTTGCGTGCAATACTTTTATGCACTATTAATGATTTTCCGGCATATGGAAACTTATCAGGGTAAGAAAGCGTGCCCAATATGTATCGGTGACATGGAATCCACGTAAAATAGCTTAAACTTGGTTTGTTATGCACGAAACTTGGCACACAACACTATTTGGTATATATTATTGTGTTGAAATGGTTAGAATCGAAAATAATACTCATATGCTTGAAATTACGTGTTAAGTTGCGATTTTAACGGTTTTGAAGCGTTTTTGTCACTATCGCACGTAAAATAGCTTAAACTTGGTTTGCTGTAACGGTCCGGTTCATGTGAGCCGGATAATCATATAAAAATATGACTCCGGTTCACAACTGGACACTTAGTGGGAAGAATCCCATCCAAGATCGTCAGCGTTCCATTGATAAGGGAATATAACTAAGCGGAAAAAAAATAAAGCATACGGTAGCGACAAAATTATAAAAGTTCCATATTACAACTTGAGAACCCATCGGCCTCTACTAACGAAACGACAAAACAAACTAGACTAAGTTCCATTACATAAATGTAAATTATTTTCTACTATAATTCTTATTACATAAAACGCGGTCTTGGGTGATGTGATCCTAACTTGAACCTCACTCCAATCCCCACCTGCAATCAACCTGCTAGTCGTTGATCGACAACGGAAGCAGGTTCCAAAGAACAATCCAATACACATCAGAGACAACATACAAATTATCAACAAGTGGAAAACAAGCAATGTGTTCACCCTAGCATGGAAAGGCTCTACTGTATTTATTCAAAATCCCCAACTTGAAATGTTGTCCGTCCTATTCGGGTCGTCCAAGTAATAATCTAATTCATTTGGAGGAATACACTTGGGAGAGCTAATCCCAAGGCAACCACCGACCTAAGACGTTGCCCGTCCTGTTCGGGTCGTCAAAGGTTAAAGTATGCATACCCCCATGGTGACCGTAATGATCCAAAACTGCCATGTGAACAATAATATATAATCCATTCCAAAATATTAACCCCCTTGGGATAACCAACACATCAATCCTCGATTTCCAAGTTAAACTTCCTTCAAATTATTTGAGGTGTCTAATCCTTATGTGAGTCACAATGCAATAATCAAGAATGAAACATCATTACTTGCACAACCACATAAATAGTATGGTCTAAGCGTGTACCTTTACGCAACAACAAACAATGGTATTCAAATGCTACAGGAATTTCACCTCTTATGAATCGAGGTCCTAAACAAACACACACACAAAACGAACACGTATTAGGACGTGTTTACACTTCTAACTCATTCTATACCACTAACATATCAATAAGACTTAGTAATTTTAATTAATTTCATCAAATTCCTAACAACTCAAAATTCCATTTTTAACCAGAAACTTAAACTGCCAATTTGGACAGTTTAGAAAATCCAAATGCAAAATCCGACTTCACCACTGCGTCCGGAACGCATCAATTACCTTGGACACCAATTTTCAAAATTTCAAAAATCCATTTACTATTTTTAATTATTTTACGCGTTTAAACGACTTTTAACATATCGGTTAAACAAAACGACAACGAAACGCATCCCACTTAATAGGATATGAGGCGTCACTTCCGGGGCAGCTATTGCTGTCCGGAAAGTTCGTGCCACGTACTCATTATATCACATATCTATCATTTCTTTTATATAAAAAGAAAGATCCACATTATAATTCATAACTAAGAAAATCAACAAAACCCGAATCCCAAAACAACACAATTCATATACCTTATCATACAATCACCTAGCACTTCCAACCACATATAATATTATCTCACACATAAATTTATCCATCATCAAACACAAAATCATTAACTAAAACATTCTCATATACAAGACCACTCAAACACCCACTAAAAGCAATAAATTACAATAATGGAATTAAATACTTGATCTTCTCACAAATCAAATTTTGTAGAGGATCATAAGCCAAAACACCCATATGATTCTAATCACACATATAAATAAATTCAACCCGTTAAACAAATCAAATTTTGTTAAGGAATTTATACACAAAAATACAAAACATGATTGTTTAATTCGCTTTATTCACACTACTAAACTCCTTCTAGCAACTTGAAATTTTGCTGGGGACTTTTAGACCATGGAATAATTTAAATATTAGAAGGTTTTATTCTATAACAAATTCGAATTTGTTAAGGAATATAAATTAATGAAAAACTTTACACAAATTGTCTTAACCCTTTTAATAAATTAATTTGGTTAAAGGATTATATAAATAAAAATTACATAAAAATACTCAATCCTCCTAGAAGTCATAGGATATCATCATATATTATATTTAAAATATAACTTTCTTTAAAAAGTAAAATCTCATATTAATAATTGAACTATACTCACCCTTGAATTATTGGTTGAATGATCACAAAACTCTTCGGTGAAATCATCCCAATAAATTGGGCTACGACAACGACGTCCATACAAAGCCTCGAAGGGAGCCATCTGAATCGAGGCCTGATAGCTGTTATTGTAAGAAAATTCGACCAAATCCAAATGTTCATCCTATGACCCTTGCCACTCCATGGCAACAGCTCGCAACATATCCTCTAAAATTTGATTCGTGCGTTCTGTTTGCCCGTCTGTCTGAGGATGAAACGATGTACTATACAGTAACGTAGTACCCATTGCTTGTTGCAAGGTCTGCCAAAATTTTGACAAGTACCGAGTATCTCTATCGGACACAATAGTACGGGGCACACCGTGATACCGCACAACATACTTAATATAAGCTCGGGCTAATTGCTCCATCTCCCAACGACAGTTCATAGGAATGAAACATGCCGATTTAGTCAAACGATCAACTATCACCCATAAGGCATCATTCCCTGCCTTTGTTCGAGGCAATCCCACGACAAAATCCATAGAAATATCATCCCATTTCCACACCGGAATTTCTAAAGGTTGTAGTAAACCTCCAGGTCTTTTATGTTCGCTCTTAACCTTTTGACAGGTCAGACAGCGCGATACATATTCAGCAATATCCTTTTTCATTCCTGACCACCAGAACATCAACTTAAGATCTTGATACATCTTATCACCACCCGGATGAACGGAAAATTTTGTACAATGTGCTTCATCCAAGATGCGTTCCTTCAAAGATGCTTCCCCCGACGGTAGACACCAACGACCTTTAAACCTCAAGCTCCCATCTTCGTGAATCAAAAATCCCTCCGCTTTACCTTCTCGAGCCTGTGCCTTTAATTTCAACAACTTCGGATCCTTATCCTTGAAATTCAAAATCTCCTCGAAAAACGAAGGCCGAATAATCAAGGCACTCAGGCTTTCCTTTAATTCACCCGTACGCACGACCTCCAGGTTCAGCCGAGCAAAGTCCCTATGCAACTCCTCAATTCCATCCAAAGCAGACAACAAATGTTTCGACTTTCTGCTTAATGCATCGGCTACCAAGTTTGCTCGCCCCTCGTGATACACAAACTCCAAGTCATAGTCCGCCATGAGCTCTAACCACCGACGTTGTCGCATATTCAAATCCGGTTGAGTATAAAGATACTTTAAACTCTCATGATCTGTGTAGATTCTGCATTTAACCCCATACAAATAATGTCTCCATATTTTAAGAGCAAAAACTATCGCAGCCAATTCCAGATCATGAGTAGGATAATTAACCTCATGAACTTTTAGTTGTCGCGATGCATAAGCAATTACTTTACGCTCTTGCATCAAAACACATCCCAACCCCTTCTTCAATGCGTCACTGAACACAGTATAATCCAGCTTAGGATCAGGTAGAGCAAGGACAGGAGCCGTAGTTAGCCTTTCCTTCAGAGTCACGAAAGCACGTTCACACTCGTCAGTCCATTCAAACTTCTTATCCTTTTTCATCAAAGAAGTCATAGGTCTGGCAATTCGCGAGAAATCGTTGACAAAACGGCGATAATACCCAGCCAAACCTAAGAAGCTTCGAACTTCGGTGACATTCTTCGGTGATGACCAATTTCGAACTGCTTCTACTTTTACCGGATCCACCGAAACGCCCTCCTTAGAAACAAAATGGCCCAAAAATGACACTTTTTCCAACCAAAATTCACACTTTGAAAACTTAGCGTATAACTTATTTTCTCGCAGAGTCTGCAAAATCAAATGTAAATGTCCCTCATGTTCATCTCGGTCCTTCGAATAGACCAGTATATCATCAATAAAGACAACCACAATTTTATCCAAGTACGCACTAAACACTTGATTCATCAAACACATAAATGCGGCTGGAGCATTTGTCAACCCAAAGGGCATCACGGTAAACTCATAATGCCCGTAACGTGTCCTAAAAGCCGTCTTATGTATGTCTCCCTCAGCAATCCTCAATTGATGATAACCCGACCGTAAATCAATTTTTGAAAATATTCCCGCTCCCTTCAATTGATCAAACAAGTCATCTATACGAGGTAACGGGTATTTGTTCTTAACGGTCACCTTATTTAACTCCCTATAATCGATATACAATCTTAAACTGCCGTCCTTCTTCCGTACAAACAAAACTGGAGCGCCCCAAGGTGAAACACTTGGTCGGATATAACCCTTATCCAACAACTCCTCAAGCTGAGACTTCTATTCCTCCATCTCCTTTGGGGCCATGCGGTACGGGGCCTTTGAAATTGGTCCCGTGTCGGGCACCAAATCTATCGTAAAATCGATTCCTCTTTGCGGTGGCATACCGGAATCTCCTCATGGAAAACATCAACGAATTCGTTTACCATCGCGACATCGCTAGGGTCCACCTCCTTCTTCCCTTCCTGCATGATGTGACACAAGTACAAAGGATGTCTTTGTCTCACAAGCTTTTGTAGTTTCAAGGTCGACACTAAGTTTGTTTTAGGTCCCTTAGAAAACCTTCTATATCTAACGTTTTCCCCACGTGGTCCTACCAACAACACTCTTTGCTCTCTACATTCAATGGTAGCTTTGTACCTTCCTAACCAATCCATTACCAAAATTACTTCCAGACCCTCCATATCTAACACATATAGACTACTAGGAAAAACAACTTTCCCTATCTTCAAAGGCACATCTTTATATAATCTACCGCAAGTATATAATCTCCCCGAAGGAACCGCCACGGTATAGGATACATTCTCAAAAGTTTCTAGGTTCAGTTCGCCTACTTTACTCCTCGCCAGAAATGAACAAGTTGCACCCGAATCAAACAATACATTAACAGCTATAGAATGGACGGTGAACGTACCTGTAACCACCTCCGTTGTCTGGTCAGCCTTCCTAGAACTGACCGCAGATACCCGTCCACTAGCCGACTGAGTGTTCATTCCTCCCCCTTGATTTCCCATTCGTGGTGCTCCTAAACCCTCAGCCCGATTGCCATCTGACCGAACTTGTTCCCCATGAAACTATCGTTGAAATCTCTGACCATTATTACCGTGATGATCTACCCCAGTTGATCGATTTCCTTGCCTCCCAAAACTAATCTGGTGTTGGGGCCGATGTTGTTCCCCTAGCGGTCGATTCTCACTCCCTTTCTTTATGTAACACTCGTACTCCCTATGTCCCTTCTTATGACAGAAATTACATTCAACTAAATTCCCTTCGCAATCCTTTTCGGGGTGGTTTTTCTTACACCTCCTGCAGAAGTACTTCCTTTCCTTTCCCTCCCGATCTAACAAAGGTTTTGCCGGCCTTCTTCCCCCCTGTATCCAGGATTCACACCAGAACTGCTCCCTTGAAAGCCACCAAAGGTTTTTGGTTTCTTCAAATGGAAACCTGCAGGTGCTCCTGAGGCCTGACTTACCAATTCCTTCCTCTTCTCTGTAAGGCTATTATTCTCCTTTTCTTTTTCCTTCCTTAAAATATTCCCTACCTGAGCTGCACGCTTATACATCTGTTCTAACGTGTTGTAGCGATCACTTTCGATATGCTTTTGAATATCGAAAGATAATCCCAGCTCAAAGCGTTGCATTTTCTTCTCTTCAATGGGTACATCATCTGGACAGTATTTGATGTACTCCATGAACTTGTGGTAGTATTCATCAACAGTCAAACTACCTATTTCAAATCGGGCAAACTCATTCGATTTGTCCTTTCTCACGTGCAAAGGATAAAACTTCTCCCACATAGCCCTTTTAAACATATCCTAATAAAAAAGTCCCCCAACTTGCTCCATTAACCCTGCCTTACTATTCGCCCACCAATAATCAGCTTCCCCAGTCAAATAAAATGCTGCTTGATTGACTTTCAGTTCTTCTGGACACTCTACTACATCAAAAAGTTTGTCAAATTCTCTTAACCAATGTTCAAGTTCTGATGGTTCTCCCTTACCATCAAAAGGAGATGGTTTGTTCTGGCTAATCCTCTTGCTCATTTCAGAAGCCTGTTCAGACAAGGACCTCACTTGTGGCGTACCAACCCAGCTAAAGCCTTAACCAAGCTCCTTAAGGTCCGGTTAGTTCCATTCCTAGTTAGCCGTTTTCGGGAGAGAGGTGGCATCTTCTGCAACCAAAAGAAGGTACTAATCACTAACGTGTCCTAAGGTCCGATAGTTTCAAGGAAAGAGGTTCATGGAATAAATAAATAAAAATAAAATAATCACACATACACATACAACTATCTATAAGTATATTATTGAATTGTTGCAGTTATTTAACCACTCAAATATATCATGCATAACTAACAAAACAAAGGAAAGAAACAAAAAGAGAGTATAGAAAACAACTCAATCTAATGCTCTATTGATACTTTTTATTAAATTATAATGACCTTAAGCCAAGCGTTTACATTATTAGAAGAAGAAAACAACTAAAAAGATGACTAGAAGAAAAGATCATAAAGTAAACGAAAAACAAACAAAAAATAAATTAAGCATTTAACGCAAAGCATCCACAATGTCAGCAGTCTCATCATAATTTGTTATGTCAAAATCTTCGTCATCCCCATCGTCCCCGGAGTCGGTACCAGAACTCATATATCCTCCTTCCGATTCCCAGTCGCTATCCATCAGATGGCTTGTTAGTAACTCTTCCTCTTCTTCTTCAGGATCTTCCTCATCCGACTGTTCCCTTCCAGATTCAACCCTAAATCCATACAGATCGTAGTGCGATCCCCAACCTTCTTTCTCATCTTCACTAGTATTCCCCATAGGGCTAAGTGATTCTTGTTTAGGGTCTCGTATCTCAAAACCATTCCCAACTTGTGCCCTGAGGTCTACTAGTGGAGGGTCAGATAGACACTCATCCCCTATTTGCTCCATCATTATATCAGATTCCTCCTTTATATGGAGTCCTTCCTCCTCCATGGGCTCTACCTCTTCATAGCGTTCATCCTCTTCCGTTTCCTCCTCCTCTTCGGGGTCTTCTTCTTCATCTCCATCATACCCCTCCTCCTCTAAAGGTCCGTTTTGGAAGTTAACTCCACTTGGCTCTCCCTGGGTTACTTCTACCGTTTTCCTTGACTCAGATAAATGGTGTAACCTATCAAAATCCAATTCTAGGTCATGACATACCCTAGCGGCTTTAGTCTTTATCATTTGCATCCTTTCCTTATAATCTTGGATGCTCTCTCCATCTTTTATCTTCCAAATGTCGTTATTCATAACCTCCCTCCATGTAGTCTCCGGGTCAAACCTCGATACGACGTTGGTTGGGTTAGGGGTGTGTGGGTTCATTGGGGCCTTTCCTTTGTCCATGATCATGAACATATGCATAAAACGAAAGGTAATTAAAAGATTGTTGACAACCGAAGTCACCTATACTATTATAAGGTCTTAACGGTCCCCTCCCAAACATACCCCAAGCCATATCACAAAACAGTCAATTAATAACACATTGGTCAAACTCCAACTCTCTCTACTAAGGTCAAGTATTCCTTAATCTCTAAGGGAACGTTGGCTCTGATACCAATTGTAACGGTCCGGTTCATGTGAGCCGGATAATCATATAAAAATATGACTCCGGTTCACAACTGGACACTTAGTGGGAAGAATCCCATCCAAGATCGTCAATGTTCCATTGATAAGGGAATATAACTAAGCGGAAAAAAAATAAAGCATACGGTAGCGACAAAATTATAAAAGTTCCATATTACAACTTGAGAACCCATCGGCCTCTACTAACGAAACGACAAAACAAACTAGACTAAGTTCCATTACATAAATGTAAATTATTTTCTACTATAATTCTTATTACATAAAACGCGGTCTTGGGTGATGTGATCCTAACTTGAACCTCACTCCAATCCCCACCTGCAATCAACCTGCTAGTCGTTGATCGACAACGGAAGCAGGTTCCAAAGAACAATCCAATACACATCAGAGACAACATACAAATTATCAACAAGTGGAAAACAAGCAATGTGTTCACCCTAGCATGCAAAGGCTCTACTGTATTTATTCAAAATCCCCAACTTGAAACGTTGCCCGTCCTATTCGGGTCGTCCAAGTAATAATCTAATTCATTTGGAGGAATACACTTGGGAGGGCTAATCCCAAGGCAACCACCGACCTAAGACGTTGCCCGTCCTGTTCGGGTCGTCAAAGGTTAAAGTATGCATACCCCCATGGTGACCGTAATGATCCAAAACTGCCATGGGAACAATAATATATAATCCATTCCAAAATATTAACCCCCTTGGGATAACCAACACATCAATCCTCGATTTCCAAGTTAAACTTCCTTCAAATTATTTGAGGTGTCTAATCCTTATGTGAGTCACAATGCAATAATCAAGAATGAAACATCATTACTTGCACAACCACATAAATAGTATGGTCTAAGCATGTACCTTTACGCAACAGCAAACAATGGTATTCAAATGCTACAGGAATTTCACCCTCTTATGAATCGAGGTCCTAAACAAACACACACACAAAACGAACACGTATTAGGACGTGTTTACACTTCTAACTCATTCTATACCACTAATATATCAATAAGACTTAGTAATTTTAATTAAATTCATCAAATTCCTAACAACTCAAAATTCCATTTTTAACCAGAAACTTAAACTGCCAATTTGGACAGTTTAGAAAATCCAAATGCAAAATCCGACTTCACCACTGCGTCCGGAACGCATCAATTACCTTGGACACCAATTTTCAAAATTTCTAAAATCCATTTACTATTTTTAATTATTTTAAGCGTTTAAACGACTTTTAACATATCGGTTAAACAAAACGACAACGAAACGCATCCCACTTAATAGGATATGAGGCGTCACTTCCGGGGCAGCTATTGTTGTCCGGAAAGTTCGTGCCACGTACTCATTATATCACATATCTATCATTTCTTTTATATAAAAAGAAAGATCCACATTATAATTCATAACTAAGAAAATCAACAAAACCCGAATCCCAAAACAACACAATTCATATACCTTATCATACAATCACCTAGCACTTCCAACCACATATAATATTATCTCACACATAAATTTATCCATCATCAAACACAAAATCATTAACTAAAACATTCTCATACACAAGACCACTCAAACACCCACTAAAAGCAATAAATTACAATAATGGAATTAAATACTTGATCTTCTCACAAATCAAATTTTGTAGAGGATCATAAGCCAAAACACTCATATGATTCTAATCACACATATAAATAAATTGAACCCCTTAAACAAATCAAATTTTGTTAAGGAATTTATACACAAAAATACAAAACATGATTGTTTAATTCGCTTTATTCACACTACTAAACTCCTTCTAGCAACTTGAAATTTTACTGGGGACTTTTAGACCATGGAATAATTTAAATATAGAAGGTTTTATTCTATAACAAATTCGAATTTGTTAAGGAATATAAATTAATGAAAAACTTTACACAAATTGTCTTAACCCTTTTAACAAATTAATTTGGTTAAAGGATTATATAAATAAAAATTACATAAAAATACTCAATCCTCCTAGAAGTCATAGGATATCATCATATATTATATTTAAAATATAACTTTCTTTAAAAAGTAAAATCTCATATTAATAATTGAACTATACTCACCCTTGAATTATTGGTTGAATGATCACAAAACTCTTTTTGTTTTTTTTTATACAAGAACCGAAAATAAGAGAAAGAAAAAGGGAATTTTTGTCTTGATTTGTGAAGAAGAGCAAAATGGAAAACCATCTCACAATCTAGCCAATTTATACACAAACCACAATCCTTAAGCTACCCATAACCCCCTCTTAATTTTGCCATAAACTACACTTAAGAAGGGAGTTACAAAGCCCCTCCAATTCCTCCCATGCAACCGGCCACCCCCTTAATTACTAATAAGTAATTTTTTATTTTATTTAATTAATTAATCCAAATGAAATTAATTGCTTAGGTTTAATTTTAACACTCATGAAAACATTAAATCAGATTAATAACGATAACCCATTACGCGACAAATGCCGATATCGTTTGTCACATATTAATTCACTCAAATTCTTATACTTAATTATTATTATTTTATTTTAAATCTCGACTATTAAGTCACTCAAATACACGGGGTGTTACATTTGCTATACACGAAACTTGGCACACAACATTATTTGGTGTATATTATTGTGTTGAAGTGGTTAGAATCGAAAATAATACTCATATGCTTGAAATTACGTGTTAAGTTGCGATTTTAACGATTTTGAAGCATTTTTGTCACTTCCGCGCGTAAAATAGCTTAAACTTGGTTTATTATGCACGAAACATGGCACACAACACTATTTGGTTTATATTATTGTGTTGAAGTGGTTAGAATCGAAAATAATACTCATATGCTTGAAATTACGTGTTAAGTTGCGATTTTGAAGGTTTTGAAGCATTTTTGTCACTTTCGCACGTAAAATAGCTTAAACTTGGTTTGTCATACACGAAACTTGGCACACAACACTATTTGGTATATATTATTTTGCTGAATTGGTTAGAATAGAAAATAATTATCAAATGCTTGAAATTACGTGTTAAGTTGCGATTTTGACGATTTTTAAGCAATTTTGTCACTTTCGCGCGTAAAATAGCTTAAACTTGGTTTGTTATGCACGAAACTTGGCACACAACACTATTTGGTATATATTATGGTATTAAAATGGTTAGAATAGAAAATAATTATCAAATGCTTGAAATTACGTGTTAAGCTGAGATTTTAGCGGCTTTGAATCATTTTTGTCACTTTCGCGGGTAAAATAGTTTAAACTTGGTTTGTTATGTACGAAACTTGGCACACACACTATTTGGTATATATTATTGTGTTGAAGTGGTTAGAATCGAAAAAAATACTCATATGCTTGAAATTACGTGTTAAGTTGCGATTTTAACGGTTTTGAAGCGTTTTTGTCACTTTCGCACTTAGAATAGCTTAAACTTGGTTTGCTATACACGAAACTTGGCACACAACATTATTTGGTGTATATTATTGTGTTCAAGTGGTTAGAATCGAAAATAATACTCATATGCTTGAAATTACGTGTTAAGTTGCGATTTGAACGGTTTTGAAGCGTTTTTGGCACTAACATATATAATATATTTTTTCATTGTGATTTGACCAAGATAATAGCATTGACTGCGGCTACTACGTCCTTAAATTTATGGATGATATCATACAAGACGTGTAGAACGTCAGGATAGAAAATATTGTTGCCGTAAGTATTTATTATTTTCTTAAATTATAATATTATTTATTTATTAGAAAATCTAATCATATGTATTAACATTTTAATTATTTTATATAATATTATATAGATTTTATACGACACTCAATGGGAAAGACGCAAATTGATGGATACGGAAATGCGCAAAGTGAAAGACAAGGTTGTCGTGTATCTTGCTAATTTATGTTGGTAGTTATGTTTCGTTGTATTTATTTTCAATTTGTTAGGACTTCATATATGTATATATATATTGTATATTATATATTATATTTTGTATATGCACTATTAAATTATTTATGTATATATTATATATATATATATATATATATATATTATATATATATATATATATATATTATATATATATATATATATATATATATATATATATATATATATATATATTTTTTAAATTAATGGTGATTATAGCTGCTGCATTATTGTTAATTATTTATTATTTTATAATGGTGATGATATATACTATTATTACTAAAACAAAAAAAATGAAAAAAATTATAAATAAAGGCTGCTCTTGCCATCAAATCAATTTACTGTGGTCTTGCCTAGCAGATTTGGGATCCTTTGGAAGTTACCCATAAAGGAACCAGTGAAGTGAAGCGCTCCAAGATTGACTTGTTGATGTCTAAACACGAAAGGTTTGTTATGGAACCTAGAGAAAGCATCTAAGAGATGTTCACAAGGTTCACCAATATCACGAATGAACTTGTCTCTCTTGGAAGGCTTATACCCGCAGATGAACGGGTCAAGAAAATTCTAAGGAGTCTCCCTCAAGATGAATGCTGGAGAGCCAAAGTCACAGCCATCCAAGAATCCAAAGATTTCACGAAATTCAATCTGAATGAGTTGAGTGGTTCCCTTATGACTCACAAATTACATTTGGGAACAACTGACAGTTCCCGAAACAAAGGCTTGGCTCTGGCAGTGAATGATCAAGAAGAGTCAGAATGTGATGAAGAGGAGGTCGTCATGTTTGTTCGAAAATTCAAAAAGTTATTCCGGAACAACAGATACGCCAATCAAAGAAACAACAAAGATAGAGGATCTGCAAATACAATGACCAATTACGAATGCCACAAATGTAGAAGTACTGATCACTTGTTTTGGGGAGATAATGAAGCAGCCGTCGCTTGTTTTGGGGAATTTAGGGGTTTTTTGGGGGGTAATTTCGAAGGGTATACTAATAAAAGCAAGTAACATGGATCGGTGGGATCGTAAAAAAATCGCGATCCTGTGTGATCCTACACGATCCTACTGATTCTACAACCGATCCTACCTATTTTCAATCCTGTAAACGACTCTACGCGCTACGACCGATTTGGGTTGTAGGATCGTACGATCCTACGATCCAGATCGCGATTTCAATAACCATGGCCACCAAAGTATCAAAGTTTGCAGGTTCAAGCCAAAACACAGAATTTCGACCATTTTGTTGGTCGAGATTTTAGGTTAAGTGGTCGGAGTTATGTGTTTTTGGCCTAAACTTGTAATCTTTGATACTTTGGTGGCTGTAATTCGCAAAAAATAAACATTAAGGCTGTAATTCGCAAAAGTGCTAAACTTTAAGGCTGTAATTCGCAAATTAACCTTATACATAATTATAGATATTAAGGATTGAATTAGTGTATTGGACTACGTGAAAAAGCAAATGTTACAAGTATTTTGTAACATTACGACATTACATTAGAACTGTTCAAATGTAACCCGACCCGAAATTAAAATTTATCCGACCCCAAAAATACGTTTCTTTTTGAGGCTTACCGAACCGACACTACCCAAACCGAAGTTGCACCCAAACCGATTGACAACAAAAAATGGGAAAACTGAACTCGAACTGCGACTGATTTTCTATAATCGACATAGAACCGTTAACCGAAATTACCCGAACCTAATAGTGATCGAACCGAGTCATATCCGACATGTATCATGCTCAAAACCGAACTCGACCCGGCTATAACCGACTTAACCCGAACCAATTTTTAATCGAACTGCTTTAAACTCAAACCATTTTCTAACATAGAAAGTATGATCAACTCGTATTCAATCATCTTATTAATTAATCTAATAAAGTGATATATATTTTCATAAATTAAATTTTAAAAATACATGATTTTATAATTTAGAGTTAATAATCAATGGTCAATGTTTATTTAACTATGTTTAACCAAATTAGATGAAAAATGATAAAACTTCACTTTTAATTTACAATCAAACAAGTCAAAGCAAGAAAGTAATAATCACTAATTGATTTGTACTTTAACTATTTCCCTTAATTAAAGAGAATCTTTTCATGAATTATAAAATGGCTAGTAGCAACTTAACGTGACATTGACTCCATCTAAAATAATTAGTAACTCGTAGCCGATTTCGACTTGAAAAAAAATTCACGGAACTGATTTGTACCCGATAAAATCGAACCAATTATTAACCGATAACAACCCGAGACAGATTGACGCTCGACTTGAACTTCAACCGACACGGAATCGATGCAAAACCTGATAGCTCGAATAACTGATATTCAACCGAGTCGTAACTAACCAACCCAACCCGAGTGTGACCCGCAGTAACATGCATTCGAAAAATAACTGATTTGAAACTTAACCGCACTGAATGACGCCCATCTAAAACAGATCCGATCACTCGAATAAAGACCTCTTATTACATAAATCATACTCCAAAACCAAAGGCCATGTGCTGCAATTAAATATGCACATAGTACAAGACTTGGATTTTACCCGATCACACGTTACATCAAGACTGCAAAGGCCAAAGAGAAGTCACATCGCATAGCACGCAGAACTTCTTCAATGTTGAAAACATGGGAATATTTTGCATGTGGGCTTGATGGTAATTACTAATTGGTACCTCATCAAGGAGGAAGTAAAAAATGAAAATTTGTTTAGAATACTAACGTGTGATTTTAAAAATTACTTCCTCCGTTCCATTTTACTTGCAACAGTTACCGTTTTTGGAAGCTTCATATTAATTGCAATATTACTATTTTTGGCAAAAATAATCTACTTATTTTATCCTCACTTTATTCCTACCCCACTATCACCATCAATCATACATCATCCCATTAGGTTAAATAACGTTAAATATCTTTTGTTTTTATTTTGTTAATATGTGTGTTTTAATTATAAATTATTTAAAAATACGAGGACTAATAAGATACTGTCGCATAAACAACTTAACCTCTCAAATCGGTCAAACCCTAAAACTTAACGGTCAACTAACGTTTTCCGTTTAGTGGTAGTCATTTGCAGAGAAATATATTAGATTAGGTCGTTTATTGCAAAAAAATAAAACATGCTATAGCAAGTCATTTGGTCACCGGGTTTACTCAAGCAAAATACTCCTCAAAGTTGGGATTATTCATGGTTAGTCAATAGATGAGATTATTGTAGGAAAATCATGAATAGATTTAATTATTCTAGGTAATTTTTCCTTAATAAATTAACTTTGGGGATTTAGTCTAATGTGGACATAGTCCACAATAAATTTTGGGTGGACCAAGATATACTCCACTCCCTTACTATACTACTTACTCCCTCATTCCACTTCAGGCCCACAAACCCTCAACTCCCTTATTCCACTGAAAATCAAAAAGCACTCGACACTCCACTTCCTCACTCCCGCCTTAAACTGAAACCGCTCGCCACTCCACTCAGGGATCAACCATCGTCGATCATCTAGCCTCCTCCGCGCGCCGCCTTCGCCACCACAGCCGTGACCGTCTTCAACTTGGTACTGTCCTCCAATTTCTTTGTCTTTTAGGGTCTACCTGGAATGAGGGTATTATGGGGTAAAAAGTAATCTGATAAATTTTTTGGGCTGGACCAAAGGGTTGGATTGGGAGGAAGAAGTTCATGGTGTAATCTTTCCTTTTTATTTGGGGGTAAACATTTACCCTACCCCTCTCAGGAGTACTAAGTAAGGAAGTTGTTTTTCTCTCACCATTTTTATCTTCTTCAAATTTTTAATGGACCATGTTCCATATATTTAATACTCTTACTTCTTCAACATTTGTAGCCACAAGGTGGGTGATTATAATTTCTCTTCTTTTGAGTTTTATTTTTTTTAAAATCTTCTTCTAATTTTTCCATTTTTGTTTAGTTCCACTGTTTTTCTAATTCTGTTTTTTTTTTCTATTTTGTATTTTTGATTTTACTTTTAATTTTTTGTTTCTGATTTTGATTTTTTTTGTGTGTTTTTGATTTCATCTTATAATTTCTTGTTTTCTGATTTGAATTTTGATTTTATACAATTCTTCTAAATATTTTTTGTTCTTCGAATCTTGATTTTCTGTATATCTTCATTTGATTTTCTTTCATATTTTGATATTTTGTTTTTCTTCTATTTATTTTTCTTCTTTTGAATTTCTGTTTTTTCCTCTTTTATTTATTATATTTTTCTTTTTTATTGATTTTATGCTTAATTGAAGAATATAGATTTGATGTTTTTACATTAGCATCAAAATATTACCATTATACCAAAAAGCTTATTTAGGCTCCATTAATAATGCCAAACCAGGTATAAATGTAAACCAAAAATTATTTCTTCCATTACTAATTTTCCCAGACTTATTCCCTTGTAATATTCCCCTACCAAATAAATACTTGTAATCCAGGCAACCCCTTAGGGTACTTGGTACTCCTAATTTCTTTGTCTTTTAGGGTTATATAATGAATATGAGGTTGTTAAAAGACATTTTGTTTGTGTTTATAGATATGTCTAGCGAATCGGATTCTGAATACAAGACACCAAGTGACTACAACATTACTGATACTGAAGAATCTGATGTTAAGCCTAGTAATTAAAGGAAAAGGAAGGAAAAATCTAAAAGGATTGAAGCTAAGAAAAAAGGAACACAAGTTGCTGGAAACTCTGAAGTGCAAGTGTAAGTTTGTTTATTCTAATGTTGTTTTTGCTTTGTACAAATCATTTAGAGTCTTAGCATTTAAAAAGGTTAACTATGTTCTACAAGTGAAGTAACATGATTGAATCTAATGGTCATTGACTTGTTAGAATGTTATATTTTTGTTTATTGATTGTTGTGATTGTATGTTGATTGTTTTGAAACACGGTGTCGTCCATATCATTTGTACATTTTAATCCATCAATTTTTTGAAGACCAAATGAAATCTGTTAAGGAAATTGGGTTTGATGGTTTGCTACAATTAAAGGTGACGAACACAGTTACCAAAATGCTTTCTTGGTTAGTTAACCGTTTCGACCAAAGTAGTCGTTATTTTGAACTAAGTCCTGGAGTTGGATTTGTTTTGACCTCTTACGATGTGCATGATGTTTTTGGTCTTCCTTTTAATACGGGTAATAACATCGTAGAGTGTCGTATGGGAGTTAAAGATGACCCTGATTTTCATTTTAAAAGGGAGTTAAGAGATATCTTTAATGTGGACAAAGATATACCTTTACAAATGGTAGAAAAGAAAATATTGGAATTGAAAGAAGGGGGTGAGACTTTTAAAAAACTCTTTGTGCTTCATGCTTTTTCAAGTTTTTTGGCTCCCCATCGAAAGAGATTTGTAGATATGAGGTTGGCAAAAGTTGTGTCCAATGTCGATTGAATTAGAACCTATGATTGGTGCTCATATGTTATTGACCGATTTTGTGAAGCTGGCAAGGCTTACAAGCATGGCAATTTGCAATTTCACTGTGTTTGTTTAATTTTGATTGGAGTTAGTTTATTTTCACCGCTTAAGGTTTAGAGATGTTGGGGAACCAACTACTTTGCCCTTAATTCAACATTGGACTGATGAAAAAATATAGATAAGGATCAACGGAGAGAAAGAGGCAAAACGTTTTGGACTTGGGATTCTTGATACAGTTACTTATCCTATAAGCAGAAAGTTGAAATTTGTCGATGGATTTGCCGTTAATGATGAGAGTGAAAAAATTTTAGATGAAAATTTGTTTACTAACAAAGATTTTCTTAAGTTTGCTGACAAATTGTGTAATCTTTATTGGAAAGATAAGACTGCTTCGGGAAATTTTGATGCAAACTACGAGGCTCGATTTGCTAATTTGACAGCTAAATCCAATGAAGTTATTGGTGATGTGTTAATAGATATAAACGAGACAGAAAATGCACCTACTGTACCTTCAAATCCCCTACCTTCAGAACCCCCACTTTCACCACCAGCTGAAGCTTCAACTATTCCTCTTTCACCATCACCGGTAGTACAATTTGAGCAGGGAGAAAGAGAGGTAGATGAAGAATATGTAGTGTTGGATGATGGCAAGTCTCTCATTTCTTCAATTCTCACTAATGGGACAGCTGGGTGTTCATTACCATTGGGTGATCGAGGAGTTGAAGTTTTGTTTGTTTCACATTTCATGAAACAATTTAAGAAAGAAATGAGGAACCTACACAAGCTCCAACAAGAAGTAGTTGATTACGTGTTGGTGGAGGATGATTTATGTTGTGATGATGAGTAAGTTTTTTATTTCTATTTTTTATTTCTGTTTAAATCTTTCATTAAGTTTGATTGTTACCAAATATGAATCAAAATTGAAATGTAGAGAACTTGACCAACGCGTATATTTTTCATTGTAGTGAATTAGTGGTTACTTTTGGGCCTAAGCACAACATTTCAAGGTATGCAATCAAGAATTCGGGAATGTTACAAAAGAATCAAGTGGTTCCCCCAATTATTATCGATTGTTGGGCACTGATTCTTAATAATAATGAGCTTAGCAAATTTAGCAAGCCCCGAAAGTTTTGGTTTGGAGCTTCTCAATCAGTAAATAAACTGACAAACTACATTTCATGATTTATCTAATGTTTTGCTTTTCATTTAATATCATTGTTGTATATTTATTGATAGACTGAAATGGTACATCTTCTGAAGCTCAACAATGAACCAAATACCCAGGATAATGATTCTGTACAATCAGTTTGGCTTGAATGGATCAAGGATGTTAGTTTTGAGAACATTGAATTGGTAATTATTTTTTACACATTAACTAAAATGAAGTAGTAATACACTTTTTTGTTTTGTTTTAGAAAATCAAGGATCTATACAACATGATACACACATTTAACCTTGTTCAGTCTTTCTATATATTGCTTGCCTTGTTACTACTTTTGCTTGGCACTATATGCTACAAATGCAGCTGCATGGTACCTTTATTTTGTTTATCATTTTGATTATCATAAGGGGTAACTTCGTTTTGAAAGAGTGGTAACATTGACTCAAATAATTTTAAGTTTTATGTAAAAACACAATCACTATATGCTACAGAAGCAGCTGCATGGTACCTTTGTTTTGTTTATCATTTTGATTAACATAGGAGGTAACTTCTTTTTGTAAGAGTGGTAACATTGACTCAAATCGGGGGTCACCTTGTGTTCAAAACTAAAATTTTAGTGGTAATTATAAATAATTTTAAGTTTTATGTAAAAAAGAATCACTACACAAAATTGAGGGTAAATTTTTTTTGAAAAAATGGGTAACATTGTTTTTCAAGTGGGGTAACATTTAATCACAATAAAGGGAAACTTCGTTTTGTAAGAGGGGTATCATTGACTTAAAATGGGGTTCACCTTGTTTTGTGGTGCAACCTAAACCAAATAAAAAACGAAGCTATTTGTTGATATACAGACGGAGAAGGTATCTCAAGTAAATTTCATACTTTCTTTAGGCATATATAAACAAAAGAATCACCAAAATAATCTCATACTTTCTTTTATGGATATATAAACAGCATATAGTTTATCACAGACATGGGTGCAATAGCGTATGAAGACATAGTTACCCCTACAATGAGTTGTATTACCCCTGCACTGAGTGGTAGTTACCCCTAGCTGCTCTAGGCAACCTTCTGGTATTTGCTGATATATTGATTTTAAAACTAATTTTACCTTCATTCAAATACAGCCATAGTTAACTTATTTTTGTATTCTACTCTATCACAAGATATACTTACCTAATTTTTGTATTCTACTCAATCACAAGACATAGTTAGCTAATTTTTCTTCAATTGAAATGAAATCAGTAACTTGGAATCACTTTCAACAATTACAATTAACACATCTAATCCAACTGAATTTCTTGATTGAAAGCTAAATTTACCTTCATTTAAAATACAACTTGTAGAACCTTCGCTTGTTAATCCAACTGAATTTGCATGTTCTTGAATTTGATTTTCACAAACTTCAATTTGCGTGAAATCCAATTGTAGTTCAGATTCATCAAATTCTTCTTCACAACAAAAAATTCAAAGTAATTAATTATAATTGAATGAAATTGAACATGAATTTGAAGAAACCCTAAAAAAAATCAAACTATGAATACCTTCATTAAAATCAACTTCTTCAATTGGAATTTCATTTAGGTCAAACATTTTTTTACAATTTGATGCGTGAGATAAAGTTTTTGAACTAAATTGTAGAAGATTAGTGAGAGGAGTGAATTAGCAGAGACTACGATGGATGCGGAAGGTGATGGAAGATTAGTGAGAGGAGTGTAGAGGCGGAAAACTGAAAAAGGAAATTATAAAACAAATGAAGGTATAAAAAATGAAAGTGTAAAAGGAGGGAGGAAGGAACTGTTATATTTTGAAAAAGGAGGAAGGAGGATAAAGTTTGTATTTTGCAAAGCACGTGGGATAATTCCCTGGTCCACAGTATTTTTTGGGTGGACCAGGTCCACACAAGTCATACTCTATTTAGATATAACAACTAATCTAGGTGATACATTTTACTATTATATTATAATAGGACATTTATTTCTCACTTATAATTGGACGATCCTTATTTATAGCACATGCACTTATAACCAGCTGATGATTTTCTAAATCTTGATATGTGAGAGTAACATCATTTAATCCTTGTTGTTGAGATGTTGTAGCTCCTTTGTAACTGTCAACACCCCCACTCAAACTAGGCTTAAGAGGATACGAAATGCCTAGTTGTGATCAGAGATAATTGAACTTAACAGAAGGGAGAATCATAGTGAGAATGTCCGCGAGCTGTTGTGTAGTATTAGAAACATAAGACAACTTGAGCAAACCTTCCAAAACTTTTTCTTGGGTATAAGGCCAGTCTATCTCTATGTGTTTGGTCTTATCATAGAAGACTAGATTTTTAGGAATGCGAATAGCAAACTAATTATCACATTAGAGAGTTATCGGTTGTACTCAGAAATGCCTAATTCACGTAAAAACCTAACAGCCCAAACAACCTCTGAAGCAATATTAGACATATGTCTATACTCTTCTTCAAAAACTAGATTTAGAGAACGTTGTTTTCAACTTCCAACTGATAGGTGAATCTCACAACATAAAAACATAACCCGAAATAGACCTTCTAGTGTTAGGGCAAGGACCCTAGAAACATTTTAAAGATAAGAAGGACAGTAAATCTAAGGATTAAAATTGTGGAATTTATCCTTTAATAACTATTATGTGATCTTAAAGTATGGTTGAACTTCTTCACTGTGAGGGTATTATAAATATTATCTACTCAACGTAAAATTTATTTGAGTATTTTGATGAAATTCTTTTTAAGTGTATTTACTACAAATTATTTATTATCGTATTCTTAAACCTCTTTAATTATGTGATGTTCCTTGAATTTTCCTAAATTATTATTAATAAAGTTGTTTCTAATAAATGGGAAGAAGCGTTAAGAACTACGTTGGGTTTGAAGAACTTGTGATTTGAGGTATGCTCTTATGGTTTATACACGGTTATTAAAGTATGTTAAGGTAATTTTATAATTGTATACCAAGAAAATATGTTTGCCAAGTATATATGTATACAAGTTTATGATAGTTTATGAAAGTTATAAAAATATGTTTGGTCCAATGCTATAGGCCTATTGAGCTCATGACATCTATTAGCAAACTCCATGACCCACAATGTGAAATTCTCCTTGTCCGTCATTGTGTCAGTGTTGGTAGGTTATCTTATGCGATGAGGACTTGCCCCTCGGATTCTTTTGAGGAGGCACAGGTTCAGTTTGATGCTGCTTTTCGCGCTTCCTTGGAGAAGATAATCACGGCTTCGGGACTGGGGTTCGGGGATTAGCAATGGCAGTTAGCCACCCTCCTAATTATGCCTTCCTTGTCTCTTGTCTTCAAACAGAATCGCTTGAGGCTAAGATCTTGGCTAATAGTGAAATCTCTTCTCAAGGTCCTGCTTTTGAACGGGCCCTTGGGGCTTTCCGAGTTTTATATGGATCCAATGCTTTTTCTCTCATCGATGAACCCGATGCTCCCCAAATGATGAAAAGGTTGGCAGGGGCTTATTCTAGTGTTGTCCAGAATAGCCTTGCATCTAGCTACGGGCTCACCCCAAGACAAGTCGCATTTCTTTGTTCCACTAAGGAACCGCATGCACAGGATTTTTTGTGTACCATGCCCATTGATGGCTTGGGCGAAAAGATAAACTCTCGTCAATTCGGTTTGTCCTATGTTATTGGCTCACCATTCCCTTGTTTGCAGAAGATAGCCTATGTCCAAGCTGCAATACCACCAAGATGGATAAATGACCACACAGTTTATTGCTCTAGTGAAGTTGACGTGAAATTTCGACATAATTTGGTTCGAGACATGCTTATGGACATCTATTGCAAAGTTGGGGTTTCCGTTCGTAAGAAGGCGCCTTTAGGGTTTTTGTTGGAGGCGGGTAAAGACTTTAGGCCAGCGGATCTTCTTCTGTTCAACTGGTTTCATGGAAAATTTGCGTGTGTGGATGTGACTAGCGGCTCGCCTTTTGCTGGTACAGGGGTCTCCTCATAGGCCCCAGGTGCTTTTTTAGCCAATGCCGCAAAAAGAAAAAGGAAGAAAAACACAACCAAGTGTGAGGAAAATGACTATACATTCATCTCATTCGCTTTCTCCATTTTCGTCATTTTCTTCAAGTAACTGTATTAGTACCAAATCCAAGCTCTATATTGTATTCAAAAAGGGGTGGGTGCTGAGCTTGTCGCTCGGCTTCCTACCAACTTCTTGTAGAGTTTTTGTTTATGAAATGAATTCTCCTTAAAAATAATAATAATTATAATAATAATAATAATAATAATAATAATAATAATAATAATAATAATAATAATAATAATAATAATAATAAAAATAAGGGTAATGATATTTACAGCACTTAGGGCTGTACATAAAAATTAACAAATTCTTTTTATCATTAATACCTTTACATTTTCAAGAGAATCTAGTGTAGAAATTGGAAAACAATTAATATTTTACATAATGATTTTAACTTTCCAAGAAATAATAAATGATAAAATAATAAATTATAATTAAATGTTTATGTTTTCAAAGCAAAAACAATATTAATTATATAAATTAAATACAAGATTCTTTCTTATATACAGCCCTTAGGGTTGTATATATCATTTCCCTAATAATAATAATAATAATAATAATAATAATAATAATAATAATAATAATATTAATATCAATAATAATGTACAACAACAATATTAATAAGAAAAAAAGTAATATTAAATTTGGCGCTACAATTAGTTAATAATTTCATTCCCCACGCTTATATGTGTGGAAACGGTAAAGAAAAAAAATTACTAGTACCAACTTCCCCATACTTATAAGGGTGGAGATGTACGAGCACTTATAATTGTTACTAGAGATGCATTTTACCACACTTATAAGTGTAACCCAGTTATGAATTAACCACACTTATTAAGTGTGGGCAATATTTCCCCACACATCTATAGCCACACTCAGTGGCGGATCCAGGGCTAAGAGTCTCCTGGGGCACCAACGAATTGACGAAATTTTTTCAGAGGTTCGTTTGGAAAATTTCACATCAAACACCGACTTGTACATACTACAAACTCAAAAAGCCCAATCAAGCGTACAAATTAACGACATCCATAAGACCATAACTATCAATTCAAGATCAAGAAAATGGTAAATTGAAACTAACAATATTCAACAAAGTGCCTGAAAGGAAAAAACCCAATGTGCCTCATATTGGCCATAACAACACTCAACTATACAACTTTCAATCAAATTAAAGTAAAATTCTCTTTACTCCAACAGAAAAGACCCCCTTACAAATCTAAAAAAATATAGTGCTTAAGAAAAAAACATAAAATCATCACATAAAAAATGAAATAATGTAATTAACCTCAAACTAAATTGGAAACTACAATTCTACTAAAATCAATTGAAACCAACAAAAATTTACTACTAAATAAGCATAAAATAGATTAAGCTAGTAAAATTGTGAATTGACAATGATTACCCACCTCATTCTCAAGTTTAGCAACCCTTTCATCCAAATTTTCAGGATCATCATCATTCTCGGAACATTCCCACCATTTTCATAACCTTTTTGGTACTTTCTCTCTCTTAAAATAAAATCCTAAAAATCAAACCCTAACCCTAAAAAATTCAAATCAAATTAAAACAAAGATAAAAACTTCTAAAATGCTGGATTTTAAATGGTAAATTCAAATTCACCGGCGAATCGAAGAAGAAGAGCGTTTCATAACGTCTTTCCTAGAAGCTTTTTGGTACTTTCTCTCTCTTAAACCAATTTACATTTTCATTTTCTGAAATCTTGAGACAATGAAAGCGTTTCGCCTCCTGACTTCAAAAAAAAAAATTTTAAAAAAAATTGCCCGGGGCACGTGCCCGGGGAGGCCCATATGTAGATCCGCCACTGGCCACACTTATTTAACTGTGGGGAAACATTTTGGCCATACATATATGTGTGGCTACGTGCATTTTTAAGTGTAGCTATATGCAACATATTTTGTAGTGAGTCGAGGAAAGAAGAAAGAATTCCCGGTGTCCCTTGATGTTGATACTCTTTTACTACAAGAATGGTGATGATTATATGCAAGGCGTATGGTGATGACTCTCGTTTTACATGTCAACAATGGAACTTTAAGCTTTATGATACCTCTTGTCCTTAAGGCCCATCCTTTTTACTCTCAACACCACCTTATTTTCTATCCTAAAACTAGTATAGTATATTTCAAGTGTTTTATAACACAAGGATGACGGGGGGAAGAAATACTATGTTAGACTTTTGTTGCAAAATTGCACAAGTAGCTGTCAATCAGTGTGTGTGCACTCACGTAATCGTACATGATATGAAGTACTTATTTTCACTATTAGTAGCTATTCATTGTGTTTTTTGATTAATATACATGACTATTATTTGGATTTTTTACAATTTTACTATATATTAAATTCATGACTTGGACTGTAATTGCTAATTGGTGTTTAGTAATGTGTATTTGGCATTTGGTACTTTAAATTTTGGAACCTTTTTTTTTAAGCTAAAATCCAAAAATATTTGGATATAGAAGAGCTCCCCCAAACTATTTGGAAAAATAAGCTTATTGGCTGTTCGCAGTTAGTAACTGCGAACAGATAGCTTAATGGGCTGAAGGCTGGGTTTTGGGCAGGGTTTGTGTTTCAGCTCTGTTCGCAGTTACTAATTGCGAACAAACCATTTTTCATGTTTTTAGTCTGTTTGCAGTTAGTAACTGCGAACATCCCTTTTGCTGTTTTTGTTCTGTTCGCAGTTAGTAACTGCGAACAGAACTGCGACACTTATAACATTCCAGTATCTTATTTTCGAGCCCATTTCTCTCTTTTCCTCTTTCACAAACAAACCCTAATCCTCTAAATTCTATATTTCCTCCTTAAACTTCTTCCCCATTTTTAGTGTAATTGTTATCATCCCTTATTTCCTTAGATATCATTGTTGACTTTGCTTATTAAAGGTATGTTTATTGGGTTATTGAACTAATTTCCTTTTAATTTTAGAGTTCTAAGTTCTTCTAGTAATGTTATTTTGTTTCTTATGCAGGAGTTGAACTTATACATACTTCCTTATACATATTTGAGGAAATTTTATAAACATTTGAAAATTATGGATTGTCCTTTGATGTGTAGATGGAATGGTGTTATTGTTGAAAATAATAATGTAGTGATATATCAAGGTGGGAGTTTAAGACCAATTGTTGCAAGAATTGATATGTCTCTTTGTAAGTGTAACAGGAGCGGCAACCTCGATACGTAATTAACATCAATAAAATTTTTACAAAATAATGCGGAAGTCTGAAAATGTCGATTTGCTAAAACTTTTAAAAACTATAATTGTTTATGAAAAACGATAAATATTACATTAGAGTTGGAAAATTAAATACATATCGTTTGTTCCAAAAAAATACATAATAGTTAAAATTAAGTACGTCAAGATCATGAAACATAAAGTGAATAACAAAATGCAGCTAAGTCCTCGATAGCATTAATAATTGGTAGCTGCGGCCTGGATCGGAACCTGAACTAATTCCTGCAAAATACTGCCATCCATAGTACGGATGACAGCCGGTTGAACCGGTCAGCGCTTAACGCCGAGTATAACTCCCTATGCAGCTCAAAATACAGAAATTGTACACTATATTTACAAAATAATATTTCAAGTACGAACATATAACTACTTGATACACTGTATAATTTTACTATATTCTTTATTGTTCTATACTTTTAACTCATTAAGATACCATTCTCATCCCTGGCAGAAGTACGTTACTGCCACTTATACTATCGGTAATCTTAATACTTAAGTAAGTTCATTTGATTAATACTCATAACCGTACCATGCATCACTACATCAGCACTAATCAAGTTTATCACTAGTCAACAAGCAAGCACCACAATAGGACACCTGATATATGTAAGGGTCTGGCTAGATTAGGGCCAAAGCGCTATATCTAACTGTGGTGGGGGTCGTCACCCCGCCAATGTTTATGCTCGAGCTTCTACAGGATAGGTAGCTAACTCCCTGTCTAACACCGCATTTTACGTGCCGGCCAACAAGGGCGCCGGGATTTTACATGTCGGTCCATGGTTCGACATTTCTTTACTATCAGGGTCATTCAATCAATACACAGATAATTTCACACAAGCACATCACATTTTTACTACTACAAGTTGACTTTGACTTTGACCAACTTAGAAGTTAACTTTCTTATTTAATAATATTCTACCTATATGCCCTTCTAAGTTCACTACTAAGGTTTTACTCCTTAAACTTTATTTAAAACTTTATTTTTAATAGTTCATTTGTTAAATAAATTTACACTAATAACTTAATATTCTATTAATAGTCTTTAGATTAATATTTTCACAAGTAGCTACTAATTTAAATTTCTCTTGAACTAAGTTTCAATAATCAACATTATTAACTTTAAAACAATTAAATCTTTTTAATTCTTTTCACAAAATAAATATTTTAATTATAAATCAAGTAAAACTATATTCTATGGATAAACTTTTAAAATTCAACAATTTCACCAAAAATCAATATTTCAAGTTGAAAAAAAATAAATAAAAATAAATAAACAAGACTTATCAAATTCAAAAAAAATCAATATTCAAATTATAAAACAGATGGAACTTATTTTTTTACGAAATTAATATTTCTAGTTATAAAACAAGTAACACTTTATAAGCTCGCAAAAAATCAATACTTCTAGTAATAAAACAAGTAAAAATTATATATTCACACAAATCCATAACTCTTGTTGTAAAATAAGTAAAAACTTTATTCCTTTCATATTTTCATAAAATCAAAATTTCACACAAAAGAAAAAAAACAATCTATAAAAGAAATGTACTTTTACATTATTTCAAATAAATTTTTGTCAAATAGTCAACTAAAGATATATTTTGTACTAACTAGCTATTTAATATCATAAAAGTTATCTTTATTATAATTTCTCATATGTTCAAGGAAACACTTTAAATACTTATAAAAAGTTATCTCACAATATATTTAAATCTTAGTATTGATACTTGGTAACTTATATTATTTAATTAAAACTCTCTTTTTATTTATTTATAAGTTAATATGGTCAAATGGTCTAGGCTAGTTTTGGAGTATTTTTCACTTATAAACAACTTAATTTATTTTATTGTAGTATATCCTAAGCTTAAATACTTACATAATCACTAAAAAATAATAGCTTCTACACAATAACTTGAAAGTTTGATATACTATTAAGGATATCATAAATATCAAATAAATTCTAATAACAACTCTCTCTTTTATATATATATATATATATATATATATATATATATATATATATATATATATATATATATATATATGTATATATATATATAATATATATATATATATATATATATATATATAAAACTTACCATATAAAAAGTAGGGTAAGGAATTATACCATACTAACACCAAGGATTAGTACTAAGTACTAATTAAAAATATAATAAGTAAGGTCCTCCAAGTTCCAATGCTCCAAAAGTGATGTTCTCCCAAAATAATTTTCCAACTCCAATATGATGATGATTTAAGTTAGTGTTTTAAGCTCCATTTTCTTGAGTTTCATCAACTATATAATAAAAATATAATTAGGAAATGAATATAAATGTTTTATTTTATATTCCTTTTAAAAGGAAATTAGGAATTGGGTGGAAAATAATCAAAGGCTTAAGGGTGCACGGTTAGATGCTAATTCGTGGGTATTTTGCTCCAATTTGCCAAGTGAAAATTACTAGTCTATGTGTTCTATTAATACTAAGACTTGGAGGACAAATGGGTAAGGGATTAGATTAAAAAAAATTAGAAAAAATCTTAACCCATGATTTCATATACAACCATAGGTTAATAGGGGTAAGGGATGGTTTGATTTTTGCTTGAATCATGAAATTTACTTGTATAAGTGTACAAGTATAAAATAATATGGGTAGCTTTGACCATAGCAATTTTATTTATTTTTTTATTTTATTTTTTTATTTTATTTTATTTTTTAAATTTTATTTATTTATTATTATTATTTTTTTTTATGATAAAATTTAGTTTAGGTAAGCGTCTAAAACATAAAGCATTAGTAAACCGTAAGTTTAAAAAAAAATTTCGAAAAGTATATATATTAGCAATTAAAACTTTTGGGCTCAAAAAGAATATTTTAGAAATATAAAATTTTGAGTTGGAAATAATTTAAGAACTCGGACACGTATTGAAATTTTAAGGGAATATAAAATTGGATATAAAATTAAATCTCGAGGAAATAAATTAAATTGGAGTTAAGGATTATGAATTAAGAATTTATCGGGAAAAATTAATGGGATGATTAAAGGAAAATTTCGAGTCTGTTACAGTGAGTTTGTTTTTTAAAGAATGCTTTGTGGGCTCTTGTTAGGAATTTGGGGTGTACTAGTACGAAGATATTTATTGAACAAGTCCCTATAAATATCAATGAAAATGTCCCTTCTTCGGCTCCATTCATGCAATCATTCACTGGAATGATGGAGCATTTATCTCAATTTGATCGCCCTCCTTCCCAAATGTTCACTCTTGTGTCTCTAGCACCTGACCCAACTAATAATGTTAGAACCGAATCAAGTTCTAGCCCACAATACCACGGCTTTATTGAACAATATGTGTTCAATGAGGAAGAAACTTATCTTGATAATGAGAGAGTAAGTAATGATGGAGGGCTTGACTGTGATGAGGGAAATTATAAAGAAGATGGTTTAAGTGATAAGGGAGATTATGATGAAGATGATCTGAGTGATGAAGGAGAAGGGAATGATAAAGGGGTTGAACGTGAACAACAGTTAGTGCTTGTTAATGTAGGTGACAATGTTCAACCTACACAGACCACATCGTCTTTTGTTCCTTTTTATGATCAATTAGAAGAGGATGGAGAAAGAGGTGATTGGACTATGGGGGCTCAAAATTCATGTAGTCTTGAGGGAGATGAATTTGTTAAGGGTATGGAGTTTTCGAGCAAGAAAAATTTGATTGAAGCGGTGAAGAGTTATTGCATCAAGGCTAATCAATCATATACTTGTCGAACGTATAACAAGAGTGTGCTTGATTTAGTGTGTTCCAATTCTTGTGGTTGGAAACTTCGTGCTCGCCAAAAGAATAGTGATTGGACTATAGTGACTTATAAAGGTCCACATACATCTACTTGTGTTAGCGACAACCATAGCTTGGGTGCACGCCATTTGAATTCATCTATCATTGGTCATTTTATCAAAGAATGTGTTCGGGTGGATCCAACTCTTAAGGTTGGTGTGATCATTGAGATGGTAAACACAACTTACCATCACAAGATTAGTTACTTCAAAGCATGGACTGGAAAGCAAGCTGCAATCGCAGAGATTTATGGTAGTAGGGAAGAGTCATACGAGCGTCTCCCCCGTTACATGCAAGCTTTGAGAGATGCACACCCAGGTATGGCTGTGGAATGGGTATACAAATCAGAGCGCCCTGGTGTAAATGTTTTCAAAAGGTTATTTTGGGCAATCAAGCCTTGCATGAATGGGTATACAATGAATGATGAACAATGAATATGATCAATGAACAATGAATGGTAAACAATAAATGTGCATCAATGAACAATGAACGATGAACGATGAACGATGAACAACGAACAACGAAAAATGAACAATAAACAATGAATAATGAATAATGAATGATGAAAAAGGAACAAGGATCAATGATCAATGTACAATGAATGATGAACAATGAACAGTGAAGGATGAATAATGAACATTCAACAATGAACAGTACACACTGAACAATGAAGAATGATGAATGAACAATGAAAAATAAACAATGAATGATGAACAATGAACAAGGATCAAAGAACCATAAACATTGAACAAGGATAAATAAACAATGAAGAATGAAAGATGAACAATGAACGATTAATAATGAACAATGAATAATTAATGAGGAACGATGAACAATGAAGAACGAATAGTGAGTACTGAACAATGAAGAAGTATCAATGATGAATGAACAACAAACGATGAACATTGAACAAGCTTCAATGATCATTGAACAATGAAAGATGAACAATTAACAATGAACAATGAAATAAGAACAATAAAAAATTAACAATATAAAATGAAGAATGAATAATGAATAATGAATGATTAACAATGAACAATGATCAATGACCAATGATTAAGGAACGATGCACAATGAACAAGGATCAATGAAAAATGAACAATGATCGACGAGCAATGAACAATGAACAATGAACAATGAACTATGATCAATGAACAACGAATGATGAGCAATGAACAAGGATCAATCATCAATGAATAATGAACGACGAACAATAAATGATGAACAATGAACGAGGATCAATGATCAATGAGACATGAACGATGAACAATGAATGATAAAAAATGAACAATTATCAATGATCAATGAATAATGAAAAAGGATCAATGATCAATGAACAATGAATGTTGAATAATAAACAATGAATATTGAACAATAAACAATGAATAATAAACAATGAACAATCAAGAATGAATGATGTACAATGAACAAGGATCAATGATCAATGAACAATGAACCATGAGCCATGAACAAAGAACAAGGATAAATCATCGTTGAACAATAAACGATGAACGATGAATGATGAAGAATGAACAATAAGCAATGAACATTGAACATTGAACATTGAAAAATGAACAATGAACAATGAACAATAGATAATGAACAATGAAGAACAATGGATGTACAATGAACAATGAAAAATGAACAATGAATGATGAATAAGGATAAAGGATCAATGATCAATGAACAAGGAATAATGATGAATGAACAAAGATTTAATATAAATGAATACTGAACAATGAAAAATGAACAATTAACTATGCACCATGAACAATGAATGTTGAACAATGGACAAAATAATGATCATTGAACAATGAACGATCAACAATAAATGATCAGTAATGAAAAAGGATTAATTATCAAATAACAATAAACGATGAACAATGAACAAGGATCCAAGATCAATGAACAATGAACAATGAATGATGGACAATGAACAATGAATAATGAACAATGTACAATGAATAATGAACAATAAATAATGAACAATGAGTAATGATAAATGAACTATGAACGATGAACAATGAACAAGGATCAATGAACAATGAATAATGATCGCAGAACAATAAACAAGGATCAATTATAAATGAACAATGAAAGATGAACAATGAACGATGAATAGTGAACACTGAACAATCAATGATGAACGATGAACAATGAACAATGAACAATGAGCAATAAACAATGAATGATGTATCAATGATCAATGAACAATGAAGGATGAACAATAAACATGCATAAATGATTATTTAATAATGAACAATCAATAATGAACAATGAACAATGAATGATGAATGATGAACAAGGATAATTGATCAATGAACAATAAATAATGCACAATGAATGGTGAATAATTAACAAGGATCAATGATCAATGAGCAATGTATGAAGAACAATTATTTATGAACAATGAACAATGATCAATGATCAATGAATATTGAATGATAGACAATGAACAACGATCAATGATCAATGAACAACGAACGATGAAGAATGAATAATGATCAATGAACAATGAACAATGAACAACGATCGACGAACAATGAATAATGAACTATGATCAATGAACAACGAATGATGAGTAATGAACAAGGATCAATCATCAATGAACAATGAACGATGAACAATGAACAAGGATCAATGATCAATGAGCAATGAACGATGAACAATGAATGATGAAAAATGAACAATTATCATTGATCAATGAATAATGAAAAAGGATCAATGATCAATGAACAATGAATGTTGAATAATAAACAATGAACAATAAACAATGAACAATGAATAATAAACAATGAACAATCAAGAATGAATGATGTACAATGAACAAGGATTAATGATCAATGAACAATGAACCATGAGCCATGAAAAACGCACAAGGATAAATCATCGTTGAACAATAAACGATGAACGATGAACGATGAAGAATGAACAATAAGAAATAAACATTGCACATTGAACATTGAACATGGAACAATGAACAATGAACAATGAACAATGAACAAAGAACAATGAACAATAGACAATGAACAATGAAGAACAATGGATGTACAATGAAAACTGAACAATGAATGATGAATAAGGATAAAGGACTAATGATTAATGAACAATGAATGACGATAAATGAACAAAGATTGAATATAAATGAATAATGAATGATGAACAATAAACAATGAACTATGCACAATGAACAATGAATGTTGAACAATAGACAAGAATCAATGATCAATGAACAATGAACGATGAACAATGAATGATCAATAATGAAAAAGGATTAATTTTCAAAGAACAATAAACGATCACTAATGAACAAGGATCAAAGATAACTGAACAATGAACAATGAATGATGGACAATGAACAATGAATAATGAACAATGTACAATGAATAATGAAAAATAAAGAATGAACAATGACAAATGATCAATGAACTATGAACGACGAATAATGAACAAGGATCAATGAACAATGAATAATGAACGATGAACATTAAACAACGATCAATTATAAATGAACACTAATGGAAAAAAGCTTATTGGCTGCGGTTTTTGAGCCACCAAAGGCTGCGGTTTTGGACCCTAGCACTTGTGGTAGCAGCTGATAACTTTAAAGAAAGGTTGCGGTTCAAAAACGCAGCAAATATTACACTTAAAGGCTGCGGGTTTTGGGCAAAACCGCAGCCAATAAGGCTGTTTTTTTTTAAATAATAAAATACAATAAACAATTAAAAATAATGCAGCAGCTAATA
>CM033461.1:20459882-20547749 GCA_019425755.1 Amaranthus cruentus
TATATATATATATATAATGGGTTAATATGAAATAATATGGGTCAATCCGACCTGATTGACCCATTTTTTAAAAGGGTTAAACAAGTTTTTTTTCGGGTTTAAATATTCAACCTGAACCTAACCCATATAATAAATTGATCAGGTCAGGTTGATCCATTTAATTAATTGGGTCAAAAATCTAAACCCAAATCCGCTAATTTTGGGTTGGTTTCAAATCGGGTTAACATGTCGGGTCAGCTTTTGCCGGCCATAGGTTTTATTAACTTCTTAAATAGTGATTGTAAAGTTTGATAATTCACTATCTAACTTGCCTTCTTCTTTGAAATTTACATAACTGTAACCAAAACTAATCACAAATTATTCACACGAACCAAATGATTCAACATAGAATTAATGAAGAGAAAGCTTAAGAAGAGATAGTACAGGAAAATGGAAGGTAAAGAGTTAATGAAGGAAAAAGTATTGCCATAACCACTACACAAGTAGGAGTAGTTTGTCTTTTGAATTCACAAATTTCTTTTTTTAAATATTTCCGTTTTTTTAAGTTAATTAGGCGGCCGACCAGGAAAGATGGTGAAAGACCATCTTTCATGAATTTGTATTTTTTAAAGATCACAGTTCAAGTCCTAATGTATCGAAGTATCCAAATTCTAATATACATTTTAAATTCATACTGTTCACATAAATTTTTGTATCTCCTCTTTAGCCACTTAACATTTGTAATGGGATCTAATGAATCATTTAATTCTTTAATACCTTACTGAAACGATATGTTAATTACATGATCACAACATTTTATATTTAAGTTAACAATGATAAAGTTTTCAAAAAAATTCTTAAAGTAAGCACCTTTTTTCCAGATCTGTGGTTTGATTATATTCGTGTTAGTAAAAGCGAACAAATAGGGCTGGTCAAAAAAAGTCAAGTTATTTGTTCGCTGTTACGAATAGCAAACTAAATAAAATTGGTCAAATAAAAGTCAAAATTAAAAAAAAAAAAAAATTATATGAGATAAACAGCGAACTAATAGCTTTCACAATCATCTCCCTCCCTTCATTGTCATCACCATTATCGTTCACTATCACAATCTTCTTCTCTCTTTGTTACAGAGTACTAAACGAAATTAGACCCAATTTAGATAATGGAAAGGATGAATTTTGTCAAAAATGGAGTATTAAGATTACCACCTGGGTTTAGATTTCATCCTACTGATGAAGAATTAGTTGTACAGTACTTAAAACGTAAGGTTTATGCTTGTACTTAAAAAGTAAAGCTGATCCATGAGATTTGCCTGGTAAAGTTTTAAAGCTTTGATTTTTATTGCATTTTTGTAAATTTTCTTTGTTTTCTGATATGGGTTTTGGATGTAATTTGAAGGGGAAACAGGGGAAGAAAGGGATTTTTTTAGTACTAAAGAAGCTAAATACCCAAATGGGAAGAGATTAAATAGAGCAACAGTGTCTGGGTATTGGAAAGCTACAGGAAAAGATAAAGCTTCCATTATTTGAGATACATGTAAGCTTGAGTATCACCATGGTTAAATGACATCTCTTCACTATTTCTGACAACGATTCTACAAGTTCGTCAAAATATTGTTTGAAACCTTCACAATCTATGAACTGAAACCTTATTAGTTGATCCAAATAGTTGACAAGGAAAGCTTTCGTAGGATTTTCCAATATTTCACGCAAGAAGGATTCAAGTGAATAGCTCGAAGAGCCCAATGGAGTGAGTCGCCGTAATCTGGACCAGACAAGTCTTGATTCCCAAGTGCAAGCAGATACATTTGGAAATAGATTTCTGCCGGCATTGCCTCTGGAACAGACAAAATTAAAGAAATCAATCCATAGATAGAGGTTACAGATAGTGTTCTTTCCCTCCCAAATCAACAAGCAAAATGAATTTTATGAAACAAGTGACAGATAGTGTTCTTTCCCTCCCAAATCAATGGAAGTTATAAAACAGAAGTTACATAACTTCCATTGTTGTTTTTGTAGGAAAGTATATTCAAGCATATTTAGGAAATATTAATTATTGGATAATTATTCTGTAAATTATTTTGTTTCCTAGATTAGACTACTTAATCGTGTATAAGTAGGAACCATTGTTTCATTTCATAACTTAATACAAGGAAAGTATTCACTAGCCAAAACCCCGAATTCCGCATTATTTATTACTTCATGGTATAAGAGCTAAAAGGTCAAATCCTGAAATCCGATAACCATCTCGACCCTCATCATCTACCATAATTCTTTACCTATCATGAAGACATTAAAGGTTTGCCAGCAAAAATCAAACCAAAAACAATGTTGCAACCACAAACGTGCAACACTCTCAACCGGATCCGATTACATACCCAAAAAATTTTTGCGGTAACGAAACTTAAAAGGCGAAACCAGAACCACTAATCGATTAAATCAATCTGTATCTTTTTTCCGAACTACCGATCAGAAAACTCCTCACTCCGGCGGATTTAGTGGAGTGTGTTATAAGGGAAAAATACTGCCACCAAGGTCCAGGTGAACCGGACCGGCGCAAGGTATTCCAACCACTGCACATCACTCCGACAAAGACGCTTTATAAGATCCAAAATGGAAGAAAGTCAAGAAAGAAGAAATCACTACTCTCCAAAAGATGTTTTGCTAAGTAGTTTTTGGAAAAAATAATTTATTGTACTTAGTTTTTGACAAAAAGTAATTTTTTGTAGTCATTTTTTTGACAATTTTCCTTTTAACTTGATAAGAAAAATTTTATTAGTTTAGAATTTTACAAGCTATGTACTTTCCTATGGAAATAAAAAAGCTCTTTGACAACATTTGATGTCATTCAACTCATGTTAATATTTTCCAAATGCCATACTCGATTTTAAAAAAGCTAGATTCTTAATAATTAAGACCATAAGCTAACTTTTAATACTTTTAACAATGAGAGCTAGACATACACATTTCAATTTTTAGTAAGCTCAAATTTTGCGAAAAAAGAAAAATTATGATTTTCTAATCTACATGATAGGAGTTCAAGCTAAACTTGTACGAGAACTAAGTCTTGTCTCAGTTGGAGAAAGTATCGAGTTTTAGGTTCTGGCAATGAATCTTACTTAGACCTCCTCTTCTCTTAGACTACCTTTCAATCAAAAAAATAAAATAAAAAATTTATACAATTTTTTTTATTCAAATACTTTTATTTTCTAAATGCAAGTACCTTTCAAATCTAGTCATTTCGAATTAAGAGTATTCATCCATTCCCCATTTTCCCTTCCATAATCCATAGTTGAATCTTCCATACGGATCGCATCGAATCGGCCGCATTGTAGTTTTCAAAATATAGACGAACCGATATTCTCCACGCTGTAAAGGTGTAAATAAACCGCGTTTTAAGCCGTATCAAGGGATGTTTTATGGTTTTGACCGATATTTAGGTGTTCAATAACCGCATCACCGTTACGTTACTGCGATCACACTAAGATTCTATATCACTATAATTCAACTATTAAAACATATTTACACCATGTCATACACAAACTACTAGCCATAAACTTTGTATTATGTAATAGATTTGATCCCATCGGAAGTTATGGCCCTTACCTCACATTAGTTGTGTAGGAAAATGATTGTCTTGAAGATTTTTCTGGCTCTATGTTGAACATGATATATGAAGTTATAAAACAAACTCAGTTTTCCAAAGCTAGTAAATTTTTTTATGAAATTGGTTCAAGAAATAATTAACCTTTTAAAATACTCAAGACTATTTTTTGAATAAGGACACCATTGTTTTTATTAGTTGCTACACATTAACTACAATTCAACAAACAATATTGTTTCTTCACATGATATATGATTCGTCTCAATGTATATTTTCTTGATATTATTTTTTTTAAAAAAAATAAATCAATTAGAACAAGGGTATTTGATTTTGAGTGGTGCATTCAAAATGGTGACCAGGGCCTTATAGGGGTCAATTGTATTAGAACTACGCCCATTGCAAGTTATAGGATTTGTACCAAATTAAATTTTTAGGAAATAAAGTGGAGTTTAATAAATTAATGTGGCTTGCTAACCTAATATAATTGTAATTTAGGATGAGCACTCTCGTTTGACTTATAACTATACCCATTTTGTGAATGCACTTCCTTTTTTGTTTCATTGTGAAAAAAGGTCTTTATAAGGCGCCCAAATTGTAAAAGATGAGTGTTTTTATATCCAAAGTAAAATTAATTAAACTATTCAGTACAATTTAGAACTGTCTCACAGTGAGAACATCTTAAATGAGAATTTGTGCAACTGAAAACATATTTTTAGTGGCATGTGCTTCCTCACTCTTTCCTCAACACCACGAGCCCAGGGAATTTCTATCTTTTTCTGTATCTCTTATGTTCTCTCAGATCCTGCAATCTACTTATGCTTAAACTGAAAATGAAAAACTAAATGACTTAAATTCCATTTATTTCAACGTGACGGATTTTTCTCTATGCTATACATGCACCGCTCCACTAAAATTTGCTTCCATAGGATTAAATTTAGACGTGTAAATAATGAAGTAACTAGAAAAAAAAAACATTTTTTCTACACCACCATTTAATGATGGTATCATGCATGGAAGAAAACGTAAATTCAAGTATAGCAAAGGGCAGAGTAGTCTATACGATATAATAAGCTTCTAAAAAGGGTATACTTTCTATTATTTTCTAACTAGTGCTCAAGTAAAGTTTGTTATTTCTATTAGTTTGTTGGGAGGGAATCTTTATGATAATGTCAAGTAGTGTATAAGTAAAAGATGCGGAAATGAATGGGTATGGTGAATATTGTATGAGTCTAGTGTATGCTTGAAATAATATCTTAATGTTTTACCTAGTACAGCATATTCCTATGCTTTACTAGTACACTTTACCTATTTTGGGCAATGTCTCTAATACAAACCCACCTTATCCCCTACAAACCATTACACAACCCTTACACCATGTAGCTCAGATGCATAAGGCTAGACCACGTCTCCAAAGAGTTATACCTGGTGATGTGTGTGTGTGTGTGTCAATTTGAGGGACTTTGACAATCAAATTTCAAAAATTGCAAGTTATTACACAAACTACATCTCACATCATTTCCATAAAAGAAAAGAAAATGAAACCAACTTCATAAAATATTGGACAATAGGGACACGAGGGATAAGGGTGGAAATAAGATGATAGCACAATATATCAACCACAAGAACAGTTAACAAAAATTTATACCTGGTGACCAAGAGTACCATTCAGAAGGAAGACTTCTTTTCCACATCAGTTTTGATCCTAGGCTTGCCTCTGCTTGAGCCAATAAAAGGGATATATAGGGCAACTGAATGGAGGATATCATTTGAGCTTTTCGAAGACTCTTGATACCCATTGTTAGATAGTGAAAGTTACATTTCTCTTTTGCAAGTGCAATGCAAACAGCACCTGTACACAAAACATAAATAGGAAAATACTAAGGTGTCAAGTCACATTCACTGAAAGAAAAAAACAAGAAAAATAAGAAATGAATAAGATCGCATAGCACTGCAAATGTTTAATTAACCATCTATACAAATAGTTATCATTACATTAGTTAAACAATCATAAGCGAATAATGACTTGGAAGATAGATGGCGTGTACGGAGAAACTAAAAGTGAAATAGTTATCATTACATTAGCTGAACAATCATAAGCAAATAATGAACACAAGAAAAATAGAAGAGGCTGCAACTAGGATTTAAAAATTTAATAAAGCCTCACCAAAATCAAGAGCAAATTGGGGCACAAACTCTAACAAGGGAGAGAAATGAATATTAATATATGCGTCACCCTAAGAGTAGTTTTGTGTTAAATACACATTTAAGCTATTTATTACTTTCCTAAATGTGACATTGAGCATTTGCTATCCCACTTGTACCACTATTGTTCTGAAAACAACAATAAATGGCACTATATATTGCTAAACATAACAATAATAATAATGCCAGTATATTTATTTTAAAAAAAATACCAGTATATATTATACCTTCTACAAAATAGGGAACATATTCCAAACATCATCTACTCATTACTCCTACAGCTTTTATATTCACTACTATATCATTTTACTACATACTTTATAGAGAATGGCGTGTCTCATTCCCTGATTTTCCGGATACACTTATAGAATTATTGGCTCACCATGCTCACAAGGAAGACCGAATCCATTGAACATATCTTGGCATTGCATAGTATCACGGGCAAAATATAGTTGGAAGAGACTTGTTTATTCACATAGATTGCCAAGTTTGACACTTCGTATGAACAAGGAACAGACAAAAAGGTACCCATTTATAAAAGGAAGCAATCACAATTAAGCAAGCAATCCATCTTACCATGACATAAGAAGATGCAGCTCTCATTAGCTTTCAGTGAACAAGCTTCAGCAAGGAACTCCTCTGCACGCAGAAAATCTTGAGCTGATAGAGAAACTAAACCACAGAATAAATTGTACACAACTAACCATGAGTTCTCAGATTCCTTGTTCTCTTTAATACAATCTCGAAAGCCATCATCTGACAATCTCAAAGCATTCGGGGGTCTATGGAGAGATTCAATAATCATAAGACTCATCCAACCAACTGGGTAGTCTGTTCTAAGATTCAAGCACTGGGTAAACTCCAGACTAAGATTTTTTTGATTACCCACAGCAACATAAGCACGACATAGTTGCAAATGAGCAAAAAACGTATATACATTAGAAAGAGAAAGGTTTGAAGCATCCCTTGCAGAAGACACAGAGCTCGGTGGATCTCCACCATGCAAACTGAGCTCAGAGGAACACAGAAGCAACTGAAATTTTTTATATCTTTCAAATGTGTTCTCCACAAATAATTGACTAGTGAGAGCTGTATTAGTCATTCGCTTCAGCACACTCATAATATGCTGTGGATATCTTGTTTGGCGAGCTATTTGTAGAAGACCAAGTACTAGCAAGTATCTTGTGTTATGGTTCCAAGGTTCTCGGTGAAACCATCTACACGACAAATATGAAGATATGAGATGTTTGGGAAAGGAAATAGACTTGTGTTTGGAACCAAATTACTAAATTATTACAAATTATACCTCAAATGAAACAAATAGATTAATGTCAGCAAATACGGAGTCAAAAACACAGGTTTATAGAGAAGTCACAAGGTCAAAAACGTATAAATCAAACTCACAAGTGTAGTCAATTTATGGTATCATTTATGTAGTCAATTTTTCTTAATCAGAGACGGAGAGGGAAAATTACAAGTTTTCATCATCACAAACAAATAAGACCAAATTGCTACATAAGCTAGTCAAAAAAGAAAATACGTGTACATAGAGCTTAGGAATGGTTGACAGACTTGACACACAATAATTTAGACAGCCTCTCCTAAACAGTTGTTTGCTTGTGATTGGAAGAAGTAAGGTGGTTGTTAATCCAATGCCAAAAGGCTCCCGCCTAAGAGAGATTTTGGGAGTCGAATGTAAAGCATAAACAACCTTACTCTTGTAATAACAAAGAGGTAAGAACTAAAAAACGAAAATAATAATAAGGATACATACAACTATGAATATATTAAAACAAGCCTGTCTAGTTTCTATATGCGTAGTTTTAAGATGATTAACTTCAAAAGCCAATTGTCAATTAAAATACAAATTAATAATCTGCTTCATAGTAATTTAAAATAATATTTGCAGCCTCTTCCAGTAGTGTAAAAACAAGGCCGCAATTCATCGCGTCAGCCGCGTTGTAAACGTTTTTAAAAACAACATACCGAAATTTCTCGCTTTGTAAGGGTGTAAAAAAACCGCGTTTGTGGGCCGAATCAAAGGATATCTTTTGGTTTTGACCGATATTTAGGCGTTACGATAAGTGCATCACTCCCATTACCGTATCACCGTTTCGTTACACGCGACCGTTATCGCATTTTTACTCTATGAGGCTCTCTTCTTTAGAAAATTAATATGTAGGCTTCACATGATACGGTATATAAGGGTAGAAAACTTATGCTTATGCGATCAATAATTATGTCCAGTTTTTCATTCATATACAATATAGATTTGTATAATAAAATATTAAACACTATGTGCATGTGTAAAGCACCAGTAGTAAAACATAGATCAATGGCTAACCATACAACTCTGGTAAAATGATATAAACTACAGCTCTTGTACTATTCGAATACTCCTCGCATAACCATAGATAAAATGTCAAAAGTAAATTACCTCTGCATCAACCCCAATATTGATACACTTTGGGCACCTTGGTATATACAAGTTGGAAGTAAGAAATTCGACTTGCAGCTCGAAGTAGCCTGGCAAGCAACAGCTTCAGCACCAATAATTTCATGTGAAGATCTAAAGTCTTGTTTTATTGGGTCAAAAGCAGCTACAACGCAGCACCTCCTTACAACATGGTCATTTCCCCTTTGTTTCCATGATAACAAGAAATAACCAAGCATATTTCTGCAATGATTTAAACGGCATTTAATATATGCAAGGGGAAACAGAAAATGCATCTCAGACCATATTGCCGCCGCTTCCTGTGTTTAAGTAAAATGCAAGGAGGGGGATAAGTAAGGCAAAGGACATTTCATGAAGTGAGAAATAATCAACAAAATAATTTCCCTAGCTTTAAAAAGTTGAAAAATATAGCTATATAGGCACATAAGATAAAATTAGATGGAGTAATTAGAGCTACGTATATCTTATAGCTCTCTATAATCAAGAGATTGAAACAAAATTATGAGAAAAGTAAATTTTATGGCACAGGAGGACGAACTAGACCGCTTGAGAGCAAGAGATTATGCTGCAAATATACAATTATGGTCAAGGTTGGGAAACGACTTATGTGGTCAATGTGAATGGTTTACCAGTTGTGTGTTGTAAGCTCAAAAGACTATATATTACAAAAACCATACGATTGCACGAGCGATATTTTGCTTTTGCAATATGAGAAAGACATGTGTAGAGAGACGAGAGAAATCACTTGACATTCGGCATTAGCTTGAGCTAAGGAACAATCCAAAAAAGTCGTCATAATTCTTGCAATGTTGCACAGTGGCCACAGACTCATTCGCGGCCAATTTACCCCATGGAAATGGGTGAGCAACATGAATAGATATTAAGTAGAAGACTTATAAAAAAGTTTAGGTTTGAAACTCTGAAGAGCTACAAATCTGTTGAGGTAAATCAAGGTAATCTGGATAACAAGACTGAAATAGATTTTGCAGAAGCATATAATAGTATTCCCTCCGTTCTCTAATGTTATTCCCAGTTAGAATATTCCTTTTTAAGGAGAGAGAAATTTGATTAAGGTTTTGGAGACATATATAGAATATAAAACATATTCTTGTAATCTCTTTAGATTCTTCTTGATGTATAATTTTTTATTTATATTTTTTATAATTTTTTATGATGGGTATAAAGAGATATTAATGCTTAACATTTGCTTTGAAAACTATGCAAAAGGTAACTGAGAAGAACAAAAGAAAACAGAGGGATTACATAAAAACTAATGTAGAGGGAGGACATATGTATAGGATCGTAAGAATTGTATTTTCAATGAAGAATATATGATAATGGATAAGAGTGAGGAATGATCAAGTAAAACTTTCGTCAGCGATTTTTTCCCAAATAGATTTGTTTTGGTTCATATAATTAACCCCATATTATTGGGATCTAGGCTACAGTGTGTCACACATGGCATACTCATAGGGTTTTAAATAATGTAATAGATAAAAGTGTTAAGAGTTGTAGTTCTAGGGTGTTATATTATTAGCTTGTATTCTTGTTTGTATTTTCCCCTCCCATCTCTTATAAATAGAGGGGAGTATGGGATGTTTAGGAGGATAAGAAATATCTAGAGAGAGAAGTGGAAACACTTAGGAGTGTTTGGGAGACTCGAACATCCCATAATAAGGAGTGTTAGGGAGACTCGAACGTCCCTTACTATCATTGTATTCGTTATTAAAGTCGATTTTTTGTTAATATCACGGGTTGATCTGTTACAAAGGTATCAGAGCAAGTTTGATCCAAGGGAAGAAATGACTCAAGAAAGTAAAGAATCTTGGGAGCAAGGGTTGTCCAAATTGAAAGAGATGATTACCGGCCAGATTGTTGCCCTTGGCGACAAATTTTCCCGACGGCTAGATAAACCGACCAGATTTTGTCGATACTCATGGAGGAAAGAACGAGTTTAGGGGAGTGGAAAGAGAAAGAAGGTGTGATGCGAAAGAAACGGCCGATCGTTTCTATGGAGCCGCAACAAGATTCCTAAGGAAGAATGGGTTCGAAGGAAGAAGAACAATATTGATCTTGATACTCAAGAAGATGATCTTGATGCGTTCTTTAAGGGTTTAGGGGCTGAAATTTCTCCGTTAGACATGCTCCAAAGGGCTATCTAGAATGATATTATTCACTCATTCAAACCAACGTCCACAAATGAAATTTATGAGAAATTTGGAAAAGGAATTTGTGAGATTTGTGATGAACGTTTTGATCGGAAACAAGAATGTATTCACAAAGGGTATTCACTTCTCATTTTACATCAAGATATGGAAGATGAATTAATGGCCTATGTATTCCATAAAGAAGAAAAAGAAGATGACCAAGAAGGGAGTGCCAAGGTTGTTGATATTAGACCAGAGGTAAGAGAGCCGACTATACGCGTGGAACAAATAACAAATCAGAAATTGAAGAACCAAGAAGAGGATTCAAGATTGGTGGAAAAGGAACATATAAGTATGTGTGAAAGGGGTGAGAACCAGATACAGCAGGATAATGAAGAATACTCGGGAGTAAGGGAGAGTAAAAAGAAAGGGTTAAGGAACAAGAAGAGGGCTATGCTCTTGCAACATAAAGAAAAAAACAGAGACCACCGCCGGCAAACACATGGCATACTCATAGGGTTATAAATAATGTAATAGAATAAAAGTGTTAAGAGTTGTAGTTCTAGGGTGTTATATTAGGAGTCTTTTATTAGCTTGTATTCTTGTTTGTATTTTCCCCTCCCATCTCTTATAAATAGAGGGGAGTATGGGATGTTTAAGAGCATAAGAAATATCTAGAGAGAGAAGTGGAAACACTTAGGAGTGTTTGGGAGACTCAAACGTCCCATACTAAGGAGTGTTAGGGAGACTCGAACGTCCCTTACTATCATTGTATTCGTTAATAAAGTCGAGTTTTTGTTAAAATATCACAGGCTGATCACTTACACAGTGTTGTTTATATAATTGTTATATGTAAACGTACAACCTCTTGTGTTTTACTCCCTCTGTTCTTTTTTTGTTTTCCTATTTGGAACATGCGATGAAATAAAGATAAGCAATAATTACACAATAAATACTATGAGAGTTGGGTAAAGTAATATAGAAAATAAAGATTCTACTGATTTCATTGGGTATATAAATACATTGGGAAATAAAATGAATAATTTCAATATAATAGAGTGTAAGTGTAATAATTTCCTTGTATTTTATTGGTTACTAAAATAGAATGATTTTAAATGAGAAAAACATTTTAAAATTTCCTATGGGGAATGTGAGAAGAACAAAAGAGAACCGAGGGAGTAAATCTTTACTTACAAAGTGTTTCGGGATCTAAAAAGGGGGCATGTACATGTGTCACCGTGTTTCGAATGACACTATCCATATCCTTAATGTTGCTTGACTATGAGTCATCTCGTTCACCAACGACATTTGAGGCCAGGAAAGGCAACCATAAGATATCCAATACATTTTTGGAATAAAGCAGAGAGACTCGCTTTTGGTAAATCTATGATCAAACATGGAAATTCTATTTCCACCACTAGGGTCTAGAAAAGCATAATCCAAATCAAGACTAATCAATTTTTTATTATGAGGCAAGCATAATCCCCAAGAAGAGGAGAGAAGGAGAATTAATCTTTTGTAGGTGGCAGAACTCAAACCCCTTGTAAGGGAAAACCTGGAACCATTAGACCAATCATTCTCATTAAATTAATCTTGATAGTATGGTTAGACTTATAGAGTTGTTTTCATGAGAAAAATTCAAAGGAACATCTTTAATCTTGTTTTGTTTCTTTAGGTTTGGTTTAACTAGGCATATTAAAATGTAAAGATATAAATTAGGACATGCAAAAATACTAATATAGTGGTAGATGAAGTTTAAAGCTGGGAAGAGGAAGTATTAGTTTCTATACTAAGAGATAACTTTGCATGAAGAAAGCTTGCTAAAATAGTTAGCTTAGCACTGTTATCAGTGTCAATACTGGATATAAAGTCAAGTACATGTTGGCATCGCACAATAATAATATTAAATGCAAGGACTGTCTCCGTAGTAGGCAAGGAGAAAAGTAGGGTAAATTTTTCTGTCCATGGAAGATAGTCGATGGCTTGACATCATTGAAACAAGTACCTAAAATAAGATCGAACCACAAGGTACTAAGAAAACTAGAACACATTAGAAATTCTGACCACTTAACAAGCAGTTTTGACACCACTTAAGAGTTTAAATTCGTCAGAATGTTAGATGGAGGACATTCTGGCAACTTTAGAAATACTGCTAATGAAAGTATCCTCCATTATTCTGTCACACTACGGGATCTGAAGGATACACTCTAATAACTTAAAAGAGGAGGTAAACAACTGCTTAAATAGAATGGACGACCCATCATAGATACAAAAACTTTAATGTTTTAGCTGATGTAGAATAGTAAGGGAATTTTTGTAAATAGCTCCTCCACGAATATTGACTTTATTCGTCTTAATGTAAATTTTATTAATTTAAATTTTTTACAATTTTTTATCATGCATAATTTGAGATATTTAGGATTGAACAATACATCAGACAATGTGCAAAAAAGTAAATGAGACAATTGCTCTGAATTGGAGGGAGTACCATTAGCCTTTGACCAAAGCAAGGTTGGGAACTAGACTCTCTATCAAACTAAATCTAGAAAAGAACAATTCACCTTTTCTTTCTGAAGATGGAACAATAAGACAAAAAAACTCAAACAACGTGATAATGCTTAAATAAAGACAAGGATTCTCTCAAATTAAAATAACTTATATATAAAGCACTTATATAAGGTTCTCTATAAGGTTCTTACTAACAATTGTTGATCCACAATTTCTGGGAGTTTCAAACCCCTCAACAATAGGCATGTTCGGAAAAGACTTAAAATACAAATATTAAGAATTGTTTCATAACAAGGGCCTGAAATTAAAAAAGAATATAATGTGACGATAGCTTGTACTTTCAGAAAGAACAACGTAGAACAAAAATAACAAAAGAAAATATCATGACACATACGTTAAATAATGATCATCAAATCTGGATACAGAATGAGAAGTAACCAACATGAAAGTAGTTAGTAGACTAAGTGCAGCATTTAAAGATATATACCTCAAAGAAGACCCATTGGGATACATATGTAATGCCTTCCTAAGATGATCAATGCCATTTTGCATGCTAAGAGAATGTCCATGTCCACTTCTCATCTGCATAATTCATCAATACACGCATGTTCATTCCATTAATTGCAAAAGGGCAAAGACTCAAAGCTGACAAGATAACAAAATAGGAGAAAAGAGTACAAACAAAAAAAATGCATGTTTGCATTATACTTACTAGTTTACTTAGTGCAATTAGAAGATGCATTTCCACAATCTCTTCCTGTGATGAAAGGGAACAACGAGTACTTGAGACAAGAGCCTGCAACTGATAGCTCTGATGGACAGCATCGATAGCTGATATGATGAAACTAACTTTTGTACTCTGCAAGAGCTTCCTAGGCATTTTCAAAATGCTATTGATGGTTGATCCTGCCCCAGAAATGGAATACTGAAGACTACATATCAAACAAATTGAAGTCACTGCAGAGGATAGTTTCATTGTTGGAATACACTTAGCCAGCTCCCTAATAGCCAATAGGGCCCGATCATGTTGTCCAAGTTCCCATAATGCAAAAGCATATATTTGAAGGCCTTCAATATTAAGCAAACCTACAAGACTCATCAAAAATATTACATCAATGCATATATAAGAATCAGCTATACTAAAGATTTTATCCAAAATCAGTATTCATCAAAACACATCAAATGAATCAAAACATTTCTCGTATGTAAAATTCAAGAATATCACTTAAAAGTATTTCCATTAACACACTATGCAGGTAATGTATTTGACTGAGTACAGACCTCTTCCCTTCAGATCTTCTAATTCTTGCACAGCATCCTGGACATATCCCACCTGCAGCATGAATACACTTTTTGTTAGACTGACAGTAGATGTGGTGACTGCATTTCATTTATTAATGTAATGCATCACAATCTAAATTCCACGAAATGTCAAAAACTTCTTTCAAAGATTTCCAAGATAGCACATCCAATCAAAAGCTTTGGGGAGTTAAGATTTTTGGAAAAAAAAAGGAAAAAAAGATGTATATTATGTGCTGAGGCATTGACAAAAGATTCAATACATGAAAATTTTGGGTTTTTAACATGAATTGGAACCTGAACAAGCCTGACCAGCTCTGAGTTGAACAATTGAGCTGAGAAATGAAAATACAATAGATTTAAGAATTTAAATTTAAGTAAGAAAAACCCTTAACCTATACCTATTATTTTCTTCCCTTTTCTAGTCCACCTCATTGTGCTCTTAATTCTACATAATTATTTTGTCTCTTTTTTGTTCAAAATATAAATTTACCTATTGTAATTCCACTGATCAGATAACACGAAATACTCCATTGTTCCCTCTATCACAAAGATATATTTTGTTTGATTAAAATTAGAGGTGTTTAAAACAAACCCGATGACCCGACAATTACCCGACCTTGTAACCGAACCCGATATGATCCGACATAATTAAAGGATGGAACATATATTTGGGATGGAGACTGTAAAATAAATTTATAGCTTAATAAAGTACATCCAATAGTTAGTACCTATAAAAGATAGAGAAATAAAAAGATCAGTATAAATCTACATTCGAATAAAAATTAAATCCCGCAAACCCACTGCGTCAAAAGCAACCACATCCTCGGCCGAAATCAAAATGATTTTATGAGTAATAAATAAAAATTAAATTGCACAATCCCACAAAAAAAAAATGTTAGAGGTACAAGTTAAACAAAACGGAAATCCTAATTACAAACCTACCTTGCAAAGTGCCCTGGACAGATTAATTGATATATCAACAAAATGTGATTGAGAGTGAGACAAGGGCACAGCAGAAGTCTTCAATGCATAATGTGACAACCGATAAGAAGCAACAGCTGACTCATAATCATGTCGCGCCTCTGAAATCAGCCCATTAAGATTATGGGATTCAGAATACCAAGGAGCGCACTGCAAAGCTTGCTTGATAGCTCCATACACCTAAAAGAATAGATTGGACATATTAATTTTATATTTGACTCTTGTATCAAATTACTAATTCCTAGTTTAGTCCATCAGACTTTCACATTACCTCTGGAGATAACAAGTGATTTGAACGTAGAGCAAGTTTTGCAAGACCAATTTGAAACTCAGCAAACTGTCAACATGCCAAGATAACAAGGTATATTTTAAAATTGCCCTTGGCGCAAAACATCTCCCACAAGAACAAAATAAAGATCCCATCAACAATTGCACATACACCATTGATAACAAGGAATAGATAACAATCCAATACATTTAAGTTCGAGAGAAAAATAAAACAATGCCAGCAACAAAGGATTGCTGACATGATTTGATTAACTCACAGGCATTATTTGGACAGCTCGTAGGCAGCTTTCATAAGCCTCCTCTGATGTAGGCTCCCTTAAGTAACAATATCATATCCAAATCAAAAATAAAATCAGGTAGAAACTATAAATTAAAAATATACGCCAATACCACCAAGCACGAGCTAAAGCACTTACTGAGTAAGTAAATCTGATGACATGCCAGCCCATGGCAATGCAAGCGATGGATCTATACTCCGAGCCCTGTCAAAAGCTTGTCTACCCAACTGCCTTTTACCCTCTTCTTTGTATATCTATAAATGCAGAATACATGGCATACAACTGAACGTCACGTCTATGAATTAAATTAATAGGAAGAAACTAAAGCCACTGCACAAATCTAGGATACGCATGCTATAGTTTTGGTACTCCTTGAAAACATATTTAAATAGTCTGTTTTCGGGAAGGGGGGTATTTGACTTCAGTTTAAACATCAGAATTACTAACCTTCCATCTAAGCAGATAAAGAAAAACAAACACCCAATATCGCATTGTGATTTCTTGAGACATGGAAAAGCATCCAACTTAGTACAAACACATAATGGCTATTCTCCTCTAACGCCTTTACGCTTAACAATGAAAATAAATCCTACTCCCTCCTATACCCTATTAGTCCCATTTCTATTTATAGTATGTGTTTTTTACCTTACTCACAATTAATCTATTTAAAGAACTACTAACAATTTACTTATTACTCTTTCTCTCTCCTTTCTAAGTGGTCAAATTTGACCCACCCTAAAAATTGATGAAAAGTCAAATGGACTAATTAGAAGGATAGGAGTATAATTTATTTTCTAGGAGAACTATAAAATGTCTGCATTCTGCAGTCAACTAAGGACAAAGGGACGACATAGCTTCTCAACATACTTTACCTATCAGTCTATATCATGACTGGTGTATCATATTGAACAATTAATATATTCACTTTCACCTCTTTACAAATGCAAGCATCTAGTTCCTCCTCTAGGTTGTATTTAGTAATACATAATATAAATTGTAGAAAAGTGGCCTCATATATGCGTATAAATTACCTTCCCCAGATATGCCCATGCAGAAGCAAGAGACACATCCAAATGCAACCCTCGGATAAAGGCATGTTGTTTCAATGCTTTATTATCAGACATACAACCCAATGCCATCCAAAATTCATGATTGTCCCCTTCTAGTAGTAAACTTCCTAACAGCATCTTCTCAGTTAACTTCCTGGTGATAATGCAATGAATCAGCTTACATCAAAAAGGCTTGGAGAGCGGCACTAAAAACAACACACAAACATACAAAAGTCACAAGAATAACAGATACAAAACTTACCAGGATCTAAAGCCATCTTCATAACTCTGTAACGAGCACATAAGATCTACAGCCACAGCAATATCCATAAAGATATTCGCTTGCCATGGAACTAAGTGCAAAGCACGTTGATAGGAACGATTTGCTGATACAGCAGCTAAACGGCGTTTCTTTTTCCAGGAGAGAAGTGATCTGTTGAAGGCTTCCTCACCCTTCACATCATCCCCCTCTGTCCATGGAAAGCATTTTGCATATGTAAGCTGGCAAAAGGAAATCACAAGCATTAAGAAGCCAACTCAAATTAAACATCATAAAAATAAGCACGTATAAGAAAGCCTAGGTGGATATTCAACCAATCAGTTTCCGTTGTGAGTACACTAATAGTCTGACACAGAATACATTACATTCAACTCATAGAAGAAAATTCTTGATATTTAAGAATAGCCTACAAGGACCAATATTATTGGATCGATAGAGTATACTTCATAATTTAGTACTTCAGAACAAAAATATAAAGAGACTCCTAAATGCAATACATTAAGCATTGATATTACCCCCTCCTATTCAGCTCCATTGTCCCATTTTTTTTTTTGGGCACTATACACTCATTAATTTTTAATTTGTATTTTATTCTTAATTTATAAGTTTAATCAAAGTCAGGAGGGATCTTGTTTGATACATCTCAACGCAAGGATTATTATTATTGACTTTCATTTTCAACTAACCACAATGCATAGCTACGAAAAATGTAGGGCTCGTAATTTGGAAATGAATCTTGAAGCGTAAAAGTTAACACATACAAGCTCATTACATCGGAAGTTGGAACCAATGGTTATGAACTCGAATCCCTTAGTACCTCGTATTTCAACAAATAAACACAAAGATATACGTTTTCCAGCTAAAGGATATCACAAAAAATCCATTGGCAAGGGAAATCTCACAAATATGAAGTTCCAGCTACTAATTATCTCGTACAAAGAATGCATCTAACTTCATCTAGAGAAAGATTACCCTTTAATCATGTTAACCTATGTTGATTGCACTTGAAATTTATTCAATGGGATTCCAAATTCTAACCTATTCAAAATCTATATCCCAAAATCTAAGCCCCAAACTCTAGTTCGCTTCCTTTGATGTCTAGACCCTAAGATCTCAAAGATGATGGAACTTCATCAGTAACTAGCCTTGAAGACCAAATCTATCTTTACTACAAATAGCTACAACAAATTATGTGCCCTTAAAATTATCAATCTAAGAAATTCCAATTGTAGATTTACAACATGAGGCGTTCACACGCATTGTAGTATCCAAGAGAAAGAATGTTGTTTGATCATTGACGAAGGTGGCTGCAAAATGTCGCCTCAAAAACCCTAACTACAAAACTAAATCTTCCTACGGTAAAACTACATGGACGAAATCTGGTGTGACGTGGTCCCAATGGACGCATGTCATGTGTTATTATTGACAAAGCATACATGACGGCAGCAAAAACACATTTTTTCAGTTACAATGACGAAAAGACAGCACTGTTACCCATTCAACCAAAGTTAGCCCAGATAATGAAAAACCCATCAGCATTTAAATCAACGAGGAAAACTATGAGTCCTTTATCATGAGTCCATGATTGAAAAGCCCAAATCTTTCACTCCAAAGTGCACACAACATGCACTTGGTCTTTGTGGGGCCTTGGGCGAATCTCTTTGGGACCATAACTAAACAGTAAATCGGGCCCATTTTACAAAGTATACAATGTACAAGAATGCAAATTAAAAGTACCAACAAACAATATCGTTAAGCGCCATGATCAACCCTGGGCTATATACAAATGTTGTATTTTTATTTTACATAAAAATGTGAAATATATATAGATTGAGCACTTAAATACTGGGCCCATGGCCCCTCTTCCCCTCAACCCTGACAACATAACAGTCTGGAGCACTAAAGAGGTACTTCAGAAATTGGGTAAAAAAACTAGTCAAAAGCCCATCTACGGGAGTCGAGGAGACTTTGTCTCATAGTAACAAAACTCGGTCCCGAATGCGTTTGTAGATTCAAAAATAGCTATAACGGAGTAATAATGCAAATCTCGACTCGGTATGAATTTCCACATACTTCATGTCAATTTGAATTAGATGAGGCTTACTTTAACTATATGTTTATTGTTATTTTCAGCTATGTAATCCCATAACAAAAGGCGTCAAAGCTTCAATCTCATAATCGTTTATTCGAAAATTATAGACTTTAAGTTTTGCCCTAGTTTCAATATTTTCTTTGGATTAGAAAAATAGAAATTTGTTTATGATAGTTGACCTTAAGCAAGTCATATTCTGTTCTTGACAATCTTTGTAGCTATAATTTTGTGACGATTTATTTCAATGTAAGACTTATTTTCTTTCCTAAATAAAATATCTCATCCAAAAATACATAAAAAAAGAATTCTCGATGATTCAACTATTTCCCATGCATTTTTCCTTGCCTCTCCTTAGAATTAGGAAACTAAATTCTATCTATTTTAACCAACTCAAATGAATCTATCATAAATTCTTTAATCCATTCCACGTGCCTATTTCCCTCTCACGCTACATCATATAAAATTTCATCCCTTTTATTTTCTTGTTCCATTCAACCCAACACAATTAAATGAGCACAATTTCATTCATTAATTTATTTTGTCATCCTTATTAATAAATTCCATTTTATGTCATTTTGATTTCCTTAACTTCCATATGCCTAAACCTCCATTTCATCATTAATATTCACAAAACCAGACCTTTATAATTCAAATGCAAAGTGATGATCAGTGAAACCCTGTTTGAAAATGCAGACTTACATCAAACAATCACATTGGTATGACAGCGAACAATTTTGAAGATTAGAGAAAAGTGTGCAACTTTCACTGCATTAACGAGAGGAATAATGCACACAACACTAATTGTGGGTGTCAACACTTGGATTAATATGTACTATTTGAACTTAACCAAACTTGGAAGAGAAGGGTCCAGTGCTGACATATCATAGAAGACGCAAGAAAGGGGTGAGGCCTATATAAGGACATGTAATAATTTACTTTGGGTGTGAAAGAAATTAATAAGAGGAGTATAGGAGCTGCAGTGCTCGAAACTGTTGATATCATTTAGATTTTGTGTTTTCATCTTTCTTGTTCTTTTCTTTCTCATTCAACAGTAGCAAGAGACTTGGTGTGTCTCACATATCTCCACTAGCTCGAACTAAGTGAAGTATGTGAACAAAATTCACCATAAAAAACCTTTTTGTGGCCCACATACTATTTTGAATATGTTTTCTTTAATCTAAACTCACACAATTCCTTCAATGCATCATATAGAACAAAGCCACTCAAGAGTCAAGAGACCACTCGAATGATCTAAAAAACTCAAACAAAATGCACTTGAAGTCATAAGACATTACTTAGAAAATAAACCAACACAAAATCTTCTATGTGCCATGACCTCTCTATACTGATAAAAGCAAGCAATTTAATCTTCTCCAAATATCACATGATAACACAAACATCAATTGAAAGCTGATTGATTCATCTCTCGACTTCAAATAGAAACTAATAAATTGGTCTAATTGTTCGAACAAAGATCTTAATTTTAATTAAAACTTGATTCCATATAGGATATGAGAGTAGAAAACAATGGCGGATCTATTATAGGACCTAAAGGGACTTGGGCCCCTGAAAAATTAAGGTTCATTTTATAAAATCAATATTTTGTCTTACTTGTACAATAAAAATATGTTGTTTAGTGGTTAGAAATATTAATTTCAAACGAAAATCTTGACCTCCTAATTTTTTGTTTGGATAATAAATTTGGCTCCTTTTAGCCTATGGTCTAACATTTGTCACTAGAAGAAAGGGTTAGAAGAATGTCAAATTTAAGAAGAAAAAATCATCAAAGAGAATAAAAGTTATCAATATACTCAATGTACCAAGAACGACACATAAAGATTCCTTTCTAGATTCGTCAATGTGTTGTAGAATATTAAATGGACAAGTTAAAATAAGATGAAGCACAAAGAATTACCTGGATATCGGCGTGGAGCTTCCATACACAGAACATATTACCGGCCATAATAGCACAAGCTTTTGCAATTGCAGATGCCTCCTGTAAAAATGACTAAATCAGTAGTCAGAAAAGAATATACATAAAGACTACCCGTACTCAAAGAAAGAAAGACATGCACCTCTAATAGAGACGTGGCCCATGAAAATGCACCTTGTTTACTACATTCTTGTGCCAAAGCACGAAGCCCAGACGCAAGCCCATATTGTGCACCTAAATTTTGAGGCCATATCTCTAGAGCATTTTGAAATTGCTCTACTCCCTAAGAAATAGCAGCACATAAGAGTTTAAAAGGCAAATCAAAGATTATTTATTTCTTTAAAAAAAAAAGAACTATTAAAAAGGGAAAATAAACTCAAAGTGATGGTGTCACATCAATTAATATCCTCCATTTCTTTATAATCGCTATATTTCTCTCAAAAAAGCTCACATAAAAAGGAAGAAGTGTGTGTATTAAAAGGAAACGGAGGATAGTATATACATGACAAAAAGAAAAAAAAAGAAATTTAAATTACACACACCCAAAGTACTATCAATGATGGCTCATAAACTAACACATGCCTATGGCTATACAAAATCCTAAAAGGAATTTGAAACCTTCAAGTGGAGCTCAACCCTTATAAAACTTTGTCTTCTTTAGTCCCGGTACAGAGTCAAGAAAATCACCTTCCAAAACATGGCAAGCCATCGTTCATTTCGTTTTTCATGCTACAAACATAAGCTTTCACAGAACAAGGTAGCACCCAACTTATACCAAGAAGTTTGGCAAGGCCCAAAGATACCAAAATGGTAAAATATGGTTTTGGATCGTCCTTTAGCAACATAAAAAAAATTCCCTTTCATAAAATTATTTAGGGATGCTAGATGGCTTTTTTGAGAGAAGCAAGTTAGTAATAATGTTAATTTTTCTCACATTTTCCCGTATTTCAAAGCTAATGAGTTCAGATAAGAATAAGATCAAACAAGGTCCAATAAATTAAGATAGAAATAAGACCAAACAGAATACAATGAGTTCAGATAAGTCATATAACATGGAGCCTTAAATACGATCCACACAAAAAAACACAAAGATGAGCTTTCAATTTACAAAAACAATTGAAAGAAAGGAACCATCTTTGTCATGATACTAGAGCATCTCAAGATTTGGCATACCTCTAAAAAAAACTCAATATGACAAAAATTAAGATAGGATATATGACTACTCCCTCAGTTTCTTTTTGTTTGTCTTTCTTTTCCGTATTTGTCTATTTCTTTCAATTTATCTTGTCACAATTGTTCACATACGAACATCAGCAATGTCATGATGATGCCAAGCCCTTGGGATAAATAACGGGTGTGTTCTAGAGACAAGGTAAAGATCTAATTGATACTTAGATTTACATCTATTTACATCCCAATCCTCACCTCTTCAATAGATCAACAAACCCTAGTGTCACTTTTATCATCACCGACTCCACTATTGGTCATCAGCCAGCGATTCAACCACCACGTTGCCCCCTACATCAATCGCCAAAAACAAAAAACACCACTAAAAAGAAAGAAAAAGAAAAAACTACTTGAAAAAAAAATTGAAGCATATAAATGTTTTTCATTTGCCCTCTGTGTGAGAACCTCCAAAAGGATCCAGGCAAAGGAAAAAAAACTGGAAAGAGAATTAGGGTTTCGCAAATAAAACCATGCAAAGAGGATTAGAAAGGAAGGAAATTGTTGATTACAAATGGTGAAAATATTTGCTTGATTTTGAAATATTCTAAATGAACACGAAAAGGATGAGATACACAAGTTAGCAATATAACTATCTAACCTTAGTATCGAGGGCGGAGCCACTGTGACGTCACTAATGTAAAGTGACATCACATAATTATAGAACCATTTTATATAAAGTAATTAATAGTGTTAAAGCTATATACCACACAAATAGGCTCGAGTTCGAATCCCACTAGCGAACATTTTTCTATTTGATGTTTTTTGTTTGTTTTTCTTTAAAAGAGCTTCAGGTATTGATGATTTAAGGGAAATTATCAATGGTGCCCCTGAGGTATGCGTTATTCTCAATGGTGTATAAACTTTTTTTTTTCCAATGGCACCCCTGAGGTTTAGTGGTAATTACAACCGTGACCTTTTTGCGTATTTTTCGTTAAAATTCCGTTAAGTTTTCGAAATTAACCTAACTAGGGTTAGTTTCTTCTTCTTCTTCACTCCTTCCATGGCTGTCCTTTCTTCAAAACCCAGAAAAATCCATGAAAATTCAATCTCCTTCAAGCTTTCCTCATGAAAATCTAAGCTTCTTCTCTATAGGATGTCTTGAAGTTACTTCTGCACATAATTTTCTTGATTTTGAAAACCAAGCTAGGCCTGAAATTTAATGGGTAATGAAATTTCTCTATAGGATGTCTCTGGGTTTCTGGGTTTCAAATGAAAGCACGAAATAACCAACAAAAAGGGCAGCACACCTTACAGAAGAAGAAGATAATCCATATCCTAAGCGATAAATTAAATAATTCCAAAATCAGGACACATGAACACAAACCATGTACAGTAATTTTGTATTCGCATTTGAAAGAAATTTCATTACCCATTAAAATTCAGGGAAGCAAGAAATTTCAGGGAAAGAGTACCCATTAAATCGATCAAATTGAAAGTTTTGATGAGGAATTGAGAAGGGTATTGTCATTGAAACCCAGAAAAATCCATTTTTGAAGAGAAATTGAGAAGAGTATTGTCATTGATGATGAGGAATTACATTACCCATGAAAATACCCTTCTCAATTTCTCTTCAAAAATGGATTTTTCTGGGTTTTGAAGAAAGGACAACCATGGATGGAAGGCAGCCATGGAAGGAGTGAAGAAGAAGAAGAAACAAACCCTAGTTAGGTTAATTTCGAAAACTTAACGGAATTTTAACGGAAAATACTCAAAAAGGTCACGGTTGTAATTACCACTAAACCTCAGGGGTGCCATTGGAAAAAAAAAATAAGTTTATACACCATTGAGAATAACGCATACCTCAGGGGCACCATTGATAATTTCCCATGATTTAATTTGCAGCATTAATTTGAGCTATTCTAAGAAGTATGCTCATCAATGTTCTTTTCAGTTTGTATTTATTTTAATACCACTAAGTTAATGGTATTATAATTAGAAGTTATGATTAAAATTTAATTTACTAAGTTGGTCGTGGTAATGATATAATTTTCAACTCCTTATGTATACATCATTCGATCATTTTTTATTATTCACTTTGAAAAGTCTATGCAAAAGTTTTTTGGTTACAAATGAACAGCTAAAATGAAACAGAGAAAATATGTGTTTTCAACTGGCCTTATTTATTGTCTATTTCACATTTGCTTTGTTTCTATATGTGATTTAGTTCCGTAATTTCATGAGTTGATAGCATATTTTTGTGAGAACTCGAAAATTATAATATCTAGATGGGTATTATATATAATATGTTTTCTTTATGTTATTCATTTAATCTTGCCTTGCATTTACTTCAAATAATTATCAAACAAAAAATATAATTTTTTTTTATTTAAATTAGTGACATCATTTATTTTTTATCTGGATCTGCCCCTGCTTAGTATTTGAAAAGGTAGCATAATAAATAAATAAATAAATAAATAAATAACTTGGTCCACTAGCCTAGCCTACCCTCCCCTAAACCTAGCTTGTACTAAAAGAAATACCACATTAACTTCGGAATTCCAAGCTTTGCATGCTTTCATTAAACTCTCCATTACAAAGCATGAGAAATAATGGCTTACAATATATGAAGTATAAGAAAGACTAAAGGACTACTGTGAGCAATATATTGCTACTGTGTAATGGCTAATGAAGAATGACGAACACCTTACAAACTCAAAAGAATAATCTTATATAAGCCTATACATTTCCATAAAGCGATGATTTTATTACTCTTTGGAGCTAGCAATCAAAATAATATATAATTTATCATCCACCATTGGAGAGGCCATTATACTAGGAAATAATATAAAAGTTAAAAATGGAAACGAAAAAAAGGAGACAGACGTCTTCTTATAAGAGTGTCCGCCTTACCCATAAGATGGGGTGCCCTATAGATGTGTAACAACCCCACAATGGTGAGGTGTCCCTTTTCCTTTACCCTTTTCTTATATTACCCAAAGAGTAAATCTCTAAGCATGTTGGATTCGGAAGGCAAAAAAAGAAGGAACCTTCAAGAGCATATGTGAAAATATACTTATAAGGTCGATTTTGGGGCCTAATCTAAGAACAAGGAAAATGTAAGGAACTTGAAGTTGTCACGCTAGCCTAAGTTTATGAAACTTGATATATAACCAAATAACAATTCTAAACAAGTTTCAAAAAGTCCTCAATTTACTGTTAGGCTAGAACTTAATAATATTTTCTTTCATCACTCCTATCTCACATATGGAAAACACTGAAAAATCAATGAAGTTGGAAACTAAGCAAATGCAAATTTTATTTGGAATTGTGAAAGAGAAGTACAAAAGCATATACATACCTTTCTATATGAACCCAGCATCAAAAAAATATTTCCAGTCTCAATCATAGCAAAGGCTCTTGAAGCTTCCAATTCCATTGCCCTCCCATAAGACTTCATGAAACATCATAATCAATTACTTATTAATAGAACTGTGAAGAGGACATTTAAAGTTTCAAACATACAGTTCTCTACAAAATCAAAGTGAAAGGTCATCTCTCTCAAGTAAAATCATTCATAAGAACCTGCACCTACACTTTCAAGATCCTAATGGACCTCGAATGTGATATCTTTTAAAGTATAGTTGGACATCAAATCAAATAACAAGAACTCAGTTACCACAATAGCAATATATGTCAAAACATAATCTCAATATATGGGATCAACTACAAAAACAAATCAAAGTGAGAGATTGTAATAAAGATTACACATTATTTGGACGTATATAATATTAATCTACACCTAAGAAAATCAATTCTAGTGATCATTCACAAACATGCCTCTTCGATTCTGCTAGAATGGGTTGCTTTGGTGGTGAGTGGTAGCCTGACTAGGCTATGGTGACATTTAAATACAAAAAATATATTCTGCCACTTTGATCAAATGTCTCATTTCCTCTTTTGGCATATTCACGTCAAATGTCTCAATCCTTATTTGGTAATCTTGTTTTCCTTACTTATGTCCTTATGAAATCCAACTATTTTTGACATTGTTTCTCTAATGTGATCCCATACTTACTCCGCTCATGTGGTCCCTTCCCTTTTTCTTCGAATCGATACGAAACCAAATGAGAAATTTTGTTAGAACGGAAGGGAGTATTTCTTGTTACTTACTGAGGTAAAACTACCCAATAAAAAAAAACAACCACCAAAGTTTAACCGAGCAAATGCAATCCATAAAATTTCAGCCTATTCGTGGAAAGGAGAAAAGTTGAGCCCAACCAAAACAATTTTTCATTCCTCTATCAATAAAGCCTAAATAATGGCAAAGACACAACATTTCCATAGATGGCTAAGGTGCCTCTTACATCCAAAACAAAAAAATCTCATTTGAAAGAAGGCTCTGATAGTCAAAGGTTCATCCAAGCCTCTCCTACAACGCTCAATAATTAGCTCTACATGATCTAGCAAATTTAAAGTGGAGAAACAACTAATAATTACCTTCCAAATTGTTGAAACACATGTTACACCTAAAATGAGGAAGGCACAACTCATCACATATAAGAGGCATAACAAAAATGACAGTTTTCACCACATTATTGAATTTCCGTTTTCACAACTTCAATTCTAAGAGTATTGTTGGACTCGATCTATGCTATCAACTATCCTCTCTTTCTAAGAAAATAATTGTTCTTTCTTACAGTTCTTGTAAGAAGAAGTTTGATCTAATACAAAATAATGCACCATTATGGATTAATATATGTATGAGGGTCTTTTTTGAAGATTCTCCAATGATTTTGCAAAAAAACTATGAGCCACGAGAAAACTCTAATTTTATAGGGAACCTTGGCTTATCAAATTGAATTGGCTATAAGGGAAATGAGGCGCATAGTGAGGAGATAGAGAAAAAAAAATAGACACAAGCACATGAGAAAATTGAATAGTCAAGATTTCAAATCCTCTTATTTGGGTTTGAGGGATGAAAGTATGCAAATGGAGAGAAGTTCTATAATGGACTCGTAATTTCTTACAAGAGGAAAATGTCTAAAGGAGAAAGACCAAGAAATTTAGCCCGGATCCTCTGAAACAGGCAACAGCATAATGTCTAGTGGACAAGTATACAACCTAGGGAAGAGGATTCAAAGAGGTTAATGAGATGCCGAACTATCCTCCAAAATTCTAATCTTGTTTCCCATTCCAAATTTAAGTGTAGTGCAAGAAAAATTTAGAATGTACCTTAGAGATTTATTTTCAAGGACTATGACGAGCAAGCACACCTCATCTTGTGCCACAAACATCGTATTTGCTCTTGATAATTTGAAATAGCTACGAAAGATGAGGAGGGAAAAACTAGTTGTGTGTATCACTGTCGCCACCAAAGGAACTCAAATAACTGACCTAGAAGCTTTTAAATAGCATTACATTTCTTATTACGTTAATAGGGGTAGATTGGGGTTTTTGTAATCATGGGGATACACACATTGTAATATAGTTAGAGGACATATATAAAATAAGAAGAATATCATATGGAGCTAGCAGCTTGCTTAAAAATCTTCCCTATTCATCCTTTTTCTTTCCTTCCTTGCCCAAATTGTGTTCTTCCCTTCAATAGAAGGATCTTGATTCATTACATAATCTTATGCCAAAGTGAGTTTGGTTCTGAAGGTAATCTCCGTAACCATTTCCCAAGTAAAATATTAATACTTGCCTTTTAATCCCTAACTCCAATCCCTCCAACTTTTCTAGGAAGCTTCACCTTATCCCATCCAACAAGATAATAACATTTTGTATCCCCTACCTAGTCCATAAAAAAATCTTGCATCGACTTCTCATAGTTTTATAATGTCATTTCTCTCTTTCTTATCCCATCTATGTGTCTTAAAGAACTTTCCCAAATTAGAATACCTTCAAAAGATCTAATAGTTGAAAGACAAACCTAATCTTTATTTCTCTCTTCCAAATCAATCAATGTGATATAAAAAATGCAGGCTTTACTTAGCTTGTTTCCTAAAGCATCGAATGACTTCACTTTCTTCCTTTTTCACCCACATTCCCAAACCTCTAACATTCCAAGAAATAATCATTACTGAGTGAGCCCTTATCTTCAAAACCTAAAAGGATGGCTAATTTTTAAGTCCTCTAGCACCTCTCTTAATGATGTTCTTAGATCCAAAAGTAGCTACCTACGTTCCTAGAATCAAATGGACTCCATATTTCCTACTTAATAATGTTCTTAGATCCAAAAGTAGCTACCTACGTTCCTAGAATCAAATGAACTCCATATTTCCTACATCTATTGGAGAGGTGATAAAAATTAATGGAATATACCTGAAGATGGTGATTTAGAATATGCCCTTGCAACCGAAACCTGAGGCATTGTAGTGATCCTAGTGTGCAGCATCAAAGGTCTGTAATCTCCTTAATATTCCTTGTATTAGAAATGCACAAAGGAGGATCTTCTTCATTAGTAGAAAAAACTGAATATAAAGAGTGGTGAAGAAAATAAGTGCGTGGGTAAAGGAGTCGCAAAAAAAAAGAAAGATTAAGATGATAAGGTGTTTGAGCAAAGAGATAGGGTATTGATAAATAGCACTTCTTGTGATCTCATCAACTAAACCTAACAAGAGCATATTCAAAGCCTTTGTGCCTCATTCTTTTTGTAAATCCTCCAAAATCGCTTATTCCAGTAAAAAAATTCCCATGAAAATCTCGTCAACTTCTTTCTTCATTAAACATCGTTCACTTTTTGGGATGGAGATATGGAGGGGATTTTTTCGTAACACCTTTTATCCACAACCTCCTCCTCCTCCTCGTTATAGTTGATCTCTAAATTTAGGTCATGTTCTAATAGAGACTTAGCTCAATTTAGTGAACCTTTGATTTCCTCAAGTACAAAAATGAAGGAAGTGTTTTGCCTAGTGATTTTTGGTTTCCAAAGCCATCTGGATGTTGGTTTGATGTTACCCATTAATCTACTTCGGCATAAATATGATTCTTCTAGCTTAGATGGTGACTTGAAAAAATGTTTTCAACCTTTAAATCCTCGTGACTCCAAAAAAAAAATTAGCTCGCCATCAACTCAAATGTGACCAAATTAAAGAGACAAAAGTGAAATCAACAATAAACGCAACCACAAGTCCACAACTACGTATGTACAGTACACACCTAACAAATTCTAATACACGACTTTTGCCAATGTAAAGACACAATGATTCCAAAAACATATACTGAACAAGACTAAAGGAATAAGATACGGAAGATTATAAAATACCTATATACTATTAAGTTATTAACTACAACACAAAGTCATAAAATGTTAAGTTCCATACTAATCCGTGAGATTTTCTTAATCCTTGAATTGTCGCACCTTCTTCCTAGTGTCTCCATTTGTAAGCTTCTCTAAGGTATCTTAAATTCTTATTTCTTGCAAATCTAATAAGGCTATAATCAAAGTTGTCACCCACTTCAAATTACATATCAATCTAAATCATGACATTGTTATGGTAGCGAATATGTTCTACGTCCTTAAGACATATAAAGGATTCAATGGGTCATAGTCCATAAACAATCATTGGGTTGTCAACCAACGTTAAAATTGTTTAAGACCTTTTATTGTTCTTCAAGTTGAATTAAGGAAGCGCAAGGTATAGGATACAATAAAACCTTTTTGGACCATATTCCAAAGTAGTGTGATGAAGATTAAGGTTGATATAGTCTAGGTTGGCCTTGTTTCACATGCGTTGAAGTTCCACAAGACAGGATGTAAAAGACAAACTTTCGGATAGAGGCCTATATGCAAATGCTACTTGACAATTGGTTCTCAAATCCAGATCCAAGAACCAAGTGGAGGAGAATTACAGAAGAAAGAATATGAATACAAAGAGATACAAAAACAAGAAACGGAAATAGAAATGGTAGAACAAGTAGAAGAAGAAGAAGAAGAAGAAGAAGAGGAAGAAGAAATTGTATTATGATAATACATGAGTAGAGTACTCATCCTGGGCTCTTCATTCGTTGGAACTCCACTATTAGCACACATTATGTTTGGGTACAAGTACTAGTACTCTGTCCCAACTAGGGGTGTTCAACGGGTCGGGGCGGGTCATATCAAATGTTAAATGGATCGAAGCGGGTCAAAACCCGTTTAAATTCGACCCACTTTGACCCGATTTGTAAAAGTTCATAAAATAATTTTTTTTATTCTACTTTATGACCCGTTGGATCAACCCACTTATGTATATAAAAATATCATTTAAAAATATTTATAAAAAAATTTTTAAAAAAAGTGGTTATTTTTTTTCGCAATTAGTTCTTATAATTATCCGACCCGACCCTTTACACCAAGGCTCATTAATGACCCGTTAAAATGTGACCCGACCCTTCACCTGTTGCCCGTTGGGTCGATTTGCCTCGTTGAACACCTCTAGCCCCAACCAAATGCAGATGGTTTACATGTTGTGGAGTCATAAGTTCAATATTGATCTCTACCCATAATATAAGGGCTCATTCTATTTTTGATACTCACATACTCAAGAAGTTCCAAAAAAAGAAAGCAGCATATCGAGCTATAACTAGACTTAAACATATGTTGATCAACTAGGTCATACAAAAACTATAACAAGCACAATCACGTCTACCATATTCTTATGAGACCATTCCATTTTGTAAGCAATAAGATCATACCCTACAAAACCCGATGCCCCACATATAACACATAGACCAACCAAACAAAAGATCTACAGCAAGCTTCACCTCTCTTACAGCATAAGGACATCGCTAAATTCCATTGCTTAAACTTCAACGCCCAAAATACCCTACCATCTTTTCAGCCATGAGTTAGGACTTAGGAGCAATGTGGCCTTGTTTATGCACTATGATCACTATTGAAGTTCTCGATAATAACTCGAGGTTATCGCAAAGGTAAGTTTCTCGCTCTAAATCACTTTAACCGACAAGCGTCATGCATGTAGTAACATGGCCTGGACAATAAGGTATTTTTAAGTCATAGACCTAGAGAGCAACATCTTTTTTGGAAGGTAGAAAAGTATTCAAGGTCACTAAGAGAATAGCATAGGCAAAAAGTAAGTAATAGATTGATTTGACACATCAGCATAAGAAATAGATTAACTGAGGGGATGGGGTGATGGTAATACCTTAATGGCAGCTGTATACATGCCAAGTCGTTGATAGGCAAGACCTAACGCCTACAAAAGAAAATGAATGGTGTCGCTGAATAAATAAGAACATTTGCTACGCATAAAGGAGAAAAAAAAGAGGGGGAGGAAATAAGTACAGACTTCCCAGAGATCAGCACTGGATGGATAGCCTCTGATAGCATGCTGAAGACTTTGGACTGCTTCAGACCACTTGTGTTGATGGATCTGTACATTTAAGATGAACGCATTTCACACCATCCTATAAACACCTTATCTTGGCTTATATTTGGTTAAGGAAGGAAGGTGTGTAACAAATAAAAGGCTTACCAGCAATAAACCTAATCTGGAGAAAGCCCAAAAAGCACGGGGAGACTTGCCAGATGCCTCCTTGCATATAGCAACCTCCAGACTTTCCTTACTTTGTACGTCCAACAAATTACACAATGCTTCCTAAAAAAAGCAAAGAATTATGGAGTATTTGTCATGTAACATTAAGGGGTGTTTGATTTGGAGAAAACAACTTTTTAAAAAATTATTTTCTCCATTTCGCATTGCTTGGTTTGGCAAGGGAATTAAAAATATATTTTCTCCACCCCAACCTTAACACCTCCATTTCATCTTTTAACTTATCTATCAAACCGGAAAATAAATTATCACAGGCATGTTCAATTTGAAACTACTTTACACGAAAAACCATTTTCTATGGAAACTGGTATAGCAAAACATTAGAAACAGTAGAGGGCAGTTACCCCGGACTGCGCATCATCAGGATTAAGAGAGACAGCGCGCTGGTAGCATTTGAGAGATCTCTGGGTATCCATACAAAAACAACTGTAGTAATGCCCTAAATATTTGAAGGCTTCCCCATTTTGGGGATTTAATTTTGCCGCCATCAAGAATCGTTCCGCTGCTTTTTCCCTCCATTCTATTCCTTTTTCCCACAAACATTTCCCCTACAAGGAAAAAATCAATCAGTTCCTCAGATTCACTCAAATCCCAACAAATCTTGAACTACTTTTGCTACTATGAAGTAGAAATTAACGAACAAATGCAAAATAGAAAAAGAAATTACGAGATTGAAATGGTGGGAAGGATCATCTGGATGAGATTCAACTAGTTCTTCGAAGAGTTTCAAATCATTATTCCTATATTCCTTCATCTGCATGTTTGCAATTAAATTTAATTTAATTGGAATCTTTAAAGATGAACAATGTGAAATTTCAAATACAAGGGGATAAAAAGAAAAAGAAACATACGATAAGGTATGCTAATCAAACTGTGATTCCGCCAAAAACCCTAAAATTATTGTCAACTTAATCAAAAGTTCAAAACCCACTGTCTTTTGCAGTTTGCGGTGAAAAAGGTTGGAGAAATGTCAGTAGTGCTACACAATTCTCATGCAACCCTGGGATTGACAATCATCCAAATAAACATTCGTAAAAAAGAACTACAGAGTATATTGAGAAATTGGGAATGTGAGATTCATCAAATGAGATTTACTTGAGAATTGAGAAACAACGCCTTCTAACTTAGAGAAGAACACTAGTCACCAAAGTGCAAAGTAAAACAACCTTTGAAAAAACCCTAAAAAGATATATTTTGTTTTTTTAAAGCTAGTCACCGGGTACCCGCCACCTTTAAAATTTCGGCCCATGACCCGATCCGGTCAAGGCGGGTTGGGTACCCGACCCGTACTTTACAAATTTTTTTAGAAATTGACCCGCCATTTATGTTGCGGGTCGACGGGTCGGATTTTTTTTAACGGCCCTAATTATGACCAATCCAACGATACATATTAAAATAAATGTCTCCTTCTCTGCTTGAAGTAGAATTTCCTCTCTGTAGATTTTCTAAACTAGCCTCCCTAGGAATTCTAAGATATTATCCTGTATCTCTGAACAATGTTCTCGTTTACGTATTGTCAACGACAATGATGATGTTGTTGATTTTAGTGCAGAAATTGAGGGGTCATACAGTGATAAATTAGGATTACGGCTTGTTACCAAATTATTAACTGAAAAACCCATCAATATTGATGCCCTCAAACATAACATGAATCACATTTGGAGCCTCAATCCATGGATACTAATATTTTCATCTTCTAGTTCCTACATTGGCAAGACAAGAAAAGAGTTATGGCAAGGATTCCTTGGTGCAATGAACAGAGGTTGCTTTTGCTGCAAGAAAGCCCTCTTACCACTCAAGCCTTAGAGGTACCCTAGATTCTTCTCCTTTTTGTGGTGAGATTCTATAATATGCCCTTTGAATTACGTTCAGATCAGAAAATTAGGGAAATTTCATCCCCATGGAATGAGGTTCTTGAAGTAAAATGGGATCTCCTTGAGATTGATATATATCGAAGGATTCGAATTATGCTTGATGTTTCCAAACCCTTATACGAAAGGTTATCCCACTTTTGTTTCCCTTGTGGTTTGATGAATTACACGGATAGGGATTGTAGGTAGATCATAGATGAGGATTGGGAGGATGGACATAAATGAGGGTTAAATATTAAAGCTTCACCAAGAAAGGTCTTAGCAAGAATAAGAAAGAGATGGAAGTTCTGAAGGGTAGAGGGCGAAGACTCGTCACCACTAAACTTATCACACAAGCTATTGATCCTCCTGGGAAAAATGGGGTTGACCACAATGTTAATGCTAGTATGGTTGTTACTGTGGTGTTACATTTGCTTCCTAATGAGAGTGGTCCTATGATGATGACATATTAATTTATAGCTACTACCCCATGAATTCACGTATTATCTTATGGTATTAGTGTCCCTTACCATGTTCTTTGAGGACTTCATATGAATTATGTTGAGAAAATGGGTGGTGTAGCTAGAAATGAGAAAGTTATGAAAGCTTTCCGTGATTGTGAGTTCAAGGACCTCGGGAATTAAGGAAGCTCTTTTAATTGGAGTAGGTGGAATTCTACGGCTAATCACATGAAGGAGCTGCTAGACAAGTTTTTTGCCACAACGAGGTTGTTTACATTTACCTACACTTTTTTTGTCAAACACTTGCCCGTTTACAAAGCATATCATGCTCCTATCTTTCTTAAAAAAGATCATACCTTACATGAAGAGGGAGGTAACAAACATTTCAAGTTTATGTCTATTTCATTGTCAAATGATGAGTGCAAGAGGGTGGTTGAAGAAATATGGAATGAATGACCAGGTTATACAATTCAGAAACGAATTGATGTATATGTAAAGGGATTAATCGAATGGGCGAGGAAGACTTTTAAGGAGCTATAAAAGAAGATTAAACCTGCTGAAAAAGTCTAGTAAAGGCCCAAAAAATGTGATATAGATGCACGCATCCTCCAAACATGCAAAGATATTAGTGATGCGCGGGACAATCTTCATCATCTTGAGGAGTCCTACTGGTTTTTGCGTGCTCGGGCTAATGAAATCAAAGATGGGAACAAAAATACATAGTACTTTAACCATAAAGCTAGTTCTCGGGGACAAAGAAACTCTATTAAAGGGCTAACAAATCTTAATGGAAGTTGCAAATCGGGTATCCCTAATATGAAGCACATCATCTCTGATTACTTGTCACAAATGTTGCAATCCAACATAGGGAGAGATTTTAATGAAGCTTTGAGGGGATTGGATTGTTGTTTAACTGATGAAATGAATGAATGCCTTATTAGTGAACCAAAAGGTGATGAAATTAAAGATGCGTTGTTTCAAATGCACCCTACTAAAGCTTCAGACCTATATGGTTTTCATGATCTCTTTTATCATAATTTTGGAATGGGGTAGGCCCAGACATTATTGCTCTTGTGAAGAACTGGTGGCGAGGCAAAATTTCGTTGAAAGGCATTAAAACTTGCATTATTTTGGTCCCTAAATGCAATGATCCAAAATTTATGGCAATTTTTCAATAGATCAATTGTTGTAATGTGGTCTAAAAGATTATATACAAGGTGTTGACAAACAAATTAAAACCCTTCCTAGGTGACATTTTCTCCCCCAATCAAACCGCTTTCATCCCGAAACAATTGATCATTGATAATGCACGTATTGCTTTTGAAGCCTTTTCATTCAATGAAATGTGGGTCCTCTTCCATGATGGGCTTCCTGCTTTAAAACTCGACATGAGTAAGGCCTATGATAGAGTAGAATAGGGATTCCTTAAGAGAGTTATGTTATATTTGGGTTTTAGTGATGCATGGGTAAAAAGAATCATGGGATGCATTTCTAGTGCGAACTTCAGTTTCAAGTTGAATGGTTTTGTTTTTGGCAACCTTAACCCCTCGAGGAGCCTGCGCCAGGGTGACCCATCTGCCCATATCTCTTACTGATTTGTCCTGATACTTTTTCTTCATTATTATCTCGTGCCGCAACTTTAAAGGGGATTCATGGTATCTGGGTTGTAGTGGAGCCCTTGTGATTTAACATCTATTTTTTGTTGACGATAGTATTATCTTTACTAAAGCGTCTCTGTAGGAATGTTCCAAAATAGCTAATATCATTAGCACTTTTGAGCGAGATTTTCCGGTCAAAAAGTGAATTACGAGATGACTCAAATATCATTTAGCAAGAATGTATTGCTTAACTTGAAGATGGATATCACAAATTGCCTAGGTGTGGTTGAAGTAGTCCGTCATGAAAAGTAGGGTTGCACACGGTCCGGTCTGGTCTAGTTTGACAGAAAAATCAGACCATATCAGAAATTCCGGTCTGGAAATTTTTCAGACCAGACCGGTCAACACACCGGACCGGACCGGACCAGACCGTTTTAGAACGGTCTGATCTGGTCTACGGTCTTTTTTCTTTTTTATGCATTTTTTTAATTGAGAATCTAAGATAATGCATTCTATACGTACATTAAAATTAATATACGTACATAATTCAAGGTACTTGATTATATCAACCAAAAAATAGCATCAAAAATACATAAACAGAACAAAAATACCCAAAAATATCAAACAAAAAACTGAAAAATACCCAAAAATATCAAAAAATACCCAAAATATCAACATAATATCAACTGAAAAACGAAAAAAAAAAAACAAAATATCAACTTATAAATATTCGAAATACACAAACTGAACAAAAAAACCCTAAAAAATCAAAAAATCAATCAACATAGATTCTACACTTGATTCCGTGGTGAAAATCAACCGTCAAGTCGTCAATCGTTGGGAATTGGGGCTTGCGGACTGAGTTGCGTGGATGGAGAAGAAGATGGAGATTGGAGACTATAAATTAAAATCGAAAGAAACTATATTAAAAACCAAGAAAGAAGCAAGAAAGAAGCTAATTGAGATGGAGAAACAGTTACCTGAGTGAGTCGAACAACAGAATGTTGAAGAAGGGAGCGCCGTTTGCTGAAGTCTGGGTTGAAGAAACTATTTAAAGTGGGTTTATATATTACTATACGGTAGTTGGGATTTGGGATTTGGACCGCCAGAGTCCAGACTTAATTAATAATAAAAATGTGTAAACTAAAAAATAAAAATATTCAAGATAATACGGTGGAAGTCCCTAGAATATCTAAGATAATAACTAATTAAAAAATAAAAATATCTTAGATATTAAGGTAGAAGTTCCTAGATTAGATTAAGTAATTAAAAAATATATATATATATAAGATATTTTAGTAAAGTTGTAACCAAACTTTCACTATAAATACCCATGGATGTATTCGCTTTTGTGCAATGAAAACAATAACCATTTTACATACTTTCTTCCCTTCCTCTACAAACAAATCATCTACTACTTTCATCTCCAAATTTTCCTACACAGACTTCATACTTGGGCCTTCTAATATTATTACGGTTTTCCGGTCTGGTCTGATCTGAAAATTTTAAAACCTAGACCGGACCGAAAATCGTATTTTATTTTAAAAAAAACCGGACCAGACCATTTATACCGTAGACCAGACCAAATACTTAAATTACGGTTTAGTCCGGTTTGATTTGCGGTTTAGACCAAACTCTGTTCAGCCCTAATGAAAAGTACTTTGGTCTTTCGACTATTGTGGGTAAAACAAAAAAGGCAATTTTTTCTAGCATTAAGGAGAGGATTTGGAAAAGTTTCTTCTAGGAATATGGATGACAACATTGATAACATCGACATTCCCACTGCTCCAATTAGTATAGGCTTTAAAATTCCCGAATTAATTGACGAACCAAAACAAATGTCCAGATAAACCCAATATACTCTTAATATGAAAGTGGCGGAAGACACACCAAACGTCAATAATAGTATGATTTAATCTTTATAATAATCATCTCAAGGTCCATCTAATCAATCTTAAGGTTGTAATGATTTTTAATGAGAAGAAAAAAAATTGACTAAATAATAGTATGATTCAAGAACCAGGCAATGTATAATTATAATATTTCAAGAATTAATTAAAGAGATAATCATCAATATTATACCTTACATTACAATGGGAAGAATGAAGGCTGGACCGCAGCTTCTCGGGAAAGAACGAGGTTGTTGGGCTTTGTTAATTTTCGAAAATAAACAAGAGAACCAAAGGCTTTGCTGCTGCGGTTTGTCCCGGGATACCGAGAACAAATAAGGGTTCTCGAGTGCACGAAAATCAGGAATCAAGGGAGGAAGAAGGTGGGTGCAGACCTAGGGTTCGAAAATTCAGAGGAGCGGGGTGGCTGCACAGCCCCTTTTTCGACAGAAACAGAGGAGAGGTTTATGTGTGAGGATTGAACGGATGGTTTTACTGTTATGCTTGGTCCAACATCACTTTATTGAAAAAGGGAGGGAAAATAAAAAGCTGTGATTTTAGAAGAAGATGAATAGGTTAGGTATTCAACTTACGAAAATTAAATAATTTAGGATTGAAGATACTTACAAAGAGAATTGGATCGGAGGAAGAAGTAGACAAGAACACAGGGATTGAAGGTTACATATAAAGAGATTGAAGATTACTTTTCACCATTGTTAAACACGTCTATATATATTTGTAAAAATTCAAATTTAATATCTTAATAGTCAAATTATCGTTTTAAAAATAAGTATTCAAAGTCTATAAAGATATTGTATTGGTTTAATTCAAATTGAATATGTTATTAGTTAAATTATGACATGTACTTTGACAATTGATTTTGTAATCAATCTCAATTTTGAGCTTATAATCTTCAATTATCGATTTAAAGAGAAGTATTCAGATTGAATAGAATTATTGCAACGCATTAAGTTCAAATTGATTATATTAGTATTAAAACCGTGATATATAATTCAACACTAAATCCTTGTCTGCATCTCTTTGTAATGTCAATAAAGTCGATTTCATATCGAATTCATTCATTAAACCACCATTAGAGAGATTCTTGAAGTTTTACAAATGAAATATCGATTTTATTGATAGTTTCTTGAAGATTTACAGAGATTTGTGAAGAATTGAATGTGCAAATCTTTATAAGGTTGTTTTCATGTCGAATTCATTTATTAAACCACCATTAGAGAAATTTTTGAAGCTTTTACAGATGAAATATCAAATTTCTTGATAGCTTGTTGAAGATTTACAGATTTGTGAAGATTGAATGTGCAAATCTTTTTGATTTTCTTTTCTAAATGGAGATGTTAAACCTCCATGAATATCATTTTCAAAAATAGCAGTTTTTTTATATTTACTCTTTTTTTTTGTAATGTTAATAGAGATTAGGCTAGGAGGTAGATGGGCCGTCTCATATTGAGACGGTCTCGGTCAAGACTAGCTGAAATAAAATATATAAAAAGATTTAAATGGTATGTCATCCTTGTTAGAGCCTAATTTATTTTCTCATAATCCAATACTACTTTCTCAATTGAACTTATTTTTGACCAAAAATAGTTCTCATTTCCATATTTGTTTTAAATTTAATTCTCAATCGAAGTTTAAACTTAATCCCAAAATCATTATTACTGAGTATACATTCCTAGTACGTACTACCTCCTATTCAACCCATTAGTCCTATTTAATTTTTTACACTTGTCGAGACACCATTTTAATTCTTAATATCTCTAATTGTTTTTAATTAAAAATTTTAAAATTTTTTATTAATAATCCTTGTATTGAGACGAATCAAATAAGATCCCACATTACTATGTTTTAACTTATACATTAAGAATAAAGTACAAATTCAAAGTAATAAGTGAATTGTGACAAAAAATAAATGGGACTAATGGGTAGAATAGGAGGCAGTATGACATAAGACACTTTGTTAACCAACTGACCTTAAAATTTCTAACAAACCTAAAGACTTCTATTTAGACCTTATAAGACCTAGCATTCCCGAAAATTTGATTCTACTCATCTTAGAATAAAGTTTGTCCTGGGACTTACCTCTCAAAAACTAAGGAGATGTAACAGTCATAGCTATAATAATGATAACAGATATAAGTGCAAACAACTAAAGATAGTCACGTCTCATGTCATCCTTTGCTTCACATGTAGCTTCTTCATCAGTAACGAGATTAGACCATCGCACTTCACAAGTGCTACACTACCTCGACATGTATTGCAAGTCATTCTATCTAAAATCTAAACAAGTGTCTTCTTGTACTGCAAGGTGTCAGCAAGATTAAGCTGCTCGGGCTAAAGAACGCGTGAGTCATCTCTGATGTACTCTCTCAGCTGAGATACATAGAACATATCATGCGACTGGTAAAACGAGGCTTAAAGCTATTTCATCTATTGCCCTCAAGAATTTCGTAGGGTCCAGAGAACCTTGGATTGAGTTTACAATTCTTCCCAAATCTCATCACTCCCCTAGTTGGTGAAACATAAAGGAATACCTTATCCCCGACTTAAAACTCAATAGGTCAGCGTTGTAGATCTATGAAGCTCTTTGCCTATCTTGAGTTGCTCTCATCCTCTTACGTATAACTGAATTTGCTTGCTCATCTCCTGATTCAAGGTGGTCCAATAATTACAACATCAAACTATCATCCAAAAATAACAGAGTACGACAACTACGATTATACAATGCTTCAAACGGTGTCATCTATACACTAAAATGCTAACTATTGTTATATGGAAATTCATCAATTATGCTCTAAATTGATTTGGGTAAAGAGGTGTGAGAGTTTGAATCTAAATAAGTTAGGGTTTGTTTTAAGATTAAATATGAGGTTAGTATGTAGTTGTTGATGCATTTTGGGTGAAAATTTGTATTTGGACAGCTTATATAGACTTTATTCATGTGTTTTTAATTGTTGAATGTTGGTAGTGTTGATGGTAGGAGATGGTTATAGTTGTTAGCCTTATAAATGGTGACTAATCATTGCTTATATAACATGAAATATGGTAATGTGACTAGTATTGTTGGTACCCATTGTTGTGGATTAAATGATAGTAGTTACTAAGTTAAGATTAATGTGGTTAGTATCACTAATGAAAGTATTGTCGTAGTTGTAGTTATTTGATAAGGTAGTGAGTCTTGAGTTTGGTTATGACCATTGTTAATGATTGTAGTGAGTTATTTGTAGATAGTTGAGCTTGGTTGTCATATTGATGTTTCAATTGTGTCGCTAAGTTGTGAGACGTTGACTCAAATTATACGAGCCGTTAGTTTTTCAAGCTATTATTTGACTCGTTCATCATCTTACTCTTAAACCTTGGAAAAGTAATAAATCATTACTGCCATGAGTAATATGATTGATATTGAGTGTAACATCATATATTATGTGTCCTTAAACTTTTCCATGGATAGTTTGATTAGAACGCACAAGCGTAGGGTTGCGTTCCTTTCACTTGAACATATCTAGATGTAGAAATTGAATGGACTCTAATGTTATGGTTTGATTGAAATTGATAACGAAGTTCATGTGTGAACATGGGTTGAATGTATCGCATGAGTACGTTTAGAGTGCGTATTAGCTTGAATCGAAACTTGTTTGGTTAATAGTGTAGTTTGTATGGAGTCAGTGCTTCTTAAATGATGCGAAGTAGACTTATTAGTCTTACTTTAATCGTGCATAGGTTCCCGGTTCATAAGGGGGGCGTAAGACCTCCTTCTTGGCGATTTATCTAACTTGTTTTCAGGAGTGCAGTGGAGTTGCAGGTATGCACACGCAGTAACTAGTTCTTGTTTGCATTTTTCTTTACGTACGCATTGAGTAATATTGTTATATAAATTGTGCATGCCTTTGAATTGTCATTGAACAACTGTGGTTACGATACTTCAAATTAGTCTATGTAGCATTAGTCGAGAATGAGATTGAGTGTCTTATGATTAGAATGTTGGATAAGGTGAGATGGAACGGAAATGAGAGTCTCTTAGTTGGGAAGTAAGAAACTGATTGATTGTAATGGAATGAGTTCCATGTTGAGGTAATAGCAGATTTGTTCAATTATTATGGCTCCACTGGTTAGGGTACCCCAGTTGGTTTAGTTCTCGGAGGTATGGATCATCTATATATGGTCGCTGTACGGGGGTATGTTCATACTTTACCATTAGGCGTCGGTATGGCCCGTCACCGCCCTTGGTTGAGGTGTTGCCATGGGGGTCTTGCAAACCCCAAAATGGAGGCCTCTAGTCGCATGCGTTAGGTATGTTGGCTCCACTGGTTTGGTACCCCAGTTGGTTTAGTTCCCGGAGGTATGGATCATCTATATATGGTCGTTGTACGGGGGTATGTTCATACTTTACCATTGGGCGCCAGTATGGCTCGTCACCACCCTTGGTCGAGGTGTTTCCATGTGGGTCTTGCAAACCCCGAAATGGTGGCCTCTAGTCACACATATCTATAGATATAAATTTGGAAATGGTTAAGCTTTGGTGCACGTGATCGAGAAGTTATGAAGTCGAAAAGGATTAAAGAGGATAAGATCGACATTAAGAAGTAGGAGATGATGTGTAACACCCCTGAATTTCCGACCCCTTAAACGAAACCAAAATCGTAAAAGACGGGAGGGAATTCGGGTGTTAAATAAAAAAAGAAAAGGAAAAGAAATTCGATAATTGTTAAAGATTAACTTTAAAAGGAAGGCGAGTGAAATTTCGGCAGCATTTATGCTGTAAACTGAGCATGTGACATATATAGACAGAGGATTAACAACTTAAACTAATCTACGGCATTCAATGCCTTTCAAAGGTATGTCACGACGGAATGAATCATCGTCGGCTCATCAAATCAACTCCATTACGGACCGTGGTTCCAGTGTTGACGCATCGATTGTAACGGCTACAAACGAAGTAAATTTGTAGACATACATACAAAACTACGCAGCGGAACTATGAATCATGCAAGGAGTCACGTGGCTCTATACAAAAGACATATACAACCCAAAAGGAACTTTGCAAGTAATGTAAAAGCTACAAAGCATCGGCTGCTAATAAAAAGGTTGCTATCATCGTACTCCGCTCTTTCCCCCCAATGCAATGCAAAGAAACTCCTAAACCTGTTATGTCAAACTATGATCCTCCTGCTGCTCAACATAATGACCATAGCCACATGTGTCATAGCAGAAACATCATAGAAAGTCACGAAGAAACAACAACGCATACACGTCAGTAATCAATGAACTTATAACAATTATCATAATCATAGAACAGGGATAGGCGACGACATAGTACAACAATAACGAAGCCACTCCTAAGTCTAAACACTCATCTTTACTCATGATTTCTCTTTCAAACTACTAATCTCTCAAGGTATATTCAAAGATAGTGGATCTTCTCTATTCGTGGCATAGTGACATGTCCAAGGACGTTATCGGCCACCCGGCGTCCATGGAAAAGTACGAGCTCATACCCCCTCTAGCTGACCCTCTCGGGTCCTACCTTCAGGAAAAAATAATACACTGGGGTACCAATCCAGTGAAGAGGCAACCATATTGGGGTTTGCAAGGCCCGCATGGTGACACCTCGGTCAAGGGGCGTTATCGGCCACCCGGCGCCCAATGACAAAAGTATGCTCATACCCCCCTTACGGTGGTCCCGTCGAACCTCACCTAGGGGACTATTAGATCAACCAGATATAATCTAGTTGAGTCACGCCAATTAATCATAACCAAGGCTCCATAACTAGGTAATCACTTCGATACCACACACAACTATAGTGCGTCAACTATTTAGAAACTTGTTCTTCAGTCTCCTTATACTTTCATCCTACTTGCCTATATCACTATTAGGCTATTCGATAGCATAGTTTACTTGTTGGTAATCAAAAATTCTAGTATGATGCATATAATCACGAAATATCAATAATACTTGAAACGATGAATATGAAAATTTAATTACTGCGTGTACGTACCTGCAAGCGTCACTGCACGACCAAAAGTTACAAAAAGCACCCAACTAAGGTTCTATTTTCCTCTTATGAACTAGGAACCTATACAAGTTATGAATAGAACTAATGAGTTCCCTTGACTACTTTGTCATACCAGCTAAAGCTAAGTAACCACTGTGATCCAGTCACGACAAGTTTTCAATTACTTTAGCACCCACACATCTCATTCACCACAAGTCGAAATCACTAGCTCAACAATAACATAAGTCTTTCCATCGATTAGAGGGAAAAGGAGTGAGTGAGTCATTCCTTTACATCAACCAAATTTGAGTTATATCGATCCAAGCTACTTTAAGATAACATAGCAATTCACACTTAACTCTTACAATGTTAATGTAGTGCTAATATGACGACAATGACAAATCTTTAGGTTATCACCTCGCAATAAGATTTGTTATATTATCCAAGGTTAGAAACAACCATAATCAAGACGTCATAACAAGTAACTTTAATAATTCTCAACAAATCGACAATATGCTTATAACCTTACTAATAATATTTATTTATAAGTTCGATAACCTAGTTAGAGTACTTGTAATCAACATTAATAATTTCATTTACTTTAACAAGGTCAATTAAAATTTCCATTCCTAATTAAATTCCCACATTCAAGCACAATTAAAGTTGCTCATGTACTAAGACACCATCAAAATAGCACACAACCATTATTTTCATTCACACTTCAAACTCTAGTCATAAATATGTTTGATTCATCAAACACACTTTTACCCACAAAAAGGATTTAATGAAAATAATACAAGTTCACTACTTTTCATTCATATATCAAAAATCCAATTCATGAGTACATTCAAAACATCAATCAAATTCTTATCTATAATAAGACTCAATGACAATCATACAAAAATCAACACCAACTCATAAACTTAGTAAAGTTTCAATTAGAAATAAGTAAGAATCAAAACAATGGAAGAAGAGGTGGCTTCCAATGGCGGGACTAGAAAAAGGGGTGAACTATAGTTACTTGTAGTAGTGAGGGTGGCGTAGATGAAGCTCGGTGATGGTGAGGAAGCCCAAACAGCCGCTGTTGCTGTCCAGAGGAGCAAACGCAGCAGCTGCCGCCCTTGGAGGGAGAGTTTTGGGCCGGCTGCTGGTGGCTGACGCGGGGGGAGAAGACACGTAGCCCCGGTGCTGCTGCTAGGCGTCAGCTGTGGCGGTTCTGTGGGCTAAGGCTGGGTTGTGCGTGAAAGGGAAGGTAGGAAGGAGAGAAGGGAAGAGAGAGTGGAGGGTGACAGCTGGTTTTGCAAAAATAAGGGTTTAGTCTCACGTAAGAATAAAACCCTAATTCATTTAATTGTTTTATTTTATTTTATTGTTTTTTTATTTTTTTATTTCTATTTTTTTTTTGAAGGTATATAATTATTTAATTTATTTATTTATTCTTGTCGATTAGTTTTCGCACACTGCCCAACTAAGAAAAACTCACATTCGTTTGTTTATATATATATATATATATATATATATATATATATATATTTTTGTACAATTATAGTTATAAATACTCAGATACGTTTAACATTTAAATTCGTATAAGAAAGAAAGTTATTAAACTGATTCAAAATAATTAAATATATTTGCAAATCTTTAAAAGTTACTAAAATATTAATTAATCACGTCAATAAATCTCGGTGTGTTACATGATGTTTAGGGGTCAAGAGTAACACTTGGAGTGTTGTGGAATTTCTTTTACATTGTGATATACTTTATTGATACTAATTATGTCTTATTATGATATTATGTTAGTTACTGACGTGTACATGGTTGATTTGTTTGATATGGCTCTTTCTATGGTGGCCCTGTGATGATACGTTTGATATCTTTGTCTTACGTTGAATAGCAGGGTGATTATAGGCGGATCTAGCAGGTGACGATGATCTTTTGCATTGCATTTTTGGGGGCGATGAGCGCGTGTGTTGGATTGTGCGATGAATATATTTTTGGACTTGATATGTAGTTTCGTTTCTCTTAGTCTGGCTATGTTTTGGGGTTTGAGGCATTTGACCTCTCTTTTGTACAACTTGATTTCCGCTTCAAACTTTCTAGCTGTATAGTCTTTTGTTTCATTGTTTTAAAAACTCAAGTGTTACATGGGAACCACGATCCATGTTTTGTAGATAGTTAGGAGAAACCGGCGATGAGACGATCCGCTGTGATATATTTTGTTAGGCCATCGATGCCTTTACGCTTTGCTGTTTATATATATCGTTGACTTTCTACATGGGCGTCCAATTTTAGGGTATATGCTGCCGAAATTTCTACTCATTTATTTATTTCTTCATTTCTCCTTTTTCTTTATCTCTTTTCTTTTTGTAACACCTGAATTTCCTCCCGTACCTTACGGTTTCGGTTTCGTATAGGGGGTCGGAAATTCAGGGGTGTTACAGGAGCAAAGTCGAAGTATGTATAATCCGAGCCAAGTCCGACCCATTGCCATCCCTAATCGCCAAAGAAATACAAGGCGCTCGGACGCGAATGAACAGTCTGAGGCCACTGAAGGCATTATTCACATGATCTCTGGAGGATGTTCAGAGTATGACTAAAGCACCCGATCGATTAAGGATATTCATACCTTGAACACTATGACCGTGGAAGATAAGAGAGTAGTAGACGGACCAAAAATGATTTTTGCTAAAGTTAGTCAACCAATTCAGCATTCCCATTCTGATCCAATCGTACTCACCATCAAAGTCGGCCTCATGAATATATGAGGAGGGTTTTGGTAGACACCGACAGTACTGTCGATTTGATCACTATGTGTAACAACCCGTGTTTCTAAAGATGAAATGGTTTGCGGAAATAAACTTTAAGACGATTGTCACTTACTTTTAAATAAATAAGAACGACGATATGAACTTTGTAAACCTAAAAGTATATAAAACTTAAAGGTACAAAAACTTATTATAATATTTGTAGAGGAAAACTCCTTTAAAAGAAAAGAAAAGAAAGTCTTAAAGGACTAATAGTAAGAAATCATGTGGCAAAAATGTCCTAGAGTCCACTCTCACACTTTCAGCCCGCACGATAGTGTTCTTATAATCATTCAACATTTGTATAAAATATAAATCCACAATCAGTAGGGAGTAACTAGACGTCCTTCCTAATCATAAAACACATACAATTTATCTCTAATCACAAAGAAATTTAAACAGTTATCTCATACTTATATGAATATATAAATCCAAATTAAAACCAATCAACGTTTGAAAAACAAATTTAAAACATTTAAAGCTTTCATTGAATATAAATTCTATAAACAAATTTAAATAATTTAATAAATCAAACAAGTATGGTTTCACAAATTTCAAAAAAAAAAATCAACAAGTGGAAAAGGAACGAACGCCGGTGTTAGATGCCCACAAGATGACCATACACTAACAACTCCTAAGGTTTGTCGGGCGAACCCCAGTCTATGAAATAGACCTGTCTAAGAATGGTCAATTCTCCCCTAGCAGTGGATGCCTCCTTTGCCTTACACCATTGGGTACCAGGACGACAACAATTAACCAAGGTATATATAAGTATCATTAGTAGCATGTACTAACCATTTAGAGATACCAAAACAAGCCTTACATTCTTATGGCTCCTTACTCTCACAAAAAAGGTAAAATATAAAACATAACACAATGTACTTAACACAATATATATGAGATGCCAAAACAGGCCTTACACTCAAAACCATCATCAAAATACTTAACATAATGTACTTCATCAAAAAAAAAAAATTATTTTGAAATTATAATATTTTCAACAAAAAAAATCCAGAAATTTATTTTGATACAAAACCTTATGTTATGAGTATTGTTTGAGTTTGGAAATAATGTCAACTATAAATTTGACCTAGTCAACATAAGTCAACCCTATTACTAACTCTTGGCAAAGAAGTACTAATAAAAGTGTTATTCTACTCAAAAGTACAATTTTGTCAACAACACTTCTAACATCTCAAAAGTAATAATACAAATTAAAAGAAATTATCAAGTCTCAAAATAAAATACTATAATACTCATTTTTATCCAAAACTATACTGTACAAAAAAAAAATATTCACTCAATTTATATCTAACAATTTTTTCAGGCTATCTATGTAACATTCGAGAAATTAATAATTTAAAACGAGTGTATTTAAAAGAATGACTTTAAATATACATAATATTAAACATTTTCAATTTAGTTTCTTTTCTCTATCCCTTTTCTTTTATTTTGATTAAAAATACCCAAACCCTTCTCTAACCCTTCTCCCTCTCTTTCATTCACATAAACCCAAAACTGTATCCTTCCTCTAATTTTTCGCAAGCCTCAACCATGAAGTCTTCAACCATGGATTCTTCCTTCACCTGAAGCAACTTCATCTTCCTCTAAGGCTTGAATTAATGAATAAACAGGTATGCTTCTCCCTTTCTTTCTTTATTCTTTTTCGAAATCAATTACTTCTATCATCTTCATTCTCTCTTGATTTTTCGAAGCCCAGATCTGCACTCACCTTCTCTTCTTATGAATTTCGAACTGTGCAGGCGTGACTTCCTCCCTCGTTGCTTTGTTACCAGAAAGCCCTATTTTCTCATATTAATTGGAACCAAGCAACCTCAAATATCTAATTGATTCTTTGATATTTTGTTTGGAATCTTTAATTCCATCTTTACGACATTGGTTGTATAAAGAAGGTAATAATGCTTTCGTTAACATATCTTTCTTTGTTAACACTTATATTATCAAAATTATACATACTTGATACTCCTTCTTGTGTTATTTTATTAATCAAGGTTTTTGTCATCATTAAAAGATCATCTCAACGATGAGAATTAATTAGTGAATTCATGATTTATGATATTCATTGTTGTAATTGGGTAGATGATAATTTTTGATGTTTAATTTTGATTTGGTGGTTTTGGAGGTGATTAATTTAATTGTGGGAAATAATCTATGATGGATGATTGGTTAAGTTTGTTAGATCTTGATGGTTAGTATGAGATTATGTAAATTATTGAGATTTTGAATCCTTAGAAATTAAAGGATTTAATTGGAAAATAAAAGTAATGTTAAAGTATTGAATAATTTTGTACTCTTGAATGAATTAGGGGATTCTTGTAGAAATCAAGAATTGTGATTTGTGAGATATTATAATATTTGTTGTTCTTACTAGGGATAGTTTGAAATTCTTGAAGGGGTTATAGGATTCTTTGGAGGATTTATGGATTTTGGGTTTATATGAAATATACGTGTTTAATTGGGAATATAAAGAGAATTGGGAAGATGAGCAATCTTTAAAGGAATATGAATTGTTCTGGATCACAATTATAAAAGGTTGTGTTTTAATATGCACAATCCTTTGACGATTTGATTTGCTAGGATAAAATCTTGGTTTGACCTTTAGACATAGGAGGAGATGTAATTTGTTATTAGTATAGTAGTATCGATCGCACGTTTGTGATGGTATGTTTACGGATGTGTTTCAAGAGATAACTTCGTCAACGATCTCTCCTAATATTTTGCGATGAACCGGTCTTAACCTCTTGAAGCGACATTGTCGATGAGTAGTAACAGTCCCTAAAAGGGGTCTGGCCAGACTAGTGATTAGAAAATATTTTTTTATCAAATTTGTTTTGAACTGATGATTATTGATGATGAATTGGTTATGAATGATTATGTTGATATGATATGATCAATGGATCGGGCTTGCGAGCTGGTCATTGACGGAGTTGAGGGACATTGTCCCCTACTCCCTGTTTTTGAGGTGAATTGTCATTCAAATATTGACTAGCCTCACCCGAGAGCGACATAGTCATAGAGCTATGGGGCACCTCTCAAACTAGACTCCCTGTGCGCACATAGATCTAGGAAACTGATGTTGCTTTTAAGCCTATGTTTTGAATTACTATGTTTTGTAGTTTTGGATTGTTACTTCTCATTCAGTTTAATCTGACTCCCTGTTGTTTCCTTTTTTTAGATTGTTTACAGATCGGTACCAGTCGGGAACGATGGGTTAGCGGTGATGAATAGAGTATACACGGAAGATTTATGAATTGAGTTTGTGGGAAGTGGTAGTGTTTGTATTGGGTTTTAGTAAGTGTGTAATAGACTTTGTATATTGATTACGTTAGACTTATATAGTAACTTTGTATTATTATTCTAAATTTTGGTTTAGCAAATTGGATTTAAGATTAGGTGTTGTGGTCATGTATTAGACCTCGTGACCCTTTTTACGAGCTATGAATCAAAATTTGAGATCTTTAGGTTAGTAAACCCCGTGATGACCTATCTTACTCAGTCAACGGTAAGCCGGGTTGTTACAGATGGTATCAGAGCCGACTCGCGACCGTGACTAATCCTTAGGGTTAGTTCACCTAGCGGGCATACAATCTTAGGAATTAGGAAAAACATGATATAAGGACTTAGATTTTTAAGATAAGAGATAGGAATAAAAGTGAATGTGATTGTGATATTAAACTAGGTGTTTGAGTTAGTAAGTCTTCTTAGGACATGTAGGATGTGAGGTGTAAGGATTACGGGGTAAAACGGGAAACACATTAACGATTGCTCGTGACGGTAAGAAGATTCAGTTCGCCGATGCGATATTTGAAGTGTTTTCTGATGATGCCTATGTCTCGTTGTTTATCATAAGTTCGTTGTCAATTATCGTTTTAGCAACTAGAATAGTATGTCTTAAGATTACGAATCGTGTCACCTTGTTTCTAGCTCCATACCATCATTATTTGCCGATCCACGATTATGATTATAGTTTGGTGCATGAAAGCAAGGTCATATGGTTGTGTGATATCAATCGTATTTTTGTTATAAGTGAGTTGAACCTTGATGATGTGGTATCGTAGAAGATAGTTTAGTGACAACAAGGTATATGGAGCCTATTGTTAGTAAAACCTAGGTGCGAGTATAAATAAAGACTTAGTGCTAGATAGTGTTTAAACTCTAATAGGAATGATGAAATTTTTGTTTAATATTGGATTTTGCCTTATATTGAGGATTTAGACTAATTCGTTTGGAGAGATAAAGTTGTATAAATAAAATGTTGGAGCCAGTTCGTCTAAGTAGAGTCATTGGAAAATGATGAGATTATTGTTAAGAATATATGAAGCTCTTTTGCTTGTTGGAATGACTAAACACAATTTACAGATTGAGTGTCATGTGAAAACTTGGAAGTCTATATAAAGTACAATTTGGTGATCAAGCATTAGGATATGTATAAGAATTAGCCGAAGTTGCTTTAGAGAATTTGGAGTTAAATTGTGAGTGTTGATATTATACGGTCTATACATTAAAAAGATGGTAATAATAATGTTGTGCTAGGAATAATTAAGGTTGTTGAACTAAGGAAGTCACTTAGTAGTATAGTGAGTACCGCATAAACGACTTTAGTTGTTACTTTTTGATGTTTAATAATATTGGAGATGATATTAAGCAAGGGGTTGTGTATGATATATGTATCAAGACTTGGTGGAAAAGGAATCTTTTATCATTAAGTATATTCAATAGTTCTAAGGGTTCGTGTCTGGAAAACTAAGGAAGAATGCATGGTTAAAGGTTGAGTATGATATAAAGAAAATTTAATGATTCGTGGAGTAAGATGATTATCGTTTAATAAGGATAAGTTTTGGAGTTTTATGATGTTCTTATTAAGATCGGTGTATAATGGTTGACTTTGGTAAAAGTAGCAAATTTGTGCAGTGTGAGTATTATCAAATTTTGGGTTGGAATTATTTTATATAAGGTTTTTTTTTTTTGTATGATAATAGTTGTCTTGTAGGAGGGTATATTAAGTGTTATGAACCTATGAGATTCTTGAACGCATAGGCGAGGTTGCTTATTGACTCGTTTTACCAGCTTCCACCGACAAGTGCGTGACGTGTTCCACGTGTCCCAGCAGAGACTAACACATTAGTTACGACTCACGCGTTCTTTAGCTCGAGCAGCTTAATTGTGATGACACCTTGCAGTTGCGGAGACACTTGTTTAGATTTTAGATAGGATAACGCGCATTACACGTCAAGGTAGTGCAACACTTGTGAAGGACGATGGTCTAACTACGTTATCGAAGAAGTCACGTGGGAAGCAGAGGATGCTATAAAACACGTTTATTTTGGTTACTTGCTCTAGTAGTATTAAGCTTATCGTTATAACTATTACATCTCCATAGGTTATTTAGAGGTAAGTTCGAAAACAAACTTTATTGTAAGTTAAGTAAAATTGTAAGATTTCGGGGAAGGTGAGGACTTGTCAGGTCTTGGTAGAAGTCTTAATGTTCGTTAGCACAATTTTACGAGTTTGTGCATAATAGGATGGTAAACTTGAGAAGTTATTTAGTCATGATTTTGGGGTTAAGCAAACTTCGAGGACGAAGTTCTTTTCAAGTTGGGTAAAATGTAACATTCGAGAAATTAATGATTTAAAACGAGTGTATTTAAGAGAATGACTTTAAATATACATAATATTAAACATTTTTAATTTAATTTCTTTTCTCTATCCCTTTTCTTTTATTTTGATTAAAAATACCCAAACCCTTCTCTAACCCTTCTCCCTCTCTTTCATTCACATAAACCCAAAACAGTATCCTTCCTCTGATTTTTCGCAAGCCTCAACCATGAAGTCTTCAACCATGGATTCTTCCTTCACCTGAAGCAACTTCATCTTCCTCTAAGGCTTGAATCAATGAATAAACAGGTATGCTTCTCCCTTTCTTTCTTTAGTCTGTTTCGAAATCAATTGTTTCTATCATCTTCATTCTCTCTTGAATTTTCGAAGCCCAGATCTGCACTCACCATCTCTTCTAATGAATTTCGAACCTTATGTGCAGGCGTGACTTCCTCCCTCGTTGCTTTGTTAACAGAAAGCCCTATTTTCTCATATTAATTAGAAGTAAGCAACCTCAAATATTTAATTAATTCTTTGATTTTTTGTTTGGAATCTTTAATTCCATCTTTACGACATTGGTTGTATAAAGAAGGTAATAATGCTTTCGTTAACATATCTTTCTTTGTTAACACTTATATTATCAAAATTATACATACTTGATACTCCTTGTGTTATTTTATTAATCAAGGTTTTTGTCATCATTAAAAGATCATCTCAACCATGAGAATTAATTAGTGAATTCATGATTTATGATATTCATTGTTGTAATTGGGTAGATGATAATTTTTGATGTTTAATTTTGATTTGGTGGTTTTGGAGGTGATGAATTTAGTTGTGGGAAAATAATCTATGATGGATGATTGGTTAAATTTGTTAGATCTTGATGGTTAGTATGAGATTATATAAATTATTGAGATTTTGAATCCTTAGAAATGAAAGGATTTAATTGGAAAATAAAAGTAATGGTAAAGTATTGAATAATTTGGTACTCTTGAATGAATTAGGGGATTCTTGTAGAAATCAAGAATTGTAATTTGTGAGATATAATAATATTTGTTGATAGTTTGACATTCTTGAAGGGGTTATAGGATTCTTTGGAGGATTTATGGATTTTGGGTTTATATGAAATATACGTGTTTAATTGGGAATATAAAGAGAATTGGGAAGATGAGCAATCTTTAAAGGAATATGAATTGTTCTGGATCACAATTATAAAAGGTTGTGTTTTAATATGCACAATCCTTTGACGATTTGATATGCTAGGATAAAATCTCGGTTTGACCTTTAGACATAGGAGGAGATGTAATTTGTTATTAGTATAGTAGTATCGAACGTACGTTTGTGATGGTATGTTTACGGATGTGTTTCAGGAGATGACTTCGTCAAAGATCTCTCCTAATATTTTGCGATCAACCGGTCTTAACCTCTTGAAGCGACATTGTCGGTGAGTAGTAACATTCCCTAAAAGGGGTCTGGCCAGACTACTGATTAGAAAATATTTCTTTATCAAATTTGTTTTGAACTGATGATTATTGATGATGAATTGGTTATGAATGATTATGTTGATATGATATGATCAATGGATCGGGCTTGTGAGCTGGTCATTGACGGAGTTGAGGGACATTGTCCCCTACTCCCTGTTTTTGAGGTGAATTGTCATTCAAATATTGACTAGCCTCACCCGAGAGCGACATAGTCATAGAGCTATGGGGCACCTCTCAAACTAGACTCCCTGTGCGCACATAGATCTAGGAAACTGATGTTGCTTTTAAGCCTATGTTTTGAATTACTATGTTTTGTTGTTTTGGATTGTTACTTCTCATTCAGTTTAATCTGACTCCCTGTTGTTTCCTTCTTTTAGATTGTTTACAGATCGGTACTAGTCGGGAATGATGGGTTAGCGGTGATGAATAGAGTATACACGGAAGATTTATAAATTGAGTTTGTGGGAAGTGGTAGTGTTTGTATTGGGTTTTAGTAAGTGTGTAATAGACTTTGTATATTGATTACGTTAGATTTATATAGTGACTTTGTATGATTATTCTAGATTTTGGTTTAGCTATTTGGATTTAAGATTAGGTGTTGTGGTCATGTATTAGACCTCGTGACCCTTTTTACGAGCTATGAATCGAAATTTGAGATCTTTGGGTTAGTAAACCCCGTGATGACCTGTCTTACTCAGTCAACGGTAAGCCGGGTTGTTATAATCTATTTAAATAATGTAAAACTAATATTAGTAAACTAGCAAACAAAAAGTAACTCGATCAATTTTTTTAAAAAAAAACAATTTAATAATTATAACATACACTAACATTTTATTTAACTACCAAATCCTACCTATTAATTCCACTAATTATTCTCAATATAGTTGTGCACACCTAATTATATCATTTATATTCTCAAACTAGTTCTACTATTCTTACTAATTTGTTCCACCAATTCATACAAATTAATTTTGCCAATTCTAATAAATTAATTATACTAATCTCATTGTTTCAATTTCTGTAATCATTATTTTCGGTTGTTAATAACCTCTAAATTACTTTAATTCCTAATTATTACTTATCTATTAATCGAAGACATCACCGAGAAGACCTGCTAATGTATTATATTATCAAATATTTCTATTAATAAATTGATTTAATTTATCAAAATGACTAATTTATAAATTAATTAACTAATATATACTTTATATTTTATCGCTCCTAACTACTAATCAATTAATAGATGCATTAACCATTGAAAGTTCAATAATATTTCATTTAGTTTATATACTATAGTACACAAAAACATAAGACTAATTTAAGAAGGATTATTTGGCCTCTAAAATAATTAGAATTAGCAATTTTTTTTACATATTTAAATACTCAATATAATTAAAATTAACATTGTAAGTGAATTAAAAAAGAAGAGGATAAACTAGTTACCTTATCATGAATTTTATTTGGGAATATATATGGTATAAAGATAGTAACCCTTAGAAATATAATAATATCCTCCAGGGACTTGTAAAGATAATTTCTTTAGCCCTAGTATACAATTTCTAGAGACTTTTACAATCATATGTAGATGTACATTTCTATACTATTATAGAAACTCGTGCAATGCACGAATTTTTGAGTATGAAATAATATATAAATAATATAACCTAAAAGAATAATGCAAATATATATTATTGTGATGAAATTTATCGATCGAATAAACTACTTTTTAAACGCAAAAATTAATACTAATATTTTTTTTAAAAATTGTTTATTGAATACATCACTTTTTCATTTAATTAAATGTATCAAACTCTAGGTAGGTATGTACAATTGCTATAATGATTTATATAAATACTTGACCTAATTTAGCTCCAATTTATACAAATCAGACTTTAAATTAAATAAATATTGTCATGTAATCAACTATCATCTATTAAAATAATTTTATTAGTCAAGGCTTCCTAAGGTTAACATTTGTCATTTTTCAGCATTTTTATTAGTATGTATATGATTTATACAAATCAAATTTCAAATTAGACAAATATCGTCAGGTAATCAACAATTATTCATTAAAATAATTCTATTGGTGAAGGCACCTTAAGGTTGACATTTGTTAATTTTCAGCATTTTTATTAGTATAATTAAAAAAATTCTATCGCTAAAGGCTCCCTAAGGTTGACATTTGTAATTTTTCAGCATTTTTATTAGTAAGCCAATATAACTCAATTTTTTTATCTTTCTTTTTGTTAATCAATATGTTTCGGTAATGAAACGAGGAAGTACAAAAGACACTTAAAATACCTGGAGATAGGTGTAATCGGGGACGATTATTAATATGCTTGATCCTTCCGATGATGAGACCTCGAATCCTGCAATACAACGTTAGCTTTGCCCGGGGGTGGTTTCCCGGAAAACCCCTCCGACGCTCAAGTCAGATCGGGAAACCGAAAGTAATGAATATATGATAATTAATGAAACCAGAATAACGGATTGTAGGATGAGTTCAAATCATGAAGGGATATTTGGTTACATATCGATCGTAAGTATGAGGGCGGTGTATTTTTATGGAGTAACGGTTAGGAAGATGAAAACATAGTTTCTTGCAAATAATGTATGTAACCTCTATTTATAATGGTACACTACAAGAAACCTAGGATTTAGTGGCATATGTTTTAGGATTTAGTGGCATTTGTAAATGCCACTAAAGGTTGTCGCGACATTTAGACAAATGTCACTAGATCCTATGTCGCGAAAGCTAATAGTGGCATTTGAGTTTATGCCACTATAACTTTCAAAAAATGCCACTAAAGCCTTATATCCAAACCAAATGTCTTGCCCCTCTTTTCTTCCAATAATATGTTTGATCATGCTTTGATTGAACTTATCAAACTAATTGAGGCAAAATATTTTCCTTTCAATTAAGATAATATCAAAGGTTCATATTACAATCACATTAAGGTTCAATATACAAACTTTTATCTTTCAATAAAAATAATACAAAATTTTAATATTTGACAATAATGTCATATATTCCAAAAAAAAAAAAAAAACTTCATAGATTGATATGGTGTACTCCCAGCATCTTTGGTCTTCGAAACTTCAACAAAAAAGATCTTATACTATTTGCATCCCTTTTTAGGTTGGAAAAATGGACAACTGCGAAGGTTTGAAAAAAATAAATCATTATTATCATCTTACTCAATTGAAAAATAATAGAAAATCATAAGATTCACTTGTAAATAAACGCACATAATTTAAAAACACAATTGTCAGTATTATATAAATATGAAAGGAGCAATCGAATGTACCTTTATCATATATTGTAGTCTTCAAAAATTCTTCTAGCAAAAACCACCTCCTTCAACATTTTTATCTCATTATACATCATAGCTTGAGCATTAGCATTCTCCCTCAATTTGTCTTCAAATTTATCTTTTATTTTCTTCAACAAACACTCCATTTTTTCTATACATACATCATGATCATCTTCAAAGTAGGTTTCATCTTGAACATGAGAAAGAAATTTAAAAGGTTTTGGAGTTCTTCCGATACCACAAACTTGATTATTTCTTTCTGGGCCTATGACTACATTCATCACTTGTGAATAGACATCACCCTCCCATGCAACTTTTCCATTAGTTTCCTCAACACCATTTGGAAGTTGACTTAGCTTTTCTGTAATCATATCCTATATATGAAGTATGAAGTAATATCAGAGCCTAGATTTTTTACACAACTATAATGTTCAAACACTAAAATAATGAAAAGAAATGCGCTTTCTTACCACAACTTGCCTAGATTTTTCATCCATTGGTGCATTTGCAATCTTACGCTCTGAATGGGTATCCAAGTAAACAATTGCTCTTGAAGGTAAAACCCCATCCACAGCCTTATACCAAAACAAGTTATATACATTTCATTAAGCTTCGTACAATAGATAATCTTTAAAATAGTATTTATTAATATACAAGAGATGTAGCCACTTAAAATGTACCTTCTCATTAGCGTAGCGAGCAAAAATTTTAGATCCACCAGTATGTACCATAGTTTGCAATTCACGACTCCTTCGATTTGTTTTCGAGCATTTCTATGTAAATAAATTATTTCACTATTGATCAACAATGCTTATTATATTATTTCAAACTATTTTATACAATCAGTTAATACCACATTCTTACCTTTCCAATAGAGGAATTCCAATATGAAACTAGCCAGCTACATTGGTCTTGAGACACATGATCAGGCTTGTTTCTCAATATGTATGCTACATTCCCGTAATGAGAGTCATAATGATGTTCTTTTAATTCTCTCTTGAAATTACTCCACTTCCTTCCCAATGATTGCAATATATATTTTTCTTCGAGCGAATGACGGATGATGAATTTTGTCTAGAATAAAGTAGAGTCAAAAATAGCAAACACAACATAATATGAGATTTCTTGCTAATGATTGATAAATAATGAAACACCTTTACAATGTCGAGCAATCTTTCTTTATCTTTCTTTGGTACTTTTCTCCAATCAGAGTATTTAAGGCAGCATAATCGAGGATTTCTTGCTATGGTGCCAAGAAAATTAGCAAGCATAGAAGCCTCATCACCAACTGGTTGCCAATACTTATTCCAGCGTACAACTATTCTCTTCTCGATAGGTTGATTCCATATATCAGTCATTAAAGTCGGTCCTCTACGCTTTTCAGGTACTGTGGTTTTGAAATCTACAATGAATTTTAAGTCCAAGTTAAATTATATGTTGGGTTACAAAAATAAAAAATAATTAGTTCTTGACAAAGTAAACAATAAAATTTCATTACCCCCATGAGGTGAACTAGCTGAAAATTGTTGATTGTTCTGTTGTGGATCATGCTACCAATTTGAAGTGGAAGCCATATTTGTACTTGAAGAAAATGAAGGTGAAGGGGTAGGTGCAGCAGATTGTCTCGAATGTGATTTGGCAACTGCAGCAGATTGGATGATTTCGCCAAAACTGCAGCAGATTGTCTCGGACCTTGTAGGTATACATAGGTATACTTAGATGTTTTCACCCAAACGCTTGTTGGGTTCAAGAGGGGGTCCGACTTATAGAAGTCTCGAACCTTGTGGGTATACATTGGTATACTTAGATGATTTCACCCAAACGCTTTGTTGGGTTCAAGAGGGGGTCCGACTTATAGAAGTCTCTAGATGATTTCGCCAAAACATGTGTAATTTCACCAAACAACATTAATGGGGGTATTAAATACTCACCTACCCATTCTTGGAATGTCATTCCAAATTTATTCTAGTGAGAAGATTTTCACACATTCAATCTATTTTCTAGAGAGAAAAGCTCTGACATTTGGTGATTTCTAACAGTTCATACCTTGAACCATATTTTCATCAGGTATGCTCTAAATTTGGATCAAACTCATAAATTTTTTGATTTTTCATTTGATATTCAACCTGTTCTTCAAATCTTCATCCATTGTTCATAGATCTTCAACCTGTTCTTGAAGATCTTCAAACTGTTTTTGATTAATTTGTTTTGATTTGTAATTTGTATAACTGTTCATAATTTGCTGTTTATAAAATGGAGACCTTATACTTAGAGGATTTATGTAGAGAACTTCCCCAATTTAACTTGAATAAGGACTCGGAGTTTCAAAACACAAGGACAAGACTTGATTCTGATGAGTCGGATGATGGTAGCCCAAGGTACCAAGTGACTCCGCATTACGAACCAATTCCGAGTGATAATGAGTCTGGTGTTTCACCTTTTTGCCCACCAGAGACCATTTTACCATATCCCTGGGAAGTATCTTTAGCGTTTGTTCCCGGATACTTGAGTGTTGAGCCTAAACTTTTAGAGTTGGTTCGTGTAGATATGACGAAGACGGCGGATAAAGAATGTTCACCAAGTCGAGATACGGCGCAGAAGGCCCTTCACCCGTTTTACATCCCCCACGGGGGGCCTCTAAATTATTTTGTGGATAAACCAATGATGGACCTACTGGATAGTGATAGGCGTAGTATGGCCTGAAGATGGGGTCTGATTGAGGGATACGATGTGGTGAAGCCGGCATTGTATGATACCGTTCGCTACCCTCCTGGCGGGTGTATAGCTGTATATGATAAGGCGTTTGAATTAGGCCTAAGATTTCCGTTGCATCCATTCGCCAAGGCGGTCTTAGAAATTTTGAACATAACAGTAGCCGAGTTTTACCCTAATGCCTGGGGTTATATAGTGGCATTCATATTGGTAAGCAAAGGTTTAAGGATGAAACCCAGTATGACGGCCTTTCGTCATATTTTCCGGGCCAGGCTATGTAGTTCACTGACAAATGGCGCCGGATGGGTGACCTTATCTCACCGGAGGGGTTACAAGATTGTGGGCGACTTGCCTGACAGTAATAAGCTCTTCAGGACGAAGTTTGGGTATCTGTATAGCCGACATGGCTGGGATATAAAGACTACTTTTGACATAGATCCCAAGCTGGAGGCTTTTAACAACGATGTCCCGGTCTGTAGTCGTGAAGAGGCTATTATAGTTCGATATGCGGCAATGTCGGTAGAGCTGAACTGCAAACCACTTTTTGTGCAACGGAACTGGATAGCGAAGTTTCATGATTTAAAAAATGAGTTATTTTTGTCGGCTTATGATATCAGCCTGACGACGGATAAAAGTAGGTTTCTCCGTATCTATGCCTTTTTGTCTGTTATTTTATGTAAACTTAACCCTCTCTTCCTTTCTTTTGCAGGAGTCGCGAGATACGAAGTTGGGCTTAAGTACAAAGCTTTGATGGCTAAGTTCAACACGTTAAGTGCCTTTGCCGAGGCCTTAAGGGCGGCTAACCCTCCACCGCCGGTGCCTCGCCCTCCAACTGTAAGTTTACTTACTTTGATCTGGTTTCATCTTAAGGATTCAACTGACCTTTACATCTCTTTCAGAACTCGGCTACCGTGATGACTGGGGTGAAAGAGGCCCCGAGTCATGAGGAGGCGCAGGTTCTCGTCGAGAAGAGGAAAGAGATTCCTCCTCCGGAGGAACTTTTTGAGAGGCAAGCGCCGGCGAGCAAGAAAAGGAAGAGAGCCACTCCTAAAGCCAAAGCCCCAGGCAAAAGTACCTGAACCCACACCGGAGAATCCGGTCGTAGTGGAGGATGATGACGAGACTTCCTCTGAGTCTACTGATCAGGTGATGGAGGCGGTCCCTCTAAGCACTCACTTTCCCGGCGTCACCATAAAGGAGGTTGGTGCCGGTACATCTGGCTCGGCTCTCAAGAAGGCAACCCTTGCTGACAAGGGGAAGCAGATTCTTGGAGAAGAAGAGCATGTTTATACTAGGAACATTAAGGCGCACAAGCTCGGTGTTCCTTTTGTAAACATAAGCTCTTCCGAACTCGCTGGGAGATTTAACAGAGCGAGCCGTTGTCTGATTAATCAGGATGACATGGATTATCTTGACTCCATGAGTTCGGTGGATAGGCTGCAGAAGGCTCAATCCACAATGGCTGAGGTAAGCGTGTTGGCATTTGACTTCTGGATTTTTTCATGAAGTTCAACCACTGACTTGTTTTACTTCAGGGGCTGATAAGGATGATCTTCGAGACCTTGAAGATTCAGCAGAACGAGGTTGACCAGGAGACCATCCGAACTCTAACCTCTCGGATAGATGAGCAAAATGAGAAGGTCGCGGAGCAGGAGGCCGAGTTGGCTAAGCTTAAGGCCAAGCTGGACAAGTGCAAGGCGTTAGCCGAACGTCTTGACTTGGCTAAGCAGTGGCGAGCTCGGCTTAAGGAGATTTTGGCCGAGACTGGGGGCAAACTAGAGAACTTGGCTGCTCTTTCCCTGAAGATATCGGCTGCTGTGGCTGACTTGTTGAGTGCTTACAACAAAGCATTCACTCAAAGCTCGAACGTTCTTAGAGTCATGGGTGAGACTTTTAAGAAGATCGAGCCACTCACTGAAGCCGCCCGGTATTACAAGTTCAAATCTGAGAGGCGTGGCCGGATTGCCAAGGATTGGTTGTCTTCCCCGGATTGTGGGGCCTTTATGGCGAAACTTTCTGGGCAGATGATCTATAATGGGATGCAGCTGGAGGCTGAATCCTATAAAATGGCAGCCATGGAACTCGGCATGGATCCAGTTCAACTGGAGAATCTGGCGGCTCTCAAGAGGACGCAGGCTCTAGAGAAGTTTACTCTTGTCTTCAACAAAGAGCCTGCTGTCCTGAATGATCCGGAATGGGATGCGGAGGAGCTGAAGCAGTGGAGTGAGATCGTGGAACCCGAGCTTGAACAACGGGTAGTTAGCACCAATTGGGAGTCATTCTCATTTGAGAACCCGAACATGGAGGATATACTGGATAGGTCTGATTATTCCTCCCTTGAACTTATGTGCACAGACTTATCTGGGAATCTTTCCGCGAAGAAGGAAATTTTCCAGGAGCTCGCCCAAGAGCTCGGTGCTAAGGAGCCTTTGACTTTTGATATCGACGATCTGTTTCGCACCGCTCCTTCTTCTCCTCAGCCGCAGCCGAGGTCTCCTCCTTCTCAGCAACCGCCGAGATCTCCTTCTCCTGTCTCCGTGGCCACCCAACAGGCGGAGTGATTTTGCTTAATTTGCAGATTTTTGTTTGTGTTGATGAAGTATTTGTAAACATTAAACACTTTGCTTCTGATGAACATTGGCCGGGGTGCCCATTCTGTATATATAATATATTTTTTGGGGATCGAGGATCCCTTATTTTCCTTAGATGATTTCTTGATGCATCTGTTTCTGTTAATCCGTATCTTTGAAAGCTTGAAACTTCGCACATAGGTTCTTATCTAAGCAAGGGGGTCCGACTCATAAGAGTCCCGGATTTCCCTGCACGGTGTAATAACCAGGTCGAGAGAACACAGGTTCTCTTCAAACCCTCATAGGGGTCCGACTCATAGGAGTCTCGGATCTCTCAGCGCAGCATAATAACTTAGTTTTGAGAGAACATAGGTTCTCCTGAGACAAGTATATGGTGGTGGAGAACATAGGTTCTTAACCCGAACAGGGGGGTCCGACTCATAGGAGTCTCGGACCCTTTTTGCATAGGAAAATCACTTAGTGTTGAGAGAACATAGGTTCTCTTCAAACAACCAGGGGGGTCCGACTCATAGGAGTCTCGGACCTCAAAGCATAATAAAAGACGTAATCTGAGCTATTCCTTGCAATCAATCTTTGAACATAGGTTCATTTGATTAACATGCGAGATAATTCCCGACAAAATAATGTTTGTAGTGCATAGCAGGTGCAACAATCACAAAAACAGAATTAAAAGTGTTCAATGAAAATGCAATTCTTGTAAAACATAGATAGTGGTGGCCCCTTGCAAGGGATTGTTTAGATGTAGAACTTGTAGAAACACTTAGAGACAACGAACTGCAACAAGAGGGGGGAATTGTTGTAGTGTCCTAGGAGTATTTTTGCCCTATTTTCTTGCGGAATTTCTGATAATAAAAATACTCAAAGCAATTTAAAGAAAACTATAAAGAACACAAGAGATTAACGTGGGAAAGAGCCACGACCCTCTAAGGATTTTACTTCTCTTATTAATTTTATGTATATATAATTCTCTATTACATAAAAATAATTCTCCTTCTCTTTCTCTTTCTCTTCTCTTTCTCTTTCTCTACTCGGTTCTTCTTCTCGTTCTCTTTTTCTCTCTTTACAAAAATTCTTCTCTATTCCCCTTAGACGTACCCAAGTCTAATTACAAATTCTCTCAAAACCCGTACATAAAACTTCTCTAAAATGGATGAACAAAACAAGAATAGCACAAGGAAATGTTGTGGAATTAATAAGCGATTAAGGAACACTCAAGATTTCCTCTTCTTGATTTTTGGATCTCACGAAGGATATTGGGCACAAATAATTTCTCTCTTTGTTGATCACCAAATGTGCCGGTTGCTTGGAGTTGCTTATATATACTCGTGAGAACTCTTAAACCCATAAACCCATGAACCCAAGTGATGGGAGTAGAGGCACGGTTATATTAGGGTTAGAAATAGAAAGCTTGGAGGTTACTCCAAGTTCTTATGGGCTTTATATCTAAAAATAGATAATATCCTAATTTCAAGGAGGATTTTTAGGATTTACTATTTTAAGGAATGTTTATTTTAATTCTAAGTTAACTTCCTTATGCTGCCTTGACTTATTCACCCGTACAATAAAAATTAAAAAGAAAACTAAATATTATTTTCTTAATAAATTCGTTGACCAATTCTCTGACGGTTGACCTGGGAACACTGCACTGTCTCTGATTTGACCATTCTCCGAATTTGACATAATCTTGAAACGTAAAGTAGCAATGTCCTTTTCAACTTCTAATGGTTTCATCAACGACCTTTTGAAGACCGGATATATAACCTAACACAACAATCTCAAAACGTAATATGTTTGTTTATAAATGTTTAAGTTATCATCAAAACCAATTGGGCCAACAAATTCCCCCTTTTTGATGATGACAAACTTTATAAAGAAACTTAACAAAAATATAGAGTAAAGCTAATAACTTCGAACATGCTAGAGATTAACACAAGTTCAAACATATTTAGTAAATCAAATCATGACAAATAATTTACTAAACTCTTAGTAACACATATTACTCTAAAAAAATTTTTTTGCGAAAATCATGTGGTTAAACATGACTTCAGTTTTCAAAGTTTTCAAAAATTAGTAATAAAAACTTAAAATAGAACAAAACATAAATATACTAATAAACTTATATAAATTAAGAAACTAAATAAAACTAAACATAATAACACATTAATTTAAGTACTTCAATACTATGAAGTTATAAGAATCTAAGTTAAACTTAAACAAGGTGACGAGAACAATGAATCCCATAATCAGTAAAATCCAAAATATAAGCATAAGCATTAATCATAAACTAAGCTAAAGCAAAAAATTGTTTAGTTGTTACAACTTCAAAGGATGAGGCCAACAAACAAAAAACTTTTAAAACATAAAACAGAAGTAGGAGGGATCAGGCAGCAGTCTCTTCATCCACATATTCCGTCTGCACTTCCACAGTGTCGAGCTTTGCCCCAAGACGAGACTCCATTAGGGTCAGCTGCTCAGCAAGAGTGGTGAGTGAGACACGAACTTCACTCTGAAAAGCACAAAGTTGGGACTGCAGATCAAGAACTTTGGATAGGACATGAGCAAGGGTAGTAGGAGGAGGAGGGATAGTTGTAGAATCATCAAAACCAGTGGGTGGAGGTGAAGTGGGAATAGGTGATGATGGTGGTGATGGAATATGAAATGGTATGGGTGAATCTGGTTTCGGTGATTGAGGGGTTGGAGAGGCAACATCATCATATAGGCACGAGGAACTTTTGGAAGCGAACTTCACGGATGGTTTCTTGATTTTCTTTAGAGGCACATGTAGATCTTCATCCTCCGAAACTGACAGTGCATCTTCCAGTTCCACATTTCTTTTTCCCTCAAATAGTTCCCCCTTACTTCCATCTTCCCCCTCAAATGGTGCTTGCACCCCTTCCTCATTCACTCCTGCCTCTTTAGGAGTGGTAGAAGGAACAGTGTCCTGTTCTCCTTCTTCTTCTTCTTTCCCTACCTCTTCTTCTTTTTCTTTTTCTCCTTCACCTTCTTCTTTTTCTTTTTCAGTTTTCTCTACTTCTTCATCATCAGAACTTACATCCACCTCCTCAATTGCATGTTCCAGAATCCCCTTTTCATTTAATTGGAGGTGCAAATTTGTAAGGCACCTCTCACTGATTTTGTTATTGGCACTCATAGGGAATTCTAGTCCATCCAATGGGACTCCAAATTTCTTGAAAATACACGTTAACAAACCTCCATAGCCTACCATTAGGCCCTTTTCAATGCATTCAGCTAAATGTGACACCATTAATGAAGGAAAATTAATTTTGATGTGATTAGCCAAGCAGTAAATGAGTGTTGCGTCGCGAAGATTTACCTCACTACGCTTTGAATTGCGCGGTAAAATAAATCTTCTTGCAATGTTGTATAGCAGTTTGTGGAGTGGTGATAGTGATGTATGACTGAAGCGTTTCTTCCCATCTTGACCAAGAAATTTTACTACAGTTTTCTCAGTTATACCCGAAAAGACAATCTTTGACCCTACGTAATACGTATCAAACCCTAGAACGGGAACTCCAAACCATTCTCCCAACATTAAACTGTTAAATTCAATTTTAATGTCCTTAATCGTACTTGAACAAACTCCATTATCGATTGAGAAATTTTGAATAAACTCTCTTATGAGATGTGGGTAAATTGAATTGCAAGAAAAATTACTCATTAATTCTTCCCAACCTTGATTACTTAAAATGGCATGTAATTGAGGAAAGGGAGTAGAATCATACCAATACTTGTCCAAACCAAACCCGACTGACATTTCCTTAGCTACTTCCTCAGCACAATCAGGATCCACAACCTTGGCCTTCTTTGCGGGTTTTGAAGATGTGCTTCCTTTCGTTGCAGAAAAAGCCCTCTTTGTGCCGACATGCATGAGTTTTGAGGTTTTGGGTTTAGATGATGGAGTTGATGATTGAGGGGTGTCTGATGATGGGTGGATGACTTGAAGTGGCTCTGGTTGTACGAATTTAGGAGTCTTGCCTTTAGTGTTCTTGGAAGATGAGGACTTGGGAGATTTCATGGTGATGAGGAGATGAATTGATGAAGGTTAGGGATTGTTAAAAGAGGGAAATGGAGTGACGGTTTGCTAGGAGTAGTACAACTAATGGGTTTATGAATGATGGATGTGACGTGAGGAGTGTAGGGGTTATAAATGTATGAAGGGAATTTTGGCGGTTTTTAGGAGGTGTAATGGGCAGTTATTAATTAAGCTTAGTTCGTTGAATATATTGATTTAGACGACTACTTTTCGAAACACCTCGTTGATCCGTCTTCCATTTCTTAAGTTAGTTGGCTCACCGAAATAGATTAAAATAAAATAAAATGCTGGAATTTGTGGAAAAATAAAATAAATTTTTGTGATTTTTGTAAAATAAAAATATGTGATTAATAATATAAAATAGAATAACATATGCTACTTGGTCTATTCAGTTCACGCAAGCAATCACGACAAAGTTTATGGCACATACTTAACTAGATGCGTACCTAAATCTCGCAATGATTGAATGATCAATCTTGGTTGTTGTGGTTGATCTAACCCTTCCAATTTTTCACATTGTTTGGAGGAGGAATGCTAGCATTAAACTTTAGTGAATCTTGATCATACCTAGCTCCAACCTCATCTTTTCAAATTGTTCCCTTGGAAGCGGTTTAGTCATGATATCTGCAACTTGATCACTAGTACTGACATGTTTAACAATAATGTTTTTATGCTCGACATTGTCCTTTAGAAAATGATGCCTAATATGAATATGTTTAACTCTAGAATGATGCACCGGATCTTTTGAAATGCAAATGGCACTTGTATTATCACAATAAATAGGAACACATTCAAATTTAATACCAAAGTCTCTTAGCTGTTGCTTAATCCACAGCATTTGGGAACAGCACGCTGCTGCTGCCACATATTCAGCTTCTGCGGTGGATAAGGCTACTGTGTTCTGTTTCTTGGAACACCAAGATACTAAGCAAGAGCCAAGAAACTGTACCATTCCAGATGTACTTTTTCTATTCACAAGATCTCCTGCATAATCTGCATCGCTGTACCCTTTCAAGTCATAGACATCACTTTTCGGATAAAATAGGGACAAGTCATCAGTTCCCTTTAAATATCTTAGAATTCTTTTCACAGCCGTATGATGTGATTGTTTAGGATTTGATTGAAATCTAGCACACAAACCAACACTGAAGGATATATCGGGTCTACTAGCAGTTAAGTATAGTAGAGATCCTATCATGCCTCTATACAGAGTTTGGTCAACATTAATTCCGTTAGAGTCTTCATCTAATCTTATGTTAGTGGCCATGGGTGTATGGTTTGTCTTAGCACTATCTAGTCCATATTTCTTTAGAAGTTCTTTTATATATTTTTGTTGATGTATAAAAATACCGTTAGCAGTTTGTTTAATTTGCAACCCAAGGAAGAAATTTAATTCTCCCATCATACTCATCTCAAATTCATTACTCATTAGGTCAGCAAATTCCTTACATAACGATTCATGGGTAGCACCAAAAATAATATCATCAACATATATTTGAACAACTAAAATATCCGAACCTTTATTTTTAAAGAATAAGGTTTTATCAATTTTACCTCTTATGAACTTATTTTCAATCAAAAACTTAGATAATCTCTCGTACCATTGTCTAGGTGCTTGTTTTAGCCCATAAAGAGTTTTATCAAGCTTGTAGACGTGATCCGGAGAAATTGGGTTTTCAAAGCCAGGCGGTTGTTCCACAAATACTTCTTCGTCTAGAAACCCATTTAAGAATGGACATTTTACGTCCATTTGATATAATTTAAAATTCATAAAAGCAGCAAATGAAATAAGAATTCTAATAGCTTCTAATCTAGCAACTGGAGCAAAAGTTTCAGTATAGTCAATACCTTCCTGTTGATTATATCCTTTCACCACCAACCTTGCTTTGTTCCTTACAATTGTGCCATGCTCGTCCAGCTTGTTCCTAAAAACCCATTTAAAACCAATTATCTTTTAGTTCTTGGGTTTTGATTCCAAGTGCCACACTTTGTTTCTTTCGAACTCATTCAATTCATCTTGCATAGCTACGACCCAATCTGAATCTTGTAGTGCTTCTTCATGATTCTTGGGTTCTAATGTTGATAGAAATGCAAAGTGTGCACAGAAGTTTCTCATTTGGGACCTTGTTTGTATGCCTTTTCCTATGTCACTTAGAATCAAGTCTAGTGGATGTGACTTTTGTTGTTTCCACGGCTTTGGAACAAAGTCTCTTGTGGAGACTGATGTGGAAGCAGGCTCACTGACTTGACTCTCATTTGGTTCAGCTTCAATTGTTTCTTCTTGAACTTCTCTGGGAATTTCTGGATTAGGAACATCTGGCTGTTCCAAATCCGTCTGTTGTTCCTGTTCTTGATTTGTTTCAGCATTCTGAACCTGTTGTTGCTCTTCTTGATCTTGCTCTTTTTGTGTATTATTTTCATCATCCAGATTTGCAAGACCTATCTTAAAATCACCTGTTTCTTGTTCACTTGTCATAAAATTTGTTTCATCGAATATAATGTGAACAGATTCCTCAACACACATAGTTTTCTTATTATAAACTCTATAAGCTTTACTGTGAGATGAATAGCCAAGAAATACTGCTTCATCACTTCTTTCATCGAATTTACCAATATTTCGTTTTCCATTGACATGCACAAAACATCGACATCCAAAGACTCGAAAATATGAAATATTAGGTTTAATTCCTTTAAATAGTTCGTAGGGGGTTTTGGAAGTGATCGGTCTAATTAGCACACGATTTAATATATAGCATGCAGTATTAACGGCTTCTGCCCAAAAATTTCTAGGTAAACCACTAGCTATTAACATGGTTCTAGCCATTTCCTCTAAGGTTCTATTTTTGCGTTCAACCACACCATTTTGTTGTGGTGTTCTAGGTGCGGAAAAATTATGACTTATACCATGCTCATTACAATAATTCATGAATCTTGAATTTTCGAATTCCTTAGCATGATCCGATCTTATGTGGACAAGTTGATTATTACTGGATTTTTGAATTTTAGTGGCAAATGCAACAAATTCATCAAATGCTTCATCTTTGCTACATAAAAATAACGTCCATGTAAATCTACTATAATCATCAACTATAACAAATACATATCGCTTACCACTGCGACTTTGGACTCTCATTGGTCCACAAAGATCCATATGAATTATTTCAAGTGGCCTTGAGGTGGTCACGACATTTTTAGGTTTGAAGGATGACCTTGCCTGTTTTCCTTTGGCACAAGGATCACAAACTTCATTCTTTTGAAACTTAAGGGACGGTAATCCTCTTACTAGGTCTTTAGATCGTAAAGTATTAAGCAATGAAAAACTAGCATGACCTAATCGTTTATGCCAAAGAAGAGGATCATCTTCTATAACACTCAGACATGTTAAACTGGTTTTAGGAACAGTGTGCAGGTCCACCACGTAGGTGTTCCCTTTTCTGATTCCTTCCAGAATGGTGTTACCTGTGTCGTTCCTAGAAATGATGCACTTTTCAGAAGTAAAGTTTACAGAGTTACCTTTATCACAAAATTGAGAAATACTTAAAAGATTGTGTTTTAAATTCTCGACCAAAAATACATTATCTATAGCATGGGAACTTGACCTTCCTATCTTTCCTTTTGCAATGATTTCTCCTTTCATATTATCGCCAAAGATCACAGTTCCTCCATCATAGGCTTCCAGTGAGAGAAATTTTGATCTATCGCCTGTCATGTGCTTGGAACAGCCACTGTCGAGATACCATGAGCTGTTCCCCCTCACTAGAACCTACAAAACGAACTTAGTTGTTAGAGGGTGGAACCCAGCCATCCTTGGGTTCCATGTCGATTATACAAGAATCAAATTTCTTTATCCAAACCCTATCGACATATATTTGGTTCGTTTTGTTGTGCTGTTCCCTTTTTAAACATTGATGTTTCAGGTGCCCAGTTTTGCCACAAAAGGAACATACCTTTTTACTTGGGAGATCAACGTAGACCTTTTTCTTTTTATCGTTTTTATTGTATCCTAAACCTTCGGTTCTTTTAGTTTGAGCATTAAGTATCCATTTGGGGACTTCTCTTACTTTCTCCTTTTCCTTTGAATTTAATTCAAGCCTAAGTTGTTTATTTTCATGAAGAGCGGATTCTAGGTCTAATTTCATTTGATTAAAAACACATTTAATTTCATTATTAGACTCATTACTTAATTCAATTTCAAACAACTTAAGTTGATTTATTTCAAGATTTAACATGATGTTCTCTTGTTTAACCTTTTCTAAAGCTTCTTTCAACATCAGATTATTATTAAGCAATTCAAAGAATCGAGTTTGCACATCGGTCCTAAAAGAATTAAGGTAGGATATTTGGTCTTTACAAGCCTTAAGGTCTTTTTCTGTCTTGAGACAGATGGCTGTTTGTTTTTCCAAGTTTTCGTGAGACTCTAAAATCATTTTAACTAATCTATGTTTATCCAATTTGAATAAGTAATCAGAAGAAGGATTAGAAGACAGTACCTCTTTTCCTTTAGACTTTTCATCATGCGTTGCCATGAGACAAAGATTGGCTGTTTCTTCTTCTTCGACGGGAGCTTCAGTTTCGGCCTCGCTCTCGGATTCTCCCCATGCAGCTATCATGGCTTTGCGAAAATCGGCTTTGTTGAAGTTCCCTTTTGTTGGTTGTCTTCCTGTCTCTCTTGCCTTCCCTTTACCCTTTTCATTTTTCCATAGAGGGCATTCCTTGATGAAGTGCTCGGTACTTCCACATTTGTGACATTCATAGGTTTTGGAATTCGAAGTTCCTCTTTCTTTGTTTCTTTGATTGTTATAGCGATTGTTCCTGAAGAACTTCTTGAATTTCCTAACCAACATGGCTGCCTCTTCCTCATCGGTTTCTGATTCTTCTTGCTCTTTTGCTGCCAGAGCCAGACCTTTGTTTCTGGAACTGTCAGCTGTTCCCAAATGTAATTCATGAGTCATAAGGGAACCAGCCAGCTCTTCCAGATTGAACTTTGTAAAATCCTTGGATTCTTGTATGGCTGTGACCTTGGCTCTCCAGCGATCGTCTTGAGGAAGGCTTCTTTGAATCTTTCGTACCTGTTCATCGGAGGGAATTAGCCTTCCAAGAGAGACAAGCTCATTTGTGATGTTCGTGAATCTAGTAAACATTTCTTGAATGCTTTCTCTAGGTTCCATAACAAATCGTTCGTATTTTGACATGAGCAAGTCAATCTTGGAACGCTTTACTTCACTCGTTCCTTCATGGGTAACTTCCAGCAGATCCCAAATTTGTTTTGCTGATTTGCAACCCATTATGCGATTGTGTTCGTTTGGACCAAGCCCACAATGAAGTAATTTGATAGCAAGAGCATTCATCTCCATTTTCTGAAAATCTTCCTTCTCGTATTTTGTAGTAGGTTTGGGAACAGTCTCGTTATTGGAGTTGGTAGTAGTTACCTCAAAGTCTCCAACTTCGATGACTCTCCAAACTTGGTAATTCTCGGCTTTAATGAAGATCTCCATCCTATTCTTCCAATATGTGTAGAATTTACCATCGAACATGGGTGGTCTCTGAGTAGACTAACCTTCTTCCATGCATTCATTCATTTTCATCATCTCTAATACACCAAGATACGGCTCTCAGGGTTTCCTGATCAAATGAGGAACAGGGCTCTGATACCAATTGTAGAAACACTTAGAGACAACGAACTGCAACAAGAGGGGGGGTGAATTGTTGTAGTGTCCTAGGAGTATTTTTGCCCTATTTTCTTGCGGAATTTCTGATAATAAAAATACTCAAAGCAATTTAAAGAAAACTATAAAGAACACAAGAGATTAACGTGGGAAAGAGCCACGACCCTCTAAGGATTTTACTTCTCTTATTAATTTTATGTAAATATAATTCTCTATTACATAAAAATAATTCTCCTTCTCTTTCTCTTTCTCTTCTCTTTCTCTTTCTCTACTCGGTTCTTCTTCTCGTTCTCTTTTTCTCTCTTTACAAAAATTCTTCTCTATTCCCCTTAGACTTACCCAAGTCTAATTACAAATTCTCTCAAAAACCCGTACATAAAACTTCTCTAAAATGGATGAACAAAACAAGAATAGCACAAGGAAATGTTGTGGAATTAATAAGCGATTAAGGAACACTCAAGATTTCCTCTTCTTGATTTTTGGATCTCACGAAGGATATTGGGCACAAATAATTTCTCTCTTTGTTGATCACCAATTGTGCCGGTTGCAAAATGTTGCATATATATAATCATGAGAACTCTTAAACCCATAAACCCATGATCCCAAGTGATGGGAGTAGAGGCACGGTTATATTAGGGTTAGAAATAGAAAACTTGGAGGTTACTCCAAGTTCTTATGGGCTTTATATCCAAAAATAGATAATATCCTAATTTCAAGGAGGATTTTTAGGATTTACTATTTTAAGGAATGTTTATTTTAATTCCAAGTTAACTTCCTTGTGCTGCCTTGACTTATTCACCCGTACAACAAAAATAAAAAGAAAACTAAAAATTATTTTCTTAATAAATTCGTTGACCAATTCTCTGACGGTTGACCTGGGAACACTGCACTGTCTCTGATTTGACCATTCTCCGAATTTGACATAATCTTGAAACGTAAAGTAGCAATGTCCTTTTCAACTTCTAATGGTTTCATCAACGACCTTTTGAAGACCGGATATATAACCTAACACAACAATCTCACAACGTAATATGTTTGTTTATAAATGTTTAAGTTATCATCAAAACCAATTGGGCCAACAGAACTTTTTCAAATGACCCGCATTCCACGGTCGTTTCAGCAATTTTCCCTCACAATCTTGAAGCTCATAGGTTCCAGGTTTGATAATTCGAACTATTTTGAATGGACCATCCCAGTTTCCCCCTAGCTTTCCCTTGTCTGTAGCTTTTCCTATTGCTTCTACCTTTCTGAGAACATAGTCATGGAGCTGCAGTTGTTTGGGTTTGACCATTAGATTGAACTGTCTTGTCATTCTCTGCTTTTGCGCAAGGGAACGTAGCAGGGTGTTTCCCCTTGTTTCAGGTAGGAGGTCTAGGTTGATCCTTTTTTCAGCGTCATTCTCGTCGTAGGAATAATAAGCAATCCTGGTGGATGGGATGCCTATTTCCACAGGGAGCACGACTTCAGAGCCATACACGAGAGAAAATGGCGTATGTCCTGTGGCGTCCTTGACAGTTGTGCGCATGGCCCATAGGATCCCAGGCAATTCTTCATCCCAAGACCCTTTGGCACCTTCTATCTTTTTCTTTATGCTGGACAGGATAATTTTATTGGCCGACTCGACTTGGCCGTTTGTTTGAGGCCGTGATACAGAACTAAATCTAATCTGGATATTAAATTTATCACAATACTCAAGGGAGTTCTTGCTTATGAATTGTCGGCCATTATCAGTTATTATAACCCTAGGAATGCCATATCTTGTGATGATGTTACGCCAAATAAATTGACATACCTGTTTATCCGTGATGGTGCTCAATGGTTCAGCCTCGACATATTTTGAGAAGTAATCAACGGCTACAATGATGAACTTCCTTTGGCCTTTAGCAGGGGGAGAGGGCCCCAGAAGATCCAGACCCCATTTGTCGAAGGGTAGCACAGCCTGGATTGTAGTGAGATAGTTTGAAGGTTTCCTGGGTACTTCTGCAAAGTACTGGCATTTCTCACATGTTTTGACCAACTTTTCAGCATCGTCTTTCAGTGTTGGCCAATAATAACCACTCCTCAGGGCTTTGTTGGTGATTGTTCTTGTTCCTTGGTGAATGCCACATCCTCCTTCATGTATTTCTCGGAGGATGTAGTTCCCATCTTCTACGGTTACACATTTCAACAGGGGGTGTGTGTAACTTTTCTTGTAAAGGATTCCTTCGTGAAATTCGAACCACTTGGCTTTTTTCATGAATAGGGGGACCAGCGCTGGATCTTCAGGTAAGGTATTATCTTTGAAGAATTGGATCAAGGGATCCATCCAGGTTGCACTCCTATCCACTGTTGCTATTGCCTGATTGATGCTGGGGGTAGGTAAGACTTCCCAAATGATATTGCGGGCTTTTGGACCGTCTGCTGAGCTAGCCAGTTTGGCTAGGGAGTCTGCTTGAGCGTTTGCAGATCGGGGAATGTGATGGATGCTGAATTGTAGGGGTGCAATCAGGGATTTGACCCTTTGTAGGTACATCTTCATACTGTCGTCTTTTGCTTCATATTCTCCATTGATCTGTCCGACAATCAGCTGGGAATCTGAGTAAGCCGATATTACTTTGGCTCCTGAATTCCGGCATATGTTGACCCCAAGGATCAGTGCTTCATATTCTGCCTCGTTGTTTGAGGCTGCAAATTGGAAGTGCACCGCATGCTCTAGCTTCACTCCCGTTGATGAGATGATGATTATGCCGGCTCCACTAGAGGCCCTGGTGGAGGATCCATCTACATAGAGCTTCCATTCTTGATTGGGATCCACAGGTGTGGATCCTATTGTCTCTGCTATAAAATCAGCAAGAGCTTGAGCTTTGATGGCTGTTCTTGGCTCGAATTCGATTCCAAAATCTGCTAATTGGTTAGACCAATCAGCAATTCTGGAGGATTGGTTCTTTCTTTCAAGGATCTTTTTCAATGGCTGGCTAGTACGGACCCGGATTTGATGAGATTGGAAGTAGGGTTTCAGCTTCCGGCTAGCCATCACCACAGCATACATTGATTTCTCGACCTCGTTGTAATTGGCTAGCCACAAGTACGGCGCTTAGGGAATATTCAGATATAGCTACATAGAGAAACAACACCTCACCTGGCAGGAGAGACACTAGTTTGGGGAGGTCGGCTAGGTATTTCTTGAGATTTTTGAAGGCTTCTTCCGCCTCCGTCGTCCATTCAAACGTCTGCTTCTTCAGTGTTTTGAAGAAAGGGGAGCATTTGTCTGCAGATTTAGACATGAATCTTCCCAAGGCAGCCACACAGCCTATGAGTTTTTCCACTTCTTTTACGGACTTCGGAGATTGCATGCTGATGATAGCTCGGACTTTATCTGGGTTGGCTTCAATTCCTCTCTCCTCCACAAGGAATCCCAAGCATTTTCCTCCTGTTACCCCGAAAACGCATTTCTCGGGGTTGAGACGCATGACGTTCTTCCTTAGGGTGAGGAAGGTTTCGCGTAGGTCTGCAGCATGTTGCTTTGCTTCTTTGCTTTTTGTTATCATGTCGTCCACATATACTTCTAGATTTTTTCCAATTTGAGCATTGAATACCTTGTTGACCATCCTTTGGTATGTTGCTCCAGCATTTTTCAGTCCAAAGGGTATCACCTTATAACAGTATACACCAGCGTTTGTTATGAAGGCGGTGTGTGGTTGATCTTCTTCTGCCAGGGGGATTTGGTAATATCCTGCATTGGCGTCCATGAAACTAAGGAGGGCGTGCTCCGCTGTAGATTCGACTAGGCGATCTATTTTTGGCAGCGGGTAGTCGTCCTTAGGACATGCTTTGTTTAGATCGGTGAAGTCCACACACATTCTCCACTTGCCGTTGGGTTTCTTGACTAGAACCACGTTTGAGAGCCAATCGGAGTATTGGCACTCCTTGATGAAGTTTGCCTTGAGCAACTTTTGAACCTCGGCTTTGGCCGCTTCTATTCTTTCCTTGCCCTGGTGTCGTAGCTTTTGTTTTACTGGTTTATGACCGGGTTGAATGTGGAGCTTATGACACATCACTTCTTTTGGGATGCCGGGCATTTCCGAGACATTGAAAGCAAAGATGTCTCGGAATTCTGTGATGACAATCAGCAGCTCTTATCTTATATCGGTGCTCAGATTTGCTCCGATCTTGATCATTTCCCCTTTCCCCCAAACTTCGACTTCCTCATGCTTGTCGGATGGTTCAGGTCGTTGGGAAGGGACTTCTATATTCAGAATTGCAGCGTCTTCTAACTTTCTCTTCTGCCCTGATTCTCGAGAGGTTTCCTCGCCTTTAAGAGAGTTGACTAGGCATTCTCTCACCGATTTTTGGTCACCTCTCAGGATGCCGACAGAAGAGTCGTCTTTTTCGTACTGCAGGAGCAGTTGGTGGGTGGAGATCACAGCTTTGATCTTGTTGATCATGGGAAGGCCCATGATAGCATTGTAAGAGAATTTGAGATCTACAACTGTGAACCGGACTGCAATGCTTCGTCCATTATTCTTTTCACCAATTCTAACAGGAAGGACTATCGTGCCAAGCGGAAAGACCCTTCCACCTCCAAACCCAATCAGAGGTCTGTCCATGGGCTGGAGGTGTTTTTCTTCATATTTCATTTGGCGTAGGCAATCCATGGTGATCAAGTCAGCAGTGATGCCTGTATCTACTAGGACACGACGGACTTTCATTTGACCGATCTTCAAGGTGACCACCACTGGGTCAGAATGCGGCTGCTGCAGTGGAATGCTTAGCTTCTCATTGAATTTCATCTCAGGGCAAGATGGTTCTTCTTTGGGGGGACCCTTGACCAGGGTGTGTATGCTGTCCCTTGCGGACCTGATTGTAGGGAATTCTTCGGAGTAACCCCCCACAATCATATTGATTACTCCATCAGTTGCGGCTGATGAGTTCTTTGAATGTAAAGAGGTCAGTCTCTCTGTTTCCTTTCGATGCTCCTTATTGTCTGAATATTTCTTTCTTGCATGATCATTATTGAGGAAACGGTTCAGCTTTCCTTCTTCTGCATATTTATCGAGGATTTTCTTCAGTTCTCGGCAATTGGAAAGTGTATGGCCATGTTCTTTGTGATACTCACACCACAAATCCATGTTTCTGCGGTATTTGGGTGTGGGAATCGCAGAAGGAGCAGGAAACTTATCTCGGATGGCATAGAAAATGTCCTTTTCAAAACCGTCATCTTTGATATCTCGGGGAGGATACTTTCTGTCTCGTTCCGACCTGCCGGATCCTCTTCTGGGATTCTGATCTTCATATCTCGTCCTGTCCCTAGTGTCTGTCATCTTATCGCTTTTTCTTTTTCTGGAAGCGGGATCTAGTTGATGACAGATGTCGGAAGCAGTGACAAAACTTCTTGCTTGTTTCATCGCCTCCGCGTAGGACTTAACTTGATTCTCCAGGAGTTGGAACTTTAATTTGTGAGTTCTTATGCCGTTGATCAGAGCCGAGACAGCAACTGACTCTTCCAGATCTGTAACCGCCAGCACTCCATCGTGGAAACGCTGAAGGTAAGCGGAAAGGGTTTCCCCTTCTTGTTGTGTGATGCTTTGGAGATGGAAGTTGGATTTTTCCTGTCTCCGGGATGCCGTAAAGTGATTGAGGAACTTGGCCTCGAGTTCTGCGAAACTATGAATGCTTCCGTTGGGAAGTGAGGTATACCATGTTAGGGCTAGGCCTGTGAGAGTGATTGGGAAGAACTTGCATAGGAGAGAGGGGTCCGTCGTGTACAGGACCATGAGATTTTTGTAGGCGATCATATGTTCTTCCGGACATTGGGTGCCCAAAAATGGAGATATTGTGGGTACTTTTATCTTGGACGGATTGGGTGTGGCCAGAATATCCGCGGACAAGGGAGAGTTCAGCAGCATAGGCGCTTCCTTCTCATGGGAGTTACCTTGACTAGCGGGGGATTCTGCCACATGATCCGTGCTATCAAGATCTCTGTTATCTCGTGGTCTGAGACTCCTCCTCCTGTCCATAAAGCTTTGGACATCACCGCTCCTCTCCCGTCGGCGACGATCGAGGTGGGATCTTAAATCGTTACTCCTTGATCTTCTAGAAGAATTGACATTGGAGTCTTCCCTCCTGGAGGGGGTTGGTTGTCGTGAAGTCCTTGCCCGTGAATGGGCAGGATTTTCTTCCGCCTCACGACGGCCTTGTTCGGAAGGGACTCTGTTTTGCTCCGCGAACAAAGTTCGAAGATCTTGAATTTGCTGCGTCATCGCCGCTAAGGTAGCGTTGATATCAGGATTGTTTGGAGCTATGGAAGGTTGTTGGGCGGTGACATTGCGCAACTGTTCAGCAAATGTCCGCGAGAGGTTATTAGCAAGGGTGTCAAGATCCTGCCTTGTTACCGCTCGGTTTTCACGTTGCGAAGCGGAAGTGTCAGATGCTGCGAGCGACGGACGCTTCCTTAGTATTCGTTTTTCTGGGTGCCATTTCAGTGCTTTGGGTAAAGTTTTGGGTGTTTTTTCAAGGAAAGTACTTCTGTGTCCCCACAGACGGCGCCAAACTGTTTCTGCTAAGAAATTGTCGAATTTTGTAAAAGGGAACGCCTTGGAAGAAGTAACGTCAAGTTTAGGAAGAATGGTGATCCGACTGCCACACGTGGTACACCTGCAACCACAAGGAAAACTAAACCGGGGGCTAGTTTCCCAGAACAGCTCTCCGATGCTTAAGTCAGATCAGAAGAGAGATACTATGAATGTATGTAGTTTTTGAGTTAGATTGCGTAACCTTGCTCAGGTAGAAGAAGATGGTATTTGTAAGGATCCTGGGACATCATGTAGTAACTGCCGGGAAGTTACTTCCGAACCCATAACTCCTGGCGAGTGTAGTAGGGCGAGTAACCTTATTGGGTGCGGTTACCCGTTATCATGGACCGTTATAAGAGGGAGTGTCCTCCATCAGGATAAACTAATTAGCTGCCATTCGGTTTATTGATCATGCTTGTTTGACCAAGATTAGTAAAGGCCACCCGGTTTATTGATCATGCTTGTTTGACCAAGATTAGTCAAGTTGACCTTGACTCGCATATTTGATCTTTGACCCGTTGACCAAGGGTATTACAGTAATTTCGAACATGAAAGATTTATGATCCCCAATATTGGCCCCACGCATATAGGGTAAGAAGATAACCTACTTTGAGGGAAGTTGAACTTGGCCTATATGCGGGAAGATCACTTCCTGACGTTAGAATTTCGAAGAATAGCCTGGGTATTTGAATATTTGATGTCTCGGATTTCTGAAGTCTCGGATTTCTGAAGTCTCGGACTTCTGAAGCAGGCACAGTTATTCTTGATCAGATTTGGCCCTAACCTTCTGAAGGGACAAAGAGGGGGTCCGACTTATAGAAGTCTCGGACCATGTGTGTATACATAGGTATACTTGGTTAGATTTGGCCCCAACACTTTGTAGGGTCAAAGAGGGGGTCCGACTTATAGAAGTCTCGGACCTATGAGTATACATAGTTATACTTAGTCGGATTTGGCCCTAACACTTTGTAGGGTCAAAGAGAGGGTCCGACTTATGGAAGTCTCGGACCTATGAGTATACATAGGTATACTTAGTTAGATTTGGCCCTAACACTTTGTAGCGTCAAAGAGGGGGTCCGACTTATGGAAGTCTTGCACCAACTTATTAAAAATTTCAACATCAGGGTGAGGAATATGTAAAGTTTCATCACCAAATACCTCTTGAGTCGTTTCATTTTCCTCTAAATTCATAGGTTCTACTTTAGTTGGGATCCCAAAAATATCACTCAACATTGCCATCATATCATCACCATCACAATTTCGGCATTGCTTAAAGAGTCTTCCAACACTTCATTCATACTTTCAGAATTAGCTGTGGACAATGATTCGCCGTGACAATACCACACATCATAACTTTTCATAATACGATTCATCACCAAGTGGTCAAACATCTTATCTTTAGACCTATCAAAACGATTAACACACTTCGAACATGGACATGGAACACTCCCATCCTTATTATTTCTAAAAGCAAACTCAAAAAATTCAATAACTCCACTTAAATATTCCACTCGATTATCACTATAAATCCATTGTCTGTTGTTATGGTCCATGATTCTACAACAAATTAAACATCATTACAATAATATTACACCAAAATTGATAATATAGTGTTGAACAAGGTAGTAGCAGTACATTAACACGGGTGAAGGCTTTGAATTTTTATTATTATTTATTATTATTAATAATCATAATTACTAATAATTGAATTTTTCACACAATCTACCTCAATAACACAACAACAAAACACAATGTACATGTGTAATAAAAAACGTCATAATTACTAATAATAAATGCTAAAAAACAGTCAGCTCAATCCTCAACATTCAATCACAGTTTCCAATCCAACAAGAAATTTATGGTACTCAGAAATAAGAAAGTAAATTGAGTATTGAAAATTTATACCTTCCAACACCAAAAAAAGTCAACTCTCAGATAATCACTTTTCTTAAACCGAATATGTAGCTAAACCGATCTTGTACAAGCTGAAAACAAGTAATCAAAAAATCAGATACAAATAATCGAATTTGAGTGAAGAAGATACAAATAATCGAATTTGAGTGACGAAGATACAAAATGAAGCTAAATTGACCGAAGGTGAAATAATCGATACAAATAATCAGTTTGAGCAAAACTAAACAGCATAACACCATCACTGTCAGCACAACAACACAACTGATCAAAAGCAAATCAGTTTGATCAAAACCAAACCTCACAACTGATAAAAAAAGATGAGATACATGGTGGGTGCATCCTTCCTCGAGCATTCACATTTCACACTATCATCAATATTGCTTTTCATAATTTCAAGTCCCTATCAATATTAAGTATATTGTTATGATTAATTGTTTGGTATAAAGATAAATATGAGAATGAAAAAATAGAAAAATCTAAAATCAAAATGAACAATAAAAATAAAAAAACGAAAATACGAACATACCTAAAATCTAAATCCAAATAATTAAAATCTAACCTAAAATTGAAAAGTTCAAGAAACGCAAATCAGAGAGAAAAAATAACCTAAAATCAGAAAGTCTAAAACTAATATCAATAGAAATAGACCTCTATTCATCGCTTGTCACTATTCATCGCAAATCAGACCGTTGCTTACAAATAATCGATAGGAGAACAAGAGAAATTGAAAATGTTGCTTACAAAATGAAGATACAAAATGAAGATACAAATAATCAATAGAAGATGAAAATCTTGCTTACACTGAAGATGAAGTGGAGTTTCTTACAAGATGAAAAGTACAGTCATGACGATTGACATTGTAAAGGTGTTTATGCGCCTGTGGAGTTAATTATAAGCAATTATTCAACAAGATGAAAATGAAGATAGGAGAACAACGCATTTGTCCTAAAATGTTGCTTAATTCTAGAGCCTTAGGTTAGTTTATCAACGCTAAAAATGTTGCTTACACTGAAGATGAAATGTTCAACAAATTCAATCTTGTTGAAGATGAATGTCTGGTAATGGAAGATTTGGATTGATTTTTAGAGAAATTGGGTATTTTAGAGAGAAGAGATTATGCTATTTCTTTGTTACACTGAAGATGAAAGGTTTTTAGGAGTTAAGGAGTGTGTATTTTCAAATAAATATTTGGGTTGTTAAAAAAATCTAGAATTAAATTCATTTTTTTTTCAAAAATAAATTTATTTTTTTTAAATCAAAAATCTGGAATTCTGTTTTTATTTAAGAAAATATTTGACCTTTTAAAAAAATTAGTGTACAATTTATTTTTTTTTAAATTTTGTTAATGCTATAGTTTTTTAAAAGGTGGAATTTATTGATTTTCTTCTTTGTTTTATGAGCATTTAGTAACAAAAAAAATAAATGTCACTACATATGCCACTAAAACTTTGATTTAGTGGCATTTTAATCAAATGCCACTAAATATATGTCACTAAAGATAGAATGTGTTGTAGTGGTAGAAGGAGGTTATTTCTGGAGAGGTTATTAGTCAGTTAATGCAGTAAATGGAAGTTACGTGGCGGTTATATGAGATAGTTATTTTAGGAAGTTATTAGACTAAGGTGACGGTTTATGGTTTGACTAAATAAATTACGAGTTTATTATTGACCCTGTAACATTAGCCCCACGCATGAAGAGTGATAGAGGACGAAATTTTATGTAGCGAGGGCATCAGTCTTTATGCGGAAATAAATATACCTGTGATGCGAACCAATTGAATGTACGGAAGACATCATACAATTAGATCCGAATAAAATAAACTTTGAATTCTTGCCTCGATGAGTCCATGCTTGGTTGAAGCCCCATGAATAATAAATACTTGGCCTTTGGGCCGATTTTGATGATTTGGCCTTGGAGCCTAATATGATGATTCGGCATTTGAGCCTGATATGATAATATGGCCTCCAGCTCAATCACACGGACTTAGATAAGGAATCATACTATGTGAATCCTTCGAAGATGAATACTGATCGGACATAGGTCAAAAAAAATTTTGAACATAAGTTCGATTTAAGGAATATTTGGATCGAACATAACCGCTTCCCTTAAGGAATCATACTATGTGAATCCTTCGCATTGATGAATATTGATCGGACATAGGTCCGCATTGATGAATATTGATCGGACATAGGTCCGCATTGATGAATATTGATCGGACATAGGTCCGCATTGATGAATATTGATCGGACATAGGTCCGCATTGATGAATATTGATCGGACATAGGTCCGCATTGCTGAATATTGATCGGACATAGGTCCGTATTGCCCAGCCGTCAATCACCCGGGACTTAGATAAGGAATCAAACGAGGTGAGTCCTTTGAACATTGATGAATACTGAATAGTGAATACTGAATACTGAATAACTGATCAAGTCATCAAGCCAGGTGATACTCGGCTACTCGCTATGAATACTTTGACAAATACGCCCAAAATCACTCGTTTTAGGGCTAAATAAGAGTCCGAGTTATCAAACTAGGTGACACTCGCGAGGATCCCACTTTCAAAAAAGGTAAAGTTTGATAATTAAGATGAATGCTAAGAAAATATCGCCCAAAATCAATCATTTTGGGACTTAAATAATAATATGACTTTCAAACTAAGTGAAAGCTTAGATGATTCCATAATATGATAAATAAAGCCCCTATTTTGGGACTTCAGTAATAATGATGACTTTCATACTAGGTGAAAGTTTAGATGATTCCATAATATGAATAATAACGCCCATGTTTTGGGACTTGAATAATAACATGACTTTCAAACTAGGTGAAAGCTCGGATGACTTTATACATTCGTCGTTGAAAACTCCATATAAGTAAGATCCAATATAATAATAATGGTGAAGTATTGAATTCCCACGTAGAAATAATATAATATTCTTCCAATGTGTGTCGATATCATACTTGATCACTGACCCATGAATACCACTAAAGAATCACCCGATATGCGTTGATAAATAAAAGCAAGAATAACCATATGACCATCATCAAATTAATACAATATATTCTTCACTTAGCAATATTAGTAAAATATTTGCATCCTTTATGTAGCAGTTCATTAGAAGGCGATAATGATGATTTTGCTCCATGTATCAAGTCACCTCAGATTGTTCTTTCACGAGTGGATGGTTCGGACCATTGTCGGATCATACCCGGATCCAACCAATACAATCGTCACTGTAGGTTGTTTTCCGGGGATCCGATATAGAGAGTTTGAATCATTGTCAGATCGTACCCGGATCCAGCCAATACAGTCGTCACTGTAGGTGTTTTTCGGGGATCCGATATAAATAGTGTGAACCACTGTCACATCGTACCCAAATCCAACCAATACATTGAATTGGGCAATATGTGGACTAATTATTTAGACCGAAACCACTTAGTTGTAGTTAGTTTGAAAACTTTCTACGGGTCATCTAATCCTTTAGAACGTGCATCAAACCGAACTTCAACATTGGGACTAAACTTATTAGTCCGTTGAATTTGGTTTGGAAACGTTCTACAGATCTGATAACCCTTTAGAAGGTGCATCAAACCGACCTTCGGCATTGGATGAATAAAAGCAATAAGATCCGACTTTTATATCCACAAATAATGACAAACATTAGAATAATTTGACCCAAAAATTCTCAATTTGATGAGTAATAAATATAATAATCCTCTTCAAGTGTATTGGCCCAAGAATAATTTAGCTTTCCATTTAGCCCAATATAATAATATAAATAGTCATCACCGCATTCTAATTTTTATATTTTGTCTCATTTTCAAGTAATATAAACTCTACACTCGTTTTGTAGTATTTGAGAACCACAAAATTTTCAAGCAAGACAAGATCTGTCGAAAAAAATAGACCAGGAGAAAGCATTGAACACACTGTGGAGCTCAATTGCATCTCTATACCCTCCATGTCAAAAGAACTAATAATCAAACGGCCCTCAAACAAGTCTGGATGATTGCAAACTTTTTGTAGTTGCATTTTATACATTTAGCATACAAAGAAAGTTGGAATTAGCCATAGTAGCGTAGGTTTCAGAACTAGAAAAGAAATCTTCATCACTAATAAATAATTTTCAGAATCCTCAAAAATAACGGTTGAACGATTATTTTGTTGAACCATCGAAGGACAGTAATTACTGTCTTGAAACTGATCCAAGACGTTAAGATCATTAGAGATTGCAGGATTAAGGTTTCAAACTACCTAAACGTGGGTTGAACGGTTGGAATTAAATTACCAAGGATTTCGTGCGGCTTGTTCATCACCATGCAGTTCACTAAGAAATAAACACCTTTTTTTTATTAACAAATAATAGGTACATGGATCTTTAATTTATGAATGAATATCAGGGACAACTTGGGACGTAATTAAATAGGAAAATTGGCTTTTTTTTTTTTGTTAAGGATGGATATTTAATGTTCGAGTCCCCACAGACGGCGCCAAACTGTTTCGGTAATGAAACGAGGAAGTGCAAAAGACACTTCAAATACCTGGAGATAGGTGTAATCGGGGACAATTATTAATATGCTTGATCCTTCCGATGATGAGACCTCGAATCCTGCAATACAACGTTAGCCTTGCCCGGGGGTGATTTCCCGGAAAACCCCTCCGACGCTCAAGTCAGATCGGGAAACCGAAAGTAATGAATATATGATAATTAATGAAAACAGAATAACGGATTGTAGGATGAGTTCAAATCATAAAGGGATATTTGGTTACATATCGATCGTAAGTATGAGGGCGGTGTATTTTTATGGAGTAGCGGTTAGGAAGATGAAAAAATAGTTTCTTGCAAATAATGTATATAACCTCTATTTATAATGGTAGAAGGAGGTTATTTCTGGAGAGGTTATTAGTCGATTAATGCAGTAAATGGAAGTTACGTGGCGGTTACATGAGATAGTTATTTTAGGAAGTTATTAGACTAAGGTGGCGGTTTATGGTTTGACTAAATAAATTACGAGTTTATTATTGACCCCGTAACACAATAATTATTTAATATAGCTCAATTCAAGTTATTCTGTTTTAAAAATGGAAAGTTATTCAATTTAATTAATTCTTGAGTGTCTAAAAAAATCCAATTTAATATAGCTCTATTTGCCAAGTTAGTCAATCTCAACAATTGAAATCCAATCAAAAAAATCCACATGGCAAGCGTCTTAGAATTAAAACACTTGGCATTTTACATTCTTTTTAATATATGTTATGATGATGATCGTACAAATAGCCATAATTCTAGTTGTGAGAGGACGAAAGGAGAAGAGGATCAGAAAAATATTTTTTTTAATAAAGCAAAAAGATGCCGTGGGTTTCTCCACCAAAAATCAACCCATAACATTTGTTTTAAACTTTTTAGAAGACTAGTGTGGGGCTGCGTGCGCAGCACGCGGTCCCCCAAGTTACATTATCAAATTTCTAAATGTTATTTTGTACATGTCTATTAACAATAATACAAATGAAAATATCAAAATTACAATGTCGTAGTACGAAGGAAGAACAATGTCTTTTTATTAATCTGTCATGCACATGTGGATATGTAGTCGAATTGAGTTAAGCAATTTTACGGAAAATGACAAGTATGAGATTACAATCACATACACGAACAAATTGCACAAATGCAACAAGAAACATATACAAACATTAAATCGTTTTTTAACAATTATGTTAAAGTTATTGACCAATGAAAATGTGTGCAATCGAAATTTTCACTTCAATCAAATATATGTAAGTCATTAGCACCATTAAATATTCAACTAATTAAAAAACATTACCGTGTTAATTACATTAAAATGAAATTAACATAATTAAATGCATAAAATGGTTTCTTGATAAACATATTAGGTTCAATTAGGTGATAAAGTCCTAATTTATATGATATATTTATAATTACAAGCTCTTAAGGGAGTAAAAAAAACATATTCTTAATGGAATTAGTAATCGAGAAAGTCGTAATGGAAATATTGTCATATTTTCCATTAAGACTTTAACGATATACAAACGTATTAGTAGGATGAAATTCTAATATGTTTATAGTTATTAATTAACATATACAAATATATGACGTAAACATATACAAACATATATTACAAGCTGAAATGAACAGAATATTTTCCATTAAGTAGACTTTAACGATATACAAACATATTAGTAGGATAAAATTCTAATATGTTTATAATTATTAATTAACATATACAAACATATGACGTAAACATATACAAACATATTTTCCTATGCACTAAAATATGTGATATGTCTGTATATCGTTAAAGCTTGTAACGATATACAAACATATATGTGATGTAAAGGTAACAACATATTTTCCTAGGGCTTGGATAACATAGGAATTATGTCATCGTATTCCATTAAGACTTTACTTCTGTTCATTACAAATACGTTTGTATATGTTAAATGACTAAAAATATAATTAAGACTTCAATGACCTTGCCTTTCAAGTGTACACCCCAAGTGCCGAGATTAAATTATACTGTTAGCTTGAGAAGTGGAAATATTGCAAATGTGATGTAATAGGTAATGATTGAAGATACGTAAGTAATAGTTGTTGTGAACGTGTAGTGTAAAACAAAAGTGGAAACCCTAATTGGGAAAACAAAGATTACAATACAAATATGATGGATAAAGTTAAATAAATATTTTTTCGTTACAGTAGTTTTAAAAATACGCAACATGACAAATTTGTACAAAAAACTCGCTGTAGCAAGATAACGTTATAGTAGAACATGAGTTGTTATAACTATTTTCGTAAGCCTGAAACTTCTTTATTCCTGCAGTTATAGTAACAATGTATAAGATATCTTAAAAAACAAAGTTAATAAATGTAGTTATAATACAAGATGTAGATGTATAATTTGAATGCCTATAAGTATGCCTATATAATTTGTGTTTAGTGTAAGTTATAGCAATGGTTTATGGTGGAAATAGTATACAAAAGTATAGGAATCATGTGATTATGTTGTCGTAGTATACCTGTATGTTCAACACTTGAGGAAGCGCTTGATGTACCAGTAGTAACTGATTCACTAAAGTCAATAGGTATGAGGGAAATCGATTTAAGAACCCATTTCAGGACGCCGTTTTTTGATAATGATGTTGCTTGGCCAAGCAGCATGTATATGGGTTTTGTTTTTAGTACTTGTGCTATATTGTGATATGCTTCTATGTTTTCGTGTAAGTATTGAAGAAGAAAATGTATTTAGTTGTTGCATATATATAGTAGGTATTAAATTGAATATAAACACTCACGGGCATAGTGGTTTCATAAAGTTCTGCAACTGGTTTTTCAAATAACTGCTCAGTAATGTCGGTAAATGTCGTTAGACTAATTCTGCCACTGCTATCTTCTGCATCAAAATTTAGTACTAATCTGAGAAGAGTAAAGCATAAAGGTTATTTTATGCCTTATTCTGAAAGGAAATTTTCTTATAAGCTAACCTTGGAATAGACGTGCAGTCTTGTTTATAA